>JARYHS010013630.1:37037526-37216979 GCA_031002005.1 Vandiemenella viatica
CACGTTTCTATTATCTGCATAACTGCAAATATTTGTTTTTCAACGCAATATGGATAATACATAATGATCAGATCAATTAAAGAAATACACAAACATTCCAATGCCTTAACTTACACCCTCCGTTTCTTTGTCTATCAGTTGAACCCTTAAACTTTGTTATAATAATCCTCTGGCATGACAAGCTGAGTTAACAAAGAGTTTCCACACTATATTTGGGCGATAAAAACGCCACCATCTTCCGAGGAAGTTGGGAAAACACTTGTTCACTCAGCTTGTCACCCGAGAGAATTGTATTTATGGCCAATGTAGGGAAATAATTCGTTCTTTAATATTTGTGATTGCGAACGACTTTAATTATTTATAACCTTAATTTAGTTTTAATTTTTGAAAAACATGGGACGGGAAGAAATAATAAAGATCTTATTGGCAGACTGACGAAAAATTTTCTTGGCATAATCTTACAGATGAAATGAAACCAGTGACATTTTATTTGCCGATTTCTACTAAGCTTTTGCAAAAATCGGAAAAAAATCTAATTCTACGCTATTTTTACGATACTACTGATTAGTTAATTCATTCTGAACTACTTTCTCCTTATGTTTTTTTAGAAGAGCTATTAGCGATTTCCGTCCAGTTTATATTTTTCACAAAATAACTAAATGAGTAATTTTAACAATTTAAATGCTACTGTAGACAATTTACGACAAAAATTTATATTAATCATTTCTTACTGAATTTCACGATTCGGAGAAAATATGTTGTTAAAAATCACATCAAGGTTTTCAAAATTTATCTAAGATTTATAAATCATTTCTTCTGTTTGATCTGAATATACCATTCGAAATACAATTTCGCAAAATGGGAAGCAAACTCTTTTTAAAAAAACACTTTTTACTTGGTTTCTTTGTGAATGTATATATATTCTGGATTCAAGTTGATACACCAACAACCAAAATAGCAAGTGATCGATTTTATTTTATATTTTCTAGTAATTAAAAATTGACCAATATTCGTGTCTCCTACGATTCAACGAAAGTGTGAGCTTTCACTGCGATTACTGAAGTAGAACGTAAGCATTTTTGAGACTTAAAATCTTTCAGCCCTACAGCTCACCGCAATCATTCGTTTAAATGCCCGACAGTCACAAAAATTAGTGGAATGACTACCATTCCTTGCAATGTCTCACGCAAAACCGACAGCTATGCTTATGGCTTGGGAACATGATTTTTATTCTTCTACCTGCTGAGAATTTTTTTTACGGATATACCTAAATACAAGACGATTGAGTTAAAATCTTGCAGAAGTTGGCTATGTTTCGTGAGAAGCCACGTACCGTGAGATTATTTAAATACCTACTTTTATGTTCGTAGCTACGTATTCTAAGTTTCTATTCACAGAACTTAGTTTCTTGCGATGAAAAACTTTTACGGAAGCAGACGGCTGCAGTCAGTTTTGAAATGGCCTATGTAAAACTCAGGGAAGTTATCAACCACAATGTGAAACATCATCATGACATATCTGAAATCTTAGTACACATACAATGAAATAACACTGATATTTTGACCCTAGAAATGTTTGAAAAGAATCATTCGCAGCAATTACAGAAATCAAATAATAGCGTTCTTTCAGTGAGGATACTTTTTTTAACAGGTGATAATGTAGATTTTTATCACTACTCAGCTTACAGACGTTATAATATTACTCGCAGCCAGACCCTCTGCTTTAAATGGAAAGCAAGTTCCGAGTGGTCAAATGCCCTGTGTAAACTTACAATTTCCTCCTACAACTATAACTGCTGTTCTACAAACCAACTGCAGAGAATAACAGGGCTAAACTACAAAATTTTGGAACAGTTTGTAGTGTAGTCCTCGATCGCAGGGTCTCCTTTTCAGCTGACACATAATTTTCAATATACGACATATTAAGTTATTTCAGATCCTTAAGTAAAATTCGTTCTTATTCATCGCTATTGTATTTTTGTATTTTGACACAATTTTTATGGTTCAACAGCTTCAGTAATTCGATAAGTTACAGGAGATTTTTGCTCAGACTTAATGAAACGTGAGATCCACGTATAACCGTTTCTTCTTTGGGAAGAAATTTTGAGGTTGTTGTGTCACCGAAATTTGGTGAGTGATTACCGCTCGACGTAAAGACGCATGTGTGATCACCGGTCCGGTTGTCCTGATTTCGGTTTTCCATGGTTTTTCCAAAATTACTCCAAGCGAATGCCACGACGTGTTTCCCGAATTACCATGGTTGCGATACTTGGCGTTCCTCTCCCCAGCGTTCTCCAGGCCCTAATGACATCGAAATGGGCTAGTCGTAAAGCCCTAACCAAACAAAAAACTTTGTTATAGCTTCTCAGTTTTTAAATCCATCCTGCTACAGCTGTGATGACTACAAATTTGCTGAAACATAGATTATATAGGTGAATATCAATATATAATTTCATTTCAGTACTAAGAATGCTACAGGAGACAGTTAAGATTGCAATAACAAACCACCATAGTAGATGTACAAGGATGGTACAAAAACACCGCCAGGTGGCAGCACCGTCGGTGTGGTGGTGGGGGACCTCCCTCCCCTCCGTGACGTCACAAGATGGCGGACCGTTAGTTCCTTGACCGGCCGCTAGGGAGCAGCATCTCCCAATGGCTTAATTTCTTTGTGTGCAGACATTCCACTCCCTTACGAGAGAAAGCTAGCGGGGAAATTCCACCGCCTGATGCGTGTTTACACAGGTGCGCTCTCGTTGCGACAGGTGTCGACTTGCTCAGCCAAGGCATCAGGCGTTTTGGCCTTGCATAACCTACCGGGACATATTATCCCTGTTTCCGATAGATGGCGGGGCATGGCTCATTTTGGGCTCGATACGCGGTTGTGAAAGCTGCAAATATTTCCAGGCATAGGTGCATAGTATCCCGTTTCCCGATAGATGGCGCGGCATGCTTCATTTCTCAACGCGATAGGTATTTAACAAGCTTTTAAGAAAAATATTTCAGGTATTCCTACCTGGCGTCTGTCTGCTATTATCGGTATACCTATGTGACAAGTATTTCGAAACCGTGGAGTTATTCCCGACGTTCAGAAATATTATTTCCGTTTACCCAGCGACAAGCGAAAGCTCTGTACACAGCAAGGTGCAAATATTTCAGCACAGTAAAATATTTTCTTCGGTTCTTTGTCGTGAAACATACTTGCATTTGATTAAGCGTAAATCATAGCAATTTTACTAAAAAAAAACACCAAAAAAAGTCCACATTAGCGGATATTAAAACGACCTCGGTAGTTTTGGGGCTAGAGTGCCGAAGGTCGCCGGTTCGAGTCCGGCCGTGGTGTTTAAGTATTTTGTGATATTATTGAAAAAGCCGTTCCAACTCCTCAAAGTTACGTAATTTCCACGCCTAGACAGTTTGGCGCCAGCTTGACTTGTTATAATTGAATAAAAAATAAGTTGAAAAGCATAAATTTTTCCTTTAAAATACGTTAACGTTCTATATGGAAAAAACGTCATAAACTCAGCAAATTGGAAAGATATAAAACCGAGGAAGAATTCTATGTGTACCATGAAATTATTTAGCGTTCTGGCCTTGCATTCGGGAGGACGGCGGTTCGAATCCCCTTCCGGGCATCCAGATTTGGGTTTTCCATGGTTTCTCCAAATCACTCCAGGTGAATTCCGGGATGCTTCCTTCAAAAGACCATGACCGAATTCCTCCCCATTCCTTGCCCCCTATCCTTTCCCCGTCTCTAAAGACCACGTTGTTAGAGAGACGTTAAAAAGTTTAAAAAATGAAATTATTGTGATAAAGTATAATATTACCACACATACGCTATTCCTTTCAAAATTCGCAGCCTCAAAAACCCATCAATGGTGAAATTCTTTCATTGAAACCGACAGATATTCACCGACCAAGGTAGGGAAAACCATAAATTCCGTTAATCGAAGCAGGCAGATATTAAAAATTAATTCATCGACGAAGAGACTGGAAACAAACTCACTTTTGCACATCATGTTGGATTCATTATGAACAATATAATATAACTCACGAGTGTCACCTATATTCCGCGTATTTTAAAGGATGTATTAAATTATGTCTAATGAAACACAGACATTTTTTGAACTCAAAGAGGCATTGAAGGGGTTTACTGATGGATGTAAGTATAACCTCGATGACTTGAGAGCCTCTAAACTAAAGCAAAGTTGTCGATTTGAAAACCAGTTTCTTTCCCTACAGCCATTTCTGAAGTGAATACATGTTAATCTCTCCACTGATATCAAACCAATCAGCCTGTAATTTTTTCAAGCCTATTTCTCAACCCTGTCTTTGGACAAGAGGCCACTTGAAAATATTTGTGACAAATCCTTTCCCACACCAAAGCTAGAAAAATCAAAGTTTCCAGTTTGACCATGGCAAAGCTTATGGAATGCAATGAGGGAAGAAAGAATTCATATAAGCGGTAGGTAAAAAGGTTGACTACCTCTGCTGTAAACAATGTGCTCGCGCCTTTGACTCGCGCCAAGAGACCGCCACTGAAGCCTTTCCCACACCAAAGCTAGAAAAATCAAAGTTTCCAGTTTGACCATGGCAAAGCTTATGGAATGCAATGAGGGAAGAAAGAATTCATATAAGCGGTAGGTAAAAAGGTTGACTACCTCTGCTGTAAACAATGTGCTCGCGCCTTTGACTCGCGCCAAGAGACCGCCACTGAGGCGAGCGGCACTCGCGAGCTTAGACGAGGCGAGGCGAGACTACACGAGTGCACCGTTTACACTCTCGCGTTCGCGGTGTCTCGCCTCGCCTCGTCTAAGCTCGCGCGAGAGTGTAAACGCGGCATTATATATTTACTAGCTGAACCGACAGACGTTTTTCGTGTCAATAAATTTGTTTGTAACGATTCTGTGAATTTGTGAAAAGCTGTTGGAAATGCGTAGACAAAGGAAAAATGAGAAAAGAAATGTATTTCTGAGTGATCAATGTTTTTACTAACGATTTGTGTCCATGAATATTCAATTTGAGGAGGATTACATTCAGAAGTATGGCAGCTTGAAATTTTACATGTGAGATTAATTCTGTCGGTAGTATAACACTGAAATGTGTGATGTACCTGGAATGTGACCTACTTGGGACCACGCGGTTTTATTCCAAAATTAAGTCACAATTGAATTTAGTCAGAATTTCATGCAAACCAAATTATTGATTTTCTTCCATTAAATTTCAAATCTCAATGAATCTCAAGATGTTTTATTTACATTTTGATTTTGATCATCGCACCACCAAACTGGTTTTCATTGTTTCTTAGATCTTGCATTGTTCCTTCTAATGCCAACGTACCATTCAACCCCACCGATCAGTTTTGCATTGCTGCAAAACTTTGGCCATCGCACAGTTCTTCGAAAGGTTGCATGTTGGAGTTTTATTGATTTGCATATTCAATGGCAATTCTGACCACCTTCCAATAATGTAGCTGCATTTTGTGATCAAGCAAGTTCAAGTAAAATTTCATTCTGCCATTGAATCGCTGCCAAAATCAATGAGATGAAAAACGTTTTTCAGTTCCACTGAGAGCGTTCTAGAAGACCCTCTAGTTCCAATCGTTATAACTTTCGTAAAAGTATCGTACACATACATTTATTGCCGATTCAACAGCAGATGTTCGTTGGAACTGATGTTCCAATGCGTTGGAATCATGTTGGTTTTCGCATTTCAACTCTTGATTTAACACGTCGTTCTTCAGACGATTGGGTGCTGTCATGTCTAATTGAACACCTGATTTGATAGCATCAAGGACATATCATCAATTAATATCAATGGAATAGAAATAAAATAAATACACTTGTTAGTCAGATCACAAAACAACACAAAAACAAAGGTAATTTTATTTTAATTTAGGCTGTAATGCGTTTTTACAGATATTTATTCAGATCTTCCGGTTTTTTAATTAAAAACATTCAATTTATTTTTTTCCATATGTAGATTTAAAATGCTCGAAAGAAACTGGTACAGAATTCTACTTTGGACTACGTTGTTTCCTCCTATCACAGTGGGTTGGAACATCGTTAATCGTTATATTAACAAAGTTAACAAAACTGCAAAAAATTAACTTTTAAATTTACCTAAAAGTCATTAAGGTTCTTCTTAACTTGCGTTAACTTTAGTCCGTTACATTGGTTGTTGGCGTCATTTCGTTTACTTGAATTCACGCCAAGCCACGTTGGTACGTTCGGCGAGTCAAATAGCGAACGAATTAGGTAATGCGAGTGTGATGCATATATAACTCTTTTTTCTAGGTATGGCATGGGTATGAGCAGGAAACGCTAGAGTTGTGGAGTGATTTGTATTTTACGTCTGCAAACCGGCACCAAGCTGGTGGGTGAACGTTTTAACGTTTGGCCTCGCATTCTGGAGGACGCGGGTTCATATCCCCGTCTGGACATCCAAATTTGGGTTTTCCATGGTTTCCCCAAATCACTCCAAGCGAATGCCGGGATGCTTCCTTCAAAAAGGACTATGGCCAAATTCCCTTCCCATTCCTTGTCCCCAGTCCCTTCCCGCCTCTAATGACGTTAGCCATCGCTTCACCAATCTACATACAGGCCTGTGTGCTATGTAACAGTGCTGTTCTTGACATCACATGTTAGGCCAGTCCGTTGACAGGCAGCCAAGTGTGAGTAGCTTTTTTCGCAGTTTACTGTTTTCAACGATAGTTATTGGTGAATTGTTATTCTGCAGAAATGGAATACGCATGTTGCATTCTTAGATGAATTGCGGATATTCAAAGGGACCGAAAACTGGGTTATTTTCATTTCATAACGAGTGTGCATTATGCTGGTGATATATATCTGCAATGCCACAGCAACTTTACACCACAGTTTTCTTCCAAAGTAAGTTTTTTTCTGCTTTAAAAATTCATCCTGTATTTTTATTGTTAATTAACAATAATATTAGTGGCCCTTAGCTCTATAAACAGGAATACACTTCTATAACACTGTTCATTTGTATTACATTTTAGAAGTTGTTTTACTAGGTGTTTATACCTGCAATATTCGAAAGTAGTTTACATCGCGATACACGTAGTCGCTAACAGCTTATTTAGTCAGAATAACCAAATTCTTACCTCTATCTCTGCTATTATTGCCACTACAAAATCAAACAATACTCACACACCTTATATGGCGCAAGGAATGCACTGAAAGTTCTTCTTTAATTTAATTTAATTTTAATTGCAATGGAGCACAGGCTCCGGTGGCAATTTCCCTACACACCCATCCTTTCCCTATCCTGCACCCACCTACACTTGTCCTCTACAAATTTTATCTTTAAATTCCTTCAAAGTTTTCGGTAAATTATTCATCATTTCTCTTGGTAACTCATTCCAATCCCTGACACCCTTACCTAAAAAAGAGAATCTTCCCACACCCTTGTGGCCTCTGACATTTCCAGTGTATAATAATTCTAATTTCAAGCAGACTAATTCCCTCCTAATTGTTTTGGCTTACTTTGTTGAATAATGTGACCATGCAGTGCTAAAAAGATTTAAAAGTGAATTATGTATTAAATCTGCATTAGTTATGAGAAGTTATACCTGTTTAGAGCAACAAAACACAACACTAATATTTCATCATAGGTTCAATAAATACCAGAAATTTAATTACATTAAAGTTTATAAATTAATTTATTGTGATTTAAAAGTTTTCATTTGAGAGAGGTCTGGGCAACACAAAATATTCAAGATGGCTGCTTTTATTCTCAGTGATTCTGGATCTGAAAGAGGCTATTCAAAGGACATGTCCTGTGATTTGTCAGTATCAGTACTCTGTTCAATGACTGGAACAAAGAATGATAGTTATTCTTCAGTAATATAAGAAATTTCAGACTATGAAAAATTCAATAAACCAGTTTTCTAAAAGATGTATATGATCCATTTTAATTTATTTTATTTCAATGACTTAAGTGGATTTGCTGTTTATCAGTTATTTTACTCTGCATTATGCTTATATAATATAATGTATTTGTGACTAATTGCGAAATTCTTGCTAATTAATGCTGCACTTCCAGTCATGGAGGAATGAATATATGAAGACGAAATATCGCCAAATCAGTGAAACATCATTAAAAAAACCGCGTCTCCTACTGCGCATGCGCGGTGGCCACTGGCGGCCATAGGAATCCCAAAACATTGTGTTTGCACTGTGTATGCTGCTGAGAATATTTCATTTTCTAATATTATTAATTTTTCTATAATGCCAAGTTGTGTTGCATATGGTTGCACAAAACAGACAAGATAGGAAAAAACCTTGAATAGCGTTTCATAAGTAAGTCACATTGTAATGTATCATTCTTGAAGTGTCTGACGGGTAACTGCAAACATTAGGGCCATTCGCTATATATTTATTCATTGCTCTCAATAGGATCATATCATTCTCAAATTTTTGTTGGTGTAGTGTAGACAATTAGCATATGTTACTATTTTGCACCTGAAAAGCTAGCCTTATTGTAGACAAGTGTTGAAAATTTAATTTAAGTGGGTCATGTTTACATCGCGACACAGTGAATATGGTATTCTGCAGGCTTTACTCAAGTTCAGTTACACTGAAAGTGTACGATGAAATTAATGTACTGAAGGTATATGTTGAAATTAGTTGTGATAATTTATGCTATGTGAATCTGTGGAATCCTGATATTGTCAATGTTGCTGTAACTAGAACTGTAGCTTAAATTGAATTTTGTTGTGTTGAGGTGGGCAGCACTATTATGGCCATGTGATGCTATTTGATGATTGATTCTCTGCAAATTGACGAAACGAATCAAAAATCAAGAGTAAAATCTTTTTGTTATCTCCCTTAGTTCTCCAGATATCAACTATAAAAATTAGTTACAGGTATAGTTCCTTCTGCCTTGGTGACATTTTTATTCTGGTCCAGGCCGTGTTTAACATAACCACAAGGATTAGTAAAACAAATTAACACCCAATCTGCAAGTGCAGCAAAATTATCTTTTGGTCCAGTCCGCATCATAACCTAACAAACTCAATTTGGAGACATTATATCTCGCGAACTAAGTGAGATATCGAAAACTTTTATTCTTCATTTTCGATTTGTATCGTCGTGATACATAAGAATTTATCATCAAATTTGACTGAGGGAAATGTTTCTTCTGAATTTCAACCCAAAACACTTACCTTTTGAGACAGTATATCTCGAGAAGTAAGCACGATATCAAAAAAATTTATTGTTCATTTTTGATGTGTCTCGTCGAGTTACATAATAATCCTATCATCAAATTGCAGGTGCCAATTGTTGTATTATGATTTCCTTGAGGGTTTTTGTGCCATTTCCCGTGTTTCTCCGGCCCAGAATATGGCGGTCCTACCCACCCCACTTCTCTCTACCCGGTATCACTCCAGTGTGTGTTGAAGGTCCCATTGCGTCGTCCTCCATATATTCCTCCATGCTTCCAGTAAAGACGAAACCAAACTAACTTGCTTACTTTTACTATGTGTGAGAGTGTGTAAAATCTGAAAAAATTCCGCTTGTTAAATATTATTATTATTATTTTAAAAACCGATGTTAGCTGTTGCTCTCATCAAATTAAACAGATATTATCTATATGTTTGCTGAGGTTTCATGTATATGCCTTTTAAAGTGCAGGCTGATGAAAAAAAAAACAAGATACTGATTTTTCGACAGCATGTGGTAAAGGAAAACAAATTCACGATAAATTTTTGTAATGGAAAAGAAATATCACTAAAATTGTCTTTATCAATAAACTAGCTGTCCCGGCAATGCTTCACTATTGCTGGACTTGAGTAGGCACATAGATTAAATGAAAAAATATTTACATATAAATTTTAAACTGCTGTTTCATTCATTTTCAGTTGGAAAGGGTGAGAGGGATGCGCATTGGAAAACATACGTAGGAAGTATTTTTCTGTTTGTTTCAAAGTATAAGTGTACAAATTCTATCTAAATCGGATAAAAAATGAGGTTTGCCTAAATTATAGGGGAAAAAGTAATGGGGTTGGAAAGGGGGAGAGGGGATGAATATTTGGAAACCATACGTAGGCAGTATTTTTCTGTTAGTTTTAAAGTATAAGTGTTCAAATTCTTATCCAAATCGGATAAAAAATGTGGTTTGCCTAAATTATGGGTAAAAAACGTAATGGGGTTGGAAAGGGGAGAGGGGATGAATATTCGGAAACCATACGTAGGCTGTATTGTTTCTGTTTGTTTTAAAGTATAAGTGTACAAATTCTTATCCAATCGGATAAAAAATGTGGTTTTGCCTAAATTATGGGGTAAAAACGTAATGGGGTTGGAAAGGGGAGAGGGGATGAATATTCGGAAACCATACGTAGGCTGTATTTTTCTGTTGGTTTTAAAGTATAAGTGTACAAATTCTTATCTAAATCGGATAAGAAATGTGGTTTGCCTAAATTATGGGGTGAAAACGTAATGGGGTTGGAAAGGGGAAGAGGGGATGAATATTCGGGAACCATACGTAGGCAGTATTTTTCTGTTTGTTTTAAAGTAAAAGTGTACAAATTCTTATCTAAATCGGATAAAAATGTGGTTTGCCCTAAATTATGGGGTGAAAGCGTAATGGGGTTGGAAAGGGGGAGAGGGGATGAATATTCGGGAACCATACGTAGGCTGTATTTTTCTGTTTGTTTTAAAGTAAAAGTGTACAAATTCATATCTAAATCGGATAAGAAATGTGGTTTGCCTAAATTGTGGGGTGAAAACGTAATGGGGGTAGAAAGGGGGAGAGGCGATGAATATTCGGAAACCATACGTAGGCTGTATTTTTCTGTTGTTTTAAAGTATAAGTGTACAAATTCTTATCTAAATCGATAAAAAATGTGGTTTGCCTAAATTATGGGGTGAAAAGGTAATGGGGTTGGAAAGGGGGAGAGGGGATGAATATTCGGGAACCATACGTAGGCAGTATTTTTCTGTTTGTTTTAAAGTAAAAGTGTACAAATTCTTATCTAAATCGGATAAAAAATGTGGTTTGCCTAAATTATGGGGTGAAAGCGTAATGGGGTTGGAAAGGGGGAGAGGGGATGAATATTCGGGAACCATATGTTGGCAGTATTTTTCTGTTTGTTTTAAAGTATAAGTGTACAAATTCCTATCTAAATCGGATAAAAAATGTGGTTTGCCTAAAGTATGGGGGTGGATATGGGGCGAGGGGATTAATATTCGGAAACCGTATGTAGGCAGTATTTTTATGTTTGTTTTAAAGTATAAGTGTACAAATTCCTATCTAAATCGGATAAAAATGTGGTTTTGCCTAAACTATGGGGTGTTATGGGGAATAGGGGGGCGACTTTTTGGATTTTTTTTTTTTCGCAGGAACCTTCGCAGGCGCACACTCGAAAACTCTCCAAAGTTTCATTGCAATCTGATGAATGGTACAGGAACGCATAGAAGACGAACATACAAACAAACAAACATTGATTTTTATATATCATTAAATATAGATAACTTTTTTTTCTAATTGCCTTATCAGAAATATCAAAAGGTTCGTTCATTAGGCTAAAATGGCTTGACCAATTTATTTTCAGATGAATAAGAACGTTGAATCATTGCAAAGTTTATGGGAAGTTATAATAATATTTTTCAAACACTTTTCCATCTATTTAGAAAAATTTGAAATAGTGCCTATCTACAATATTTTGAATCTTTGTAGCACAACAGAAAAACAAATACTATAATATTTCGCTCGTACTCTTCTGTAGCGTCAGATGGGAGTTTATGCCTGACTTGCGTGACGTCACGAACTGTGAGGCCAGGCCTTCTCCTCTAGGTGGTGGTGGCCGTCGACGAGGCGTAAAGCCATAATTTAAAAAAATAAAATATGCAAACCGGCAGTCACTATACGTTTCAAATTCAGTCAGTGATTGATTTTGATATTTTTATAACTTAACTTTTTCACTAATACAGTGCCACTTTTTAGTTTGTTAGCGAAATAGATTAAATTGGCATCATGGAAACGGAAGATCTAGAAACTGTTCGTGAACCCCAGCAACAAGAAGATTAAAAGTACTTCGCCATATTTATGCGGTTGTATAGAATTTAAATCAACAGTTGATTTATGAATTCAAACTACGTTTGCCTAAACTTTCTGTAATCAAGGCTCACGTTTCTATCCTTAATAATCTTAAACAACATATGAGGATGAAGCAAACATCCAAATATTTAGAGTTTGAGGAAAAAGTGAAAGCAGGATAAACTCTTGGGCAAAGGAAAAACAATACAAAACATTCTGGAAGTGCTCTTGTGAGGAGGAAACGTTGGCCAGGATTGTACCAAACGTTCTGATCTTAACTGTAACCGTGATTATGCCTTGGGAAATTTTAGTATGTGCTTTGCAACAATAACTCGGCCGAAATCTAATTTGATTAAATCCCAAATTAGGAATGGTAACAGTTAATAAAAGTCACTGGTAAACACTGATAGATGTTCACTATATTCTTCAGTTTTAAATAAAGTCATAAAACCAAATTTTCATCGGACAAAGTCTCTAAAGATATTAAAATGTAGGACCGATTAACACGATCGAGCCAGATTGAACCCATTGATCTAAATAAAGCTCACTAATACATGGAAGATGATAAAGTTTTCTCACACGCCACGAAAATTCAACTTGTCTGCAATGACCTCTACTTAAGTTACACCTTCAAGCCATATGGCATAAAATTCACCTCAGAGTAGCGTAGTCACGCTCTAACTAATTCTGCAAGACTGGGGGCGTCTACATCGCGCCACAAAGTAGCATTGTGCTCGCTCGATCGACTTGTGAAAGACAGGCCATGAGGAAAAGTTAGATCCGCTATATATAGAAAAACCCGTGGGAACACTACGTTTCACCTGTTCACATAAGAGTAGTCCCATGATTTGACCAAATATCGACCTTAAAGCTTGAAGATTTCGTCATACATCTGATCTGGGTGACTTAAAATATTTCTATTGATCTGAAATTTTGGTTATAGCTACAGCATTTAAAAAGTGTTAATTTGATCCTTATATAAAAATTTGTAGCTTCAATAGTTTGGCCGTAAAAAATTATTTTCTGAGATTCCAAAACTTGTTAATAACTTCTACAATTTTACAGCTACGAAACTGAAATAACTTTTATTTTACTTGTAATTGAATTCTATTTTATTTGGTATTAAGCAAGCCATATTTACTATTTTCAAAGGAGTGAAATAAAAATCGTCAACAAAAATAAAATTGAAGCCATTGATCTGAAAGTGGATTTAAACGATTCTACGAGCAATTTCTAATAAGATGATGACTGGATTCCACTGTAACAACAAGTCTTTGCAGCTTTTCCCCTCGTTCATAATTTTATCCCTATCCGCCTAATAAATTGAAATCATGGAAGGCGGCTGGCGGGAACGTTAGTTGGGCTTAAGTACTAATCTCTTCTTTCACCTATATCCGTCAAACTAATTCATCAATTTGAAAACCAATCAAGATTTATTTCTTAGAAAAATTCTTCTTTAATTTAAATATGATCCCTCTTATGAAGTTATTTCTCATCTGACTTTGACTATTTCTATTTATTGCGTCTTTTATTTAATTTTCACTTAAACCTCTGAAAACAGTACTTAACTTTTATCTACATCCCTGAAAATTTCATATTTAATTTAATTGCAATGGAGCACAGGCTCCGGTGGCAATTTCCCTACACCCCCATCTTCCCCCTATCCTGCACCCACCTATATTTGCCCTCTACAAATTTTAACTTTAAATTCTTTTAACGTTATCGGTAAGTTATTCATCATTTCCCTCGGTAACTCATTCCAATCCCTGACACCTTTACCTAAAAAATAATAAAAATCCTCTGTTCTTTTAAGCTATGAATGTGGCCCTATTCCTATAAAGAAACAGTCGCGGATTTCCACCAACTCATTATCGACAAAATAACATTTCAAATCTTATATCCTAAAATGTGATGATTGTTTATTAATTTGCTTTGTCCCTTTTCTCCAATCTATCACTTAAAATACTTCAGAAAAAGCTTCTAAACTTTGGTTACTAGGTTATTTAAATGAAATCGCACCTCTAAGAACAAATTTTGATACGTAGTTGCAAAATTATAGGGTAGCCTACACTCTGTCTCTTCTCCTATAGGTGGCATCAGAAGTTTTTTTCCATCTCCATTTGCCAATTAAGAGTTACTTCAACAAAACATTGCTGAATCTTTTGGCATCGTAATTACCGAAAGTATGTCAAGACGGTGTGGACCAATGCACTGTAAATTTTTTCGTTGCCAATATTATTCGGCTGCATGTTGTAGAAACCGATATGGTTGAGAAGCTGATTAGAAAGGTGAACCCCAGTAAGAAATCAATGTCCAGAGGGACATTGGGTTGATGTATTGTTGATAGTTAACTTTTAACGGATAATTGCAACTTATCTTAAATTTTTTTTAGCAACAATCGAGGTTAACTTTGTAAGTAGCGGATGAAAGATTAACGAACTTTTGGATTAACTGTGCCTAGCTATATGAGATATAAGTCTTTCTCGGCGTATCTTCGATATATATTCTTCTCGGGTTTGCCGCCGAATCACATTTTCTACTGACGAGCTTTCGGCGACTTTCACTGCCGCCATCATCAGGTCTGAAATATGGCGTATGCTGGCACGATCATCGACCTGGTCTAACAAGAAACGTGGTTCATCCGACCAGGAGACACATTTACACTGATCCATGGACCGATATCGATGATATCATCCACATTGCACTCGTAATTGACCATGTCATTGGGACGATATGAGAACAAGTATTGTTTCTGACGTCAAAAAGTATACTCGGTAACACTAGCGTGTACAGCAGCATTGTACTCTGCCGTCAGATCTGACATAGCTTGTTGCCTACACTTCTTTACAGAGTGGACAAGCCTTCTACCTCGACGCCCTATGAAGAGGAGTAAACGTCCAACACCTTGTCGGCTATTCGCGGTTTCACTATCCTTCAACTACAATACCATACATTCATTTTCCATTGATCCCAGTATAAGAGACTGACTCTGTGGGATGTGGAAAGTTGTCAATTTACAGATAAACAGTTGCATAACAAAATAATAAGTACACCACTAGATGTACAGTCATAGTATACATGGTACATTAAACACTTCCATTACAAAATAATACATACACCAGCAGATGTACAGTCATAGCATATATGGTACATTAAAAAAAAATCCATAACAAAATAATACATACACCACAACATGTACAGTCATAACACATATGGTACGGTATACAATTACGTAACAAACTAAATACATAGGTACACCAGGAGATGTACAGTTATAGCATACATGGTAAATTAATTATGTGAACTATATTTACACAAGATACTGGCAGTTATTTTTTAGATACCTTAGAAATAAATTCTTCGACAGAGTAGAAGGAGTTGTCAATTAAAAATTCTTTCAATTTTTTCCTGAATTTATTCTTATCATCTACTAGACATTTAATATGTGTTGGGAGCATATTGAAGATATGTATCCCTGAATATCGGACCCCTTTTTGATCAAATGACAATGACTTGTAAGTCTTGTGAAGATCATTTTTACTTCTAGTGCCATAATTGTGTATTTTACTATTTGTTTCAAACAAAGTATTATTTGAGACTACAAAGGACATTAATGTGTATATATACTCAGATGCTAATGTTAAAATCCCTAACTTCTTGAACAGCTCTCTACATGAAGTTCTATTGCCTAACCCCACACATAATTCTTATTACATGATTTTGGGCTCTGAAAACTTTGTCTCTATGGGTAGAATTGCCCCAGAATATTATTCCATATGACAATAAGGAGTGAAAATAAGCAAAATAAACTAGCTGCCTCATACGGAGATCACCTAAAGCTGAAATTGTACGAATTGCAAACGTGGCTGCTCCCAATCGCTTTAGTAAGTAAGAAACATGTACTTTCCAATTTAAATTATGATCAATATACAAACCTAGAAATTTCACACTCTCTACCTCTTGAATGGACTGGCCTGCAAATTTTATGTCTATGTCAGGTGTTAATCTGTGTGATGTACTGAATTGAATATACTGGGTTTAATCAAAGTTTAAAGACAAGCCATTAGCTGTAAACCATTTATTAATCAGTTCAAAGACATAATTTGAAATATATTCTGTAGATAAATCTGGAGTGTTTTTAATTCCTATGTTTGTGTCATCTGCAAATTGGACAAAATTTTGATTTTTAGATGAAACACAGGGTAGATCATTTATATGTATATTAAAAACAATAGTGGCCCCAATATAGAACCCTGTGGTACTCCACATCTGATTAATTTCCACTCAGAAAACAGTGGACCTGTTAAGGCAGCCTTAAAATTCTCCATTGACACTTTCTGTTTTCTATTTAGAAGGTAAGAACTAAGCCATTTACTAACAATACCATCTATACCATAATACTTAAGTTTCTGTATCAGAATTTTATGATCTACACAGTCAAATGCTTTAGATAAGTCACAAAAAATTCCCACAGGAATTAATTTATTCTTTCTAAAATATTGTCAGTGAATGCAAATATAACTTGTTCTGTTGAATGACCCTTTTGAAAACCAAATTGTGATTTAGTTAGAATATTATTATTTTTTAGATGTTCATATACTCTATTGTACATTGCTTTCTCAAAAACTTTGGAGAAGGCTGTTAGTAATGAAATTGGTCAGTAATTCGATACGGCTGCCTTATCTCCCTTTTTATAGAGTGGTTTAACTACAGCATACTTAAGCCTTTCTGGAAAAGTACCCTCAAGTAAAGATATATTAAATAGATAACTTAGTATATTACTTAATTCTATGGAGCACAATTTAATTAATCTGCTGGAAATCCCATCATAACCATTTGAGTATTTGCTCTTAAGGGATCTGATAATTTTTCTTATTTCTTCTGGAGTAGCTAATTTTAAAGACACAGAGTTAAATTTTTCTTGGAAGCCTTTTTTGACAAAATCCAAACTGTGTGTCACTGAGCTATTAGCAGTCAACTTATCAGCAACAGATAAAAAATGTTTATTAAAATTATCAGCAATTGGAAAATTAGAATCTACTGAATTTTCTTTGACAAAAATATCATTACCGGTACTTGTTTGATTACTCTTTCCTGTTTCCTTTTTTACAATGTCCCATATTGTCTTAATTTTATTTTCAGAATCATGAATTTTATGTTTGTAGTACATAATTTTAGATTCTTTAATAACCTTTTTCAGTATTTTGCAGTACTGTTTGTAATGTGTTTTAACATTAGCATTCTCACTGTTCCTAAAGGCAATATACAACTTCCTTTTATTAATGCATGATGTTCTAATGCCAATAGTTATCCAAGGCTTTTGTTCTTTTTAAGAAGCACGACACTTTTTCAAGAGGAAGCAACTTTCAAAGAAATTTAATACAATGTTACTAAAAATGTTGTATTTTTCATCCATACCTTGAGCACTGTAAACTTGTTCCCAGTTTGTGGTATTCAGGCACTTTCTAAAACAAGTAACCGACTCATCATTTATTACATGCTGAAGTTTAAAGACATTACTCTTAGTGCTATTTCCTATTGAAGTGTTGATGGTTAATAACTGGGCATCGTGATCCGAAAGTCCATTGATGGATGGCTTGATGGTATAACTGAATTTTGAGGTATCTAGGAAAACATTGTCTATAGCTGAGTGACTATTATTCATTATTCTAGTTGGAAAATTAACGACCCGAGTTAAATTGAATGAACTGACTAATGATTCTAACATTACAGGGTAAGTTATTTAGAAAATCTACATTAAAATCACCACATACAACTATGTTGACTTCTTTTCTGCTTAAAAATGTTGATAAGAGTTCAAACTGGTTCATACAAACAGAAAAGTTTCCCGATGGTGCTCTATATACTGTTACTATTATGAAAATTTCATTATTGAAACTTAGCTGTGTAGCACAGGCTTCAAAATGTTGGTCAACACAATATTTGCTAATACTTATATCCTCAAAACTATAACCATTTCTAACATAAGTGACAACTCCTCCTTTCTCCAAGTTCGTTCTACAATAATGAGAAGCTAAATTAAAGTCAGTTACATTTGACATACCTATTCCTGAAGTTATATGGTGTTCAGACAAGCATAAAACATCAATTATATTGATATCATTTAATTCATTTATGTGGACTAGCAATTCATCCACTTTATTTGTTAACCCTCTGATATTCTGATGTAATAAATTAATCCCTACACAATTTTTAATTTTGGTATCTGAAAAATCATTATTGTTTAAACTAATTTCTTTTAAAACTCTCTGCCTAATACATGATCCTAATCTAAAAAAGGAGCTGCCCTAACACCATTAACAACAGGAATCTTTTCATGTGAATTTGTGGCCCCAATTAATTGTTTTGCTTTGAGATCTGAAAGAACCCCCTTCCCTCTACTATTGAGGTGTAGGCCATGCCTAGTATAACCCCACCTATCAATAGCACCTACAGGTACCAAGCCCATGCCAGAGCCAATATCAGACATAAGATACCGTTCCAGTTCTATATTCACTCGCCTCACAGCAGAGTTCATCTCAAGACCGACATCACACTGACCCGAGTGTGCCACGTTGCTTCTTCTATTTTCTTCAGGTCATCTCTGATACTATACCTATCATTCCTGCTCAAACTATTTCCCGCTCCTCCCACTTACACTACATGATCCTGATCTGTGAAATCCTTACACAAAGAACCCATATCTTCTACTACCTGACCAAGACTAGCACTAGGTTTGAAGAAACTCATGACCTGGAAACCTGATACTAATTTTTCCTGTGCCAATGGCCCAACACCTCGTCCATGACTACTACCTAGCAGCAAGACTTTCTTTTTCCCTAATCCCTGCCTACCAGACTTAACTACACAGCTTTTCCTACAAGTCTGCTGCTTTTTACCTACACCTACAACTACAGAAGGCTCATCCCTGTCTAACTCTGGCAACAGGGCAAACCTATTTTGCACCCCAACAACAAAAGAATCAGAAGCCCTTCTTGTTCTAATTGCCCTTTTCCCTGTCACCAGTTCCCAACCATCTCTGTTTCCCTCCCTGCGCAGCCTATCCAACTCCTGTCTAGCGTCTATCAGTTCAGCCTCAAGGGCACTAATCCTTACCTCCTACTTTTGAAACAATCTTTACAGAACCATGGGAGAGCCTCCTCAATTTCCCCAACTATGACGCCACTACAAATTGGTCCCCAATGAAACCATTTCTCACACCATTCGCAAAAAATTCCAACCTTCAAAAATCTATGGCAATGTCCACACTTTTCACTCATGATTACAAGACACTAATAACAACAAAGTACACAATGCTAGAGAGAAAATTTGTTGAACTTAAGCTTACAAAAGCAAAAACTGCTAAATTAATTCACAAGTAAGCTTTATCTAAATATATTTACACTCTATAAATAAAATATGAACTTAAGCCTAGCGTTCAAATTTGTAAACAAACACAGAAAATAAACACGGAACAGACCAAAGCACTAAATTACAAATAATTTTTTTATGCATGAATAAAAACACTCACTAACACGCACAGTAGTAAAATGTGTTAGAATTAAGAGATTCGAATTACTATTTCAACAAAAACTAACTATTAACAATATTTATTTATAATTTAAATACACACGTTCATGCTTTACGTGTTTCTGCGGTATTCCCCATTTTTGGTAAATTATTCATCATTTTCTCTTCATAACTTATTCCAATCCCTGACACCCTTACCTAATAAAGAGAATCTTCCTACACTCTTGTGCATGAAATTGAGTGCCACCTTGTGGTCATGGTTAACTTTGCCCTTCCTTGCATTACTTTTCATTCTTACACCAATACATTTCCATGCCTCTTCACTAATATACACCTTGTACACTCTCAAGGCCCTCTTCATCCTCCTCCTGTCTTCCAATGAATCCAATTCCAGCTCTTTTATCATATCTGTTACTTATTGCATTCTGTGGTAATTTCCAGAAACAAATTTAGCAGCCCTTTTTCGCACTCTCACCAACTATTGTATTTGATATTCAAAATGGGGTCCAATACTACACCATCCTATTGAAGCAATAGTCTGACCAAAGTTTTGTAACCCAATACCTTTCCTTCTCTAATACATCCCCTCATCTCTCTCTCCAACAAGTGCAGATTTTTGAAACCTTTCCCTACTACCTGTCCAATGTTATCAAATGTAATGCCAATATATTTACATTTCAAGTTTTCAACAAACAATTCTTTCTACGCCTTATAATCATAATCAGCCTTTAGTTTTTTATCTGTGTATCTAATGAGCTGACTCTTCTATGCATTTATCTTCATCCCATGTTTACCATCCAACCACCCCAACTAGATATCCTAAGATCACCCTGCAGCTGTTTACAGTACTGTGCCATTTTATCCTTTTATGTAGCATTATATCATCTGCAAACAATCTAATTCTGACAGCAAATGATCAACAAAACCATTCAGAAAAACGAATAGCAAAGGTTCCAATATGCTACCCTGTGGCACTCCCATTTTTAATTCCACTTCTTCTATACTGCATTTCCCACCCTAACATTTTGTTTTCTACCTTTTAAAAAATCTTCTACCTAGCGAATCACTTTCTCATCCACTCCAATACAGTAGAACTCCTATTATCCAAACTCCAACTATCCGAATTGCTGAATATCCGAATCACATTTTTAATTAAGACCTATAGGGAAGAGACAGGAGAAGATGGGGATGACATGTCACTTGAGAAGTTCAGAAAAATTCTTTTGAAAATTCCTATATGTTCAGAAGTTAGTGCTGAAGATATAGGAGATTCGTCAAGCCCTGGGTATGAAATTCTAATTGATGATGAACTTATTGAAAGTGTGAGAGAAGAATGTGTCCAGGAAGAAGATGACCTTAATGTTGAAGTCAGTCAAGCTTTTGTCGGTCTTGAAACTGCATTAAAGTGGATGGAGCGTCAGCCCGAGTTTGACCACATGCAACTTCTCATTGTCAAGCGGTTGAATACAGTCAAACAGTTTACTTTGATCAAGATGTTCAACAAGCACTGACTTTTATTTACAGTATGGTTTGTATATACTGCACTAATGTACAGCACTTGTATGTATGCTTAACATTTAAAAGTGTTGCCTTTTCATTTAATTAATTAAAATCTCTTTTCCTTGAAAATTGGTTTTTTTTTTCTCTCCCATTTTCAAAATATATAAAGTAATTAATTAAAATAGATCCTTTTTTGGAAAAAATCCAATTACCTGAATTTTTGATTATGTCCTAATTGATTTGGATAATTGGAGTTCTACAATAGTTTTTACCTTATTTACTACCATTTTATGCCTCATGCTGTCAAAAGCCTTTGAAAGATCCAGTGCTACGCAATCAATTTGACCTTGCTTGTCCATTTCTTCTGAAACATCTTTCATATATCCCACTAACTGCGATTCACACGAATATCCATGCCTAAAGCCATATTTCCTACTTGAAAAACACTTTCGCTCCTCACATATATTTCTGATGTGGTTGCATATCAATCTCTCCATTAATTTACCTACCACTGATGTCAAACTGATTGACCTATAATTTTCAACTCCATTTCTCACCCCTAGTTTATGTATTACTATCGCACTTTTCCAGTCCTCTGGTAGGCAGCAAGTATCCAGTACAGTAGAACTCTAATTATCTGAATCAACTGGGACTGGACCCCATTCGGATAATCAAAAATTCAGATAATTGGATTTTTACCTCCAAAAGGGGCTTCATTAATTAAATGAAAAGACAACACTTTTACATGTTTGCGCACTTCCAAGTGCTATACATTAGTACAGTATGTACATACCTTACTGTAAATAAACATCTTTGCTTGCTGAACATCTCGGTCAAAGTAAGCTGTTTGGCTGTATTCATCCGTTTTCGGGCCGGCAAGTAGTGCATTCACGTGACAGTGAGAAGTTGCATGTGGTCACACATAGGTTGACTAGGTCATCTTCCTCGACAATTTCTTCTCTCACACTTTCAATAAGTTCATCATCATTTAGAATTTCATACACAGGGTCTGACAAAACACATACCACCCACTCTCCAATATCTTCAGCACTAACTTCTAAACATCCAGGAATTTTCAAAAGAATGTTTCTGAACTCCCCAAGTGACTCATCATCCACTCTTCTCCTGTATCTTCCCTTTCTGTCATAATTAATAATTTGATTCAGATATTTGGCAATTCGGTTAGTCGGAGTTTGGATAATTGGAATTCTAGTGAATAATAATTCAACATAAGGTACAAAGTCACATCCTGCTATCTTTAAGATATCTGTAGTAATATTATCTACACCAACCCCTTTATGTTTTTTCAGCTTTCTTATTTCCTTCATGATGTCCTCAGGATGAATTTCAAATTTTTTTGTCTGTTCATTTCTAATTGTGTTCTTAAGCTCATTATCTGAATTAGACCTTCCTGTTTCTGATTCATTGTCTCTAATGCTCTGAATAAACCAGTTACTTAAAATCTCTTTCTTTTTCAAATCCTCAGTAATTTCTTCTGCATGCTGATTTATAAGCATCCAAACACCCTCCCTACCTTTCAGTTTTCTAACATAGCCATAGAAATTTCTTGGTGAACCAGTCAATGCTCCCCCTGAACTGACAATAATCTCCATAAACCCATCTTTAGCCACCTTCTTGGGCATTATTAGGTCCTTGCTTAGTTTTTTTTTTTTTAAATATTCCCGACTACCCAGTTGTCTTCTAACTCTGTTGTGTTCTCTTCTACCAACCTCTTTCACCTCCTCACCACTCTATTATTGTACACAGGTTCTCTGCTTCTCTTTATTTTCTGATTTGGAATAAATTTTTCTTCCCTATTTCTTATTATGTACTTGAACTCTTCCCACCTTGACTCTACTGTACTTGTGTCTTCCTTTCATTTGCCAAAACGTTCTCTGAAATATCTCTTCAAGTTCAAAATATGTGCCCTTTTATAGTATCTCCAGTTTAATTCATTAAAAAAATAGTTAAGATGGCTAACTTTTGATTAATGTGATCACAGAAGTTTTTTATTTAATTTTATGATTAAAATAAAAGTGAAAATATGTTAATTTTATTTACTATTAATTTAAGTGTCTGGGGCTACCCAACCTTTCCCTATAAGGGGGCATCCATTAATTACATGATCACAAATGGTGGGGAAGGGGGAGTCCAACAAAATCTCATCAAATCTCATTGGGAAGGGGATTGACAGAAATCTCATGCCAGCAGTCACCAAGGGGGTGTCCAGATTTATGGAGAAAAAAAAACTGCTCACATAATTAATGGATGCCCCCTAAGGGCCTGCATCACTGCAGTATCCTAAGAGCTTACAGATCGTAAAGGGCCCACACTACAGGTATAGCCTACAGATCCTAAATGAGGTCTTGAAGTAATGAAAATATTTTATTCACAGGCACAAGATAATTATGTCGTAGTTGAAACTGCGTTGGGCCCCTTGAGAGGTCTATCAGAAGAAACTGTGTCTGGGTTACCAATGTACAGCTTCAAGGGCATTCCTTATGCTGAGCCTCCAATTGGGACATTACGCTTTGAGGTAAGAAAGAACATTAGATATATCATCTATTTTTCTTACCGTCAGAAGGTAGATAAAATATTTCTACACAGAACTTTACTCTTATCATCATTAAGTAGAATTCAATAACAGTTTTAGTGAAGTGTGTGGTGGGAACTGTATTGATATCTTTAGTCTTGTCATTAAATTTTATAACAAATAAGGTGAGCAAAATCGAACTAGCTTATGAGTGGTTCGGTGTTTCTGCTTCAGAACCCATTTTACTCTGTGAAAGAATTTTCTTCTTGGAATTTGGTAACTAAGAATGACTGATAAAATAGTATATATGGTGTATGGAAGGGGAAGGTGACAAACTTGTCCACAATTACTAAAATGATATATGGTTTTTCTTTCTGTTGAAACTTTTGACAAATGAAGTAATTACACTGTTTACAAAATTTCACTCATATATAGTAACTAACATGGGATAGCATGCACTCAAAAAATTGCTGTGAAAAATTATCATACTAACAGGTTTTTAAGTAATTGACTGCTTATGAATTGTTGATAATATAATTGATATTGTTAATAGGTGTGTGTACTGTTCCACATAAATAGCAACTATCATGATATAATATGTAGTCACAAATTACAGTGAAACTTATCATGGTAACTGGTTGGTAAGAAAATAACTGGTTATTAGATGCTGATAACAAGGGTGTACACTGTTCCACATAATAAGTAATAATTAACTCTGGATTGTATTTGTGAATTACAGGAGATATTGGTTATACTAATGGGTTGTAGCTAACTTGTTGCCAATATATAATAATATTATCAATTATTTAGTAATATTGACATTACTAATAAGTGTATGTACTGTTCCACATCCCCGAGATTATTCTCACATGGGATCAAAGTGAACATATCTATCTATCTGAGTTTTTTTCTATAATCCCCTTTTTCTCCCACACCAGTTTGAAGTTTAGGAATATCTGTTTTGCCATTTGCAACTTATCAGATAAAACAGAACCAAAATTCTGATACATAATATTTGTAGTCTCCTGTCTGTTTACAGGTACTATTATTTCATGCTAATACCATCAATCTTTTTGTCAAATTTCACTTTTCTCACAGTAAATGAGACTTGCCCAAAGCATAAAATTTTAGTATAAATATTGACAATGATGGATTTGACTTTTTGCTTTTCCGTAATGACCATCCATCAAGTCTGACTGGCGTGACACATTTTTACAAATTAGATTCCTGAAAAAGTTCAGTGTGTACCACCAAACATTTTCTCAGAAATAAAAATGAGCATTAAGCAGATATTTTCAAAGAAATTGTTTCTTTCTATATAAAGATTATGAATCAACCAAATAGTGCAGAGAATTCCCTGGAGGCAATATCGATGTTCATAATGAATGCCAGTGCATCAGACAACTGTGGTGTTTGATGAAGTTCTTCAAAGGATTGAGGATGAATGTAGAAAATCTCATTTGCTTCATTAGTAGCTGAAGACTCTTGTTAGCCTTGGTTACTATGGTGAAATCAATAAAAGAAGTTGAAGTGTGGTTATTGCAGTATGCAGTGGAATTTGATAAATCTGATATACAAAAGCCTAGAAACCAGAATTAATGAATTTTCAGATATTGACAGCAATTATTCAGTAAAATAATGCACCCAACAGTAGAAACTGAAGTTGAAATGTCATCACTTAAAAGTGTTTTAAATGGATACGTTTCAGAAATGGCTCATAAATTAAAGCCGAAAACAATAGCAGTATGTCTAGAATGTTCACCTCAAACTGATGGAAAAACAAAATGTCACAAATACTTCATGTCTAGGTAATTTATTTCTAATTCATCTCTGTGTTTGTCACCATTCTACTTTATGGCTCATAGCTCATGTTGCTATTTATCATTTTACCCTTCCCATTTGCGTAAGGAACAATTAAATGCATTTGTTAATTGCTTGATTTTTAGCCACCTGTACCAAAAACATCATGGACTGGTGTGAGGGATGCTCTCGCAGCAGGGTCAATGTGTGTCCAGAACAATGAAGAAGTAATCACAGGCAGTGAAGATTGCCTCTTTCTCAATGTTTATGCCCCAGAGGCAGGTATTTTGAAATTTCCGTTTTAAATTTGACAGATTTGTTATTTTGATGCCATTATTCACCTAAGCTTGTTAATTTATATTTATTAATACTTATAAACTGCATCAAATATTTATTTGCCTTTCAATCACCAATTACAGTTCATTTAAAGTGGATCTTAATTATTCTGACATTTGTCATAAATATTAATAAATTTTGCCAAATGTACACAGTTGCCAACAAATAACAGTTCACTGAAACCTGTAATGGTGTTCATTCATGGAGGATGTTTCATAACTGGTGAAGGATCTACATATGGACCAGATTACTTTATTGAAGCCGGAGTCGTCATGGTTACCATTAACTACCGTCTAGGACCACTTGGTATGTAAACAATTACTCTGGTATTTATTTCAGATATTCAGTTATAACATTCATACACAACTGCAATAGTGCTTACACCATAATGCATCATGAAGAAGCTGTGGCTTTATTTACCATTTTAATGTTTAACTTACAATATTGTTTTATAAAAATACTATCTGTGGTCATGGAATGATCTGTGTGTAATTCAAGGTTTGAGTTTTATAAGCTGTCAACAAAATGTTGGGAAAAAAGCAGTCCTATTTTTACCTGTTTTGTGGACCCCCCCTTTCTGAGTTTAGGTTGTATGTAATTGTTATAAGCATTTTTATATGCATTTTATATTTCTAAGACATCTTGAAGTGCCACATTTCTAAACATTTCATGGTATGACCTGAAAACATATTTCTGTGTTGCTCTGAATTCTTCTATGTAAGTAATACTTGATTTATTTGGGCTTGGTGCAGGTAAATAATAACAATGAGCAGGAAAGTGCTTAAGGCAATAAAACTAAGAAAGGATAGGGAGGTAAGACCCAACAGTTACCACAGATGACGGTGGCTGGAATGAGGAACACAAAAAGACAAACACAAGAGACGTAATATTTCACTGTCTCACCAGATGGCCATCCGATAAATTTTTGATACCGTGAGAATGGGATTTTGTTAGTTCACAGTAGAAGATGAATACCGCAGATCTTGATCATTTCTTCCATTGCAGCCATCAGGATATGTTTCCAAATGTTGACAATCTAATGTGATAGTTAAATATGGATTATCTCTTTCACATCAATGATTTTAAAATAAGATAGGATAGGGAAAATAAACAGTTACCCATCACTTACCACAGATGAAGGCAGGAGGGCGAGACACGTAAAAACACAGAAACACACGAATTGCACAATATTTCGACCTTAGTCTTACTCATGTGGGAGGCGAGACATATGGCAGGGGGAAAGATGTGGTCAATGATTTTCCGTTGTTCCTCAGGATTTGCCAGTTATATGTCAGATAAGTGATGCAATATTCTTTCAAATTGCTCTATCTGGTTTAGTTAAATTCCTAAATTATAAAATCAATACCGGTATATTAAACTGATTGTCTTCAATAGTGTTACCTGTGGAAACAAATGTGACAGAACTCCTGCACTTTGAAATTTCAACCTTTTGATTTTTGTGTTTCCTTAATTTACAGTTGAAAATTCCTTTACCATTAAGATCCTGCTTATATTGTTTATTTATTGTATTAAGTGCTCTGAATTACCCCTATTTATCAGTTTTAGAATGATTATACATTCATAACAGGCTGCACATCAATATCTACATTAATTTACATACCGTTGGTGCTAAACTGATTGCCCTATAATTTTCGACCTTCTCCTTTATGTACTGGTACTACTATTACACTTTCCCAATCCTTTTGTAAGCATAAAAGTATCCAGACTCAGTTTAAATAACATTTCACTTTCTGCTATCATTAAGACATCTCTAGTAATATTATTTACACCTTTTGCTTTTTCAACTTCCTTCATGTTATCCTCAGGATGAATTTCAAAATTTTTATTCTGCTCATTTCTAATTGTGTGGATAAGCTCATTCTCCAATGTACATGCTCTCATTCCTGAATCATTGTCTTTTGTTTTATACTAATTTAGCTAGTAGTTTTGTGTTTTATTCAATCTGAGTTAATTTTTCCAAAGTTTGGCTTGCTACTATTGGCTGGTGTGATCAGGGGAACCCTACCATTCCAGCCTAAAGTATGGTATGTACTGGTTCTCTGAATGAACATTCTCACTCTACATCTGGCGTCAATCCCTCATCTTGACTGCTCCCTGAAGCATCTTCGCTGTGAATCTAGTGTGTTTATCATTAGTATTTCATGTGTCTTTTGAATACTGTCCAATATGGGTTTCTCAGACTCAGTGTTATGCAACATTGGACAAATGTGGGCATTGATCAGAAAAAACTAGCAATTCTCATTACTAAATATTTGTTTTTTTGCTCATTTCAAAGATTGTTTTTTAATTAATTTTTGCAATTATATTTTGTAGTATGGCTTTAACTTTACAGTTTATAGAGTAATTGCATTCCCATCATTGTTTAACTGATTGTAGAAGCAAAATGTTTACAGCTTAGACTGGTAAATACAATACATCTGTAGCAGAGGTGGGAAGGGTAGGTTTTGTAAGCCCATATTCCTGATTATATCTAACTACACCTATCTTTTAATTACCTACATTTGGAAATGCATACCAATAGGTAAGTAGTACTTTTTTCCACTGTGGTTGTTACTTGCTTTTTACTGAATGGCTTGTCAGCTACCTCAAAGAAACTGAAGGATCACAAATATGTTATTATGCTCACATCTGTGAACTTATTTCCAATATCTCTGAAATTTGTAATTACGAAGTCTTTCTCGGCGTTGAGAATACAAATAATGCTCTATAACTCGGCTAGTCACCCGAGAGCATTATTTGTATCTCTCAACATTGCTTTGTAGAAATGAACAATAGTAAAAAACTTCAGCTATTTCTACACAAAAGTAATCAAAATGAAGGAGATAGATCTTTTTAACTGAAGTATGAAAACTTTCATTATGAGATAATATTTTTGGATTTTCACATAAGTACAAACTAATTTTAGTCTTTTAAAAGAGATATGCATTTGATTCCTCTTTACACATTTCAGGTTTCTTGAGTACAGAAGACTTGATTGTACCAGGCAATATGGGAATGAAAGACCAAGTGGAGGCTCTACATTGGATACAACAGAATATAGCAGTATTTGGAGGCGATCCTGAGAGTGTCACTATTTTTGGACAGAGTGCAGGAGGAGCTGCGGTCCATTATCTTGTGCTTTCATCAATGCCAGCAGGTTTATTTATTTAGTATTATTATTAATTTTTAGGTTGATAAAGCTCAAGGCTATTCCTATGCACCTACTCATACATTAGGTCCTTTATCACTTTAAACTCTTTCAATGTCATATATGTTCTAAGTTATTCTCATAATTACACTTAAGTTTCCTTGTAGTAATGTCCCCTTTGTCTTTAATAATCATTAAATTTGGTTTTAAGTTTTAGAAATACAAATTAAACCAGAATATTAATTTGGTGTGCTGTAAAATAATTGATATTATACATTACAATAAATCAATGTGGTAAATAAGCAGACAGGATTTGTGTTTAGGAATATAGAGGCAAATTATTATCCTATGGATGAAATGTAAGCTTTCAATCAGTTCAAATTATTAACTATTCTATAGTTTTTAATGAATGCCCCATGCTGATTTTTTGTGTTAAGAGATGTCATGACAAATTGCGTACTGTGGTTTGCATTTAATGCTTAGTCTGATTTCTAACCGTTGATGTATCCTAATGGAGTAGATTGTTATTTATGTCCAGTGTCGCCAACTATTTATTAACCTAAACTAGAAAAGGTAGGTGTTTCAAAATAAAGTCACTGTAGAAATAATTTTAACATCACTATATTCTTTAAAAAAAATTACAATGTCTTTTAAACAATCTACAAGAATTGGTACTTCTTCTTCAAAATAATTATTGCAAGTTTGGATTAGTTAATCAAGCAAGATCAACTCCCATAGCCCCTTAACTGAATCAGCTACATGAGACTGAAGCAACTAACTGACAGTCATTTTCAAAATTTCAAAGATGGATGCCTAAACAAGTATACTTCCTGTATTGTGCGGTGCTTAACCCCTTACATGTCAGGCCAAATCGCTGGTAAGCCTTGTGTGGCTTCTAGTCCAAATGCTAGCAACAGACTGACCACCCCCTCTCCAATTTCAGGATGGTCTTTCATAACTGTAGCCTGGGAATCATCTTGGTTCCTAGTTTCCGATGCAATCTCCAGATCTTTCTGCAATAGTTTTATTCCCAATCAACTTGAAATTTTTATGATGTGTAGTCCAAAGTTTAAACGTCAAAATCAATCCTGGACAAAAAATTTTTATCTCTAATATTTGCTCCATAAAAAATTATTTTTGTAGTGAATTTTGAAATGTCTCTCACATTCAGAGTTTTTGATCTATTGAGATGAAATTAGTCTTAAAATGATCTGCTGAATTATCTCTATCTACTGGTGTATAAGTCTATCCCACTGCAAATTTTTAACTTGGTGCAATGCAAAACGTGGAATTTAAAACATCAATATCTCCTAAAAGTATTAAAGCTAGTGAGCTGAAATTTATTTTAAATGATGATACATTTAATTTCCTATGAGATAGAGATACCATCCTCCTATAATCAGGTTTCTTTAATAGATTTCCTATTGTGTTGGGAACATTCATCCTCCTCCTTCAGATCCCAATTTTATGATCTGGCAACAGGAAGTTAGCAATATTTCATTGAATTTACATTGTTTTACTTTATCCAATTCCAGCCAAACTACTGCATGGATTTTTAATAAAAATAGCTGCAATGAGTTCATGAAAATCTTTTCTTTCTATTAATTATAGTCCCCCTTCTGAATTTAATCACATTCACCTACCTAAACATATTTTCATCGATCATATGTTTTGCAATTTTCATTAAATCCTCAAGAAACAACCCTCAAATTTTCACTACGTTTCTCAAACTTTTAAATAATGTTTAATAAAAATTTAGGCATCTTTTGAGCTATAAATCATTTTCCTATCTTTAAAACTATGACTTCAGGATTTAAGTGTTTTTCACAACTTGCCTAAACATGTTAACTTCAACTTTCCAAGTCCAACTAACTTTTTCTACAATTTTCTACCTATGTAATGTTCTATTTCATTTTGCTCCTTGTGTCCTAAAGTACCCCTGGACATTAATGAAACATTTTCTTTGAAGAAATAGGATGAAATGCATTATGTGGTTAAAAATCAACATTTGTTATGACTTAATAAAACTTGGTTACTTAACACCTCGAAATTTGCAATAAAATGACTTTAAATATGATTTGTAATAGAATTGATATTATTTTCTAACCACTAAATCATGAAACAGTTTTAATGATAATTTAACCTCTGACATTCTTGGTAACCTTGTTTCTCCATGCAGGCTTATTTAAGAATGCCATTGCCCAAAGTGGATCTGCACTAAATCCCTGGGCTTTTGCTAGAAATGCTAGGGACAGAGCATTCCGGCTAGCAGAGTACCTTGGTTACATAGCAGAAAATACAACAGATCTTGTGGAGTACTTAAAATCTGTGAATGCTTCAGAAATGGTCAGAAATATCACAGCAGCTTTGAATGAGGAGGTAAGACATGAAACTATTCTAATTTAAATGGATAAGGTTCGATACATACATGCATGCCAGAACATAAATTTAGATTCATGGTGACAATTTTCAGAATATAAATTTATAAACAATACATTTATGGGCAAAGGTTTACTGGCATCATATTACTGAAAATACCTTACATGCAATGTATAAATTACTATCCAAAGAATTTTTGTCACACAGTCTTAAGGCCACATAAGCCAAACAAAGAAAGCTGTGCTGAACCACGAAGTGGATCCAGGTGCCAATAAGCACTGAACTAGTAAATCCTGTGTCCTAAGAGAGCAGACCCTGCTTAACTTTCATGTCACTAGACACAAAACAATAACATTTCATATGAAAATCACTATGGTGGACAATTTAAAACCATTTCAATATCGATAAAAGTAGATTTTAAATAACTGTGACACTCTGAAAGTGAAAATGTCTAAGTAAATGGGAATAAAGTGGAATCAGAACAAGCAGAATGCAGGTAGAATTAAATCAAACACCCTCAGAAATTCATAGAGATTTCAGTTGTGCTAACTGATGATGAATTCTTGCTCTCTTCAGTAATTACCTCGCATTACATCACATAGAAGATTTGTTTTTCTTATCTTGTATATATTGGTCAGAGTATGCAGAAACAAAGTTTTCAACCTCTGAAACCCTCGGCACAATTTTCTGTGGCCAAAAACCGTTGAAAATTTGGTACTTTTTCAGTTTTTCGCCTATAACTCCTTGCTGGTGAGTCCTAGCAAGAAATACTTTATTTCCAATTTGAAAAAGGACAAAATTTACTACAGCTTTTGTACTGCAAACTTTTTTTCTAAACTCAAAACTAAGCGAGCTACAGTTCTTCGAAAATCAGCCAAATTTCAAATTTTTTCCTTTTACCCACTTTGTCGCTCAAAATGACCTGGAACCTCCTTATATATAATTGACATAATTGTATTTCTGTATGACATAGTATATATGTGTACTATACTTTGATTACTGATGGTCAATTCAATAATCATAAGGTACTGTTGGCCGGGAGATTCCGAAGGATTGTTCGGCCTCTTTAACCTCATTAGAGGCAGGTATGGACTGGGGGCAAGGAGTGGGAAGGAATTCAGCCAAGGCCTTTTGAAGGAAGCATCTCAGTATTTATTTATTTATTTATTTCCATTTACATTTGACCCAGCATCTAGAGGCTAAACTGGGCCGCTAATCTTCCCTTAAGACCATGTTTAAAAAACAAATTATGTTAATACTATTAATGTAAATAATCCCATAAATGCGGTAGCAACTAAAACAGGAAAAAGTTACAGTTAAATATCTAATCCTAATAAATCAGCACTACAAAACTACACTAAATAACACAAAAAAACTGAAAAAATAAAATGTTAGGTACTAAACAGTTCTTTGACTGTCCAGCTTGTGAATGAAGTCTCATTCTTATCCTCACATCCAGGTGGTTGGTCGAAGGGTGAGTGTGTGACGTGAGACCATAGCTCTCACTCCTGGTATCGACTGCGGCGTAGACCCCAGCTCTTCAGGAAGCTGCCCTCCTGGAATACATGAAGTACTCCAGCAGTCACTCAGAAGTGAGATTCCTCTGGAAACTCAGATGTGGCTACAGCAGGTCATGATGGATGTCTACGTCGGTTTCCGCCCTCAGCTTTCTTCCGCTCCAGATATTTCTGCTTTTCAATTTGAGAGGCTATTTCCGCACCTTCATTTAGATAGTGCCATAGTCTCTCTGAACGCAGTATGTCAAAAATCCTCAGACCTTGTAGCTGTTGTTGCTGAGTGATTCTCGTCTCTGCTGTTGTTCTGCATTCCCACACCACGTGCTCTGGTGTGCTTTCCTCGCCACACTCGCAGTTACTAGTTGGTGTAAGTCCACGTTTGTTTAAGAAGCTTCTGTATGGTCCATGGCCGGTTATGTATTGGATTAGCCCTGGAGAAGGTTGTAGGAATTTCATGCTGATTCGTTCAGCTACAGATGGAAACATGTCGTACGTTCTACGACCTGTTTCACTAGTGTCCCACTCATTTTGCCATTCTTCAATCAGTACATTCCACAATTCCTTTTTTGTCCATACTTCTTTTCCAGTTATTTCTACCACCTTGTCCATCCTGTTCTTCCTCAGCCAATACATTGCTCCTCGTCTCCTCACTTCTAGATCTAGGGGCAGTACACCTGCTGCTACTGCTAGAGCTGCTGTTGAAGTTGTGCGATATGCACCGGTAAGCCTGATGAGTATCGTTCGTTGAAGCCTCCGGATTTTCTCCCTCGGCTTAACCTTTGTGAGGTGCTTGGCCCAAACGCTTGCAGCGTAGCCGACAATGGATGCAAGTATCACGTTATTGTATGCTGTCATTGCCAGGGCAGGGATTTGAAACTGTCTGTGACCTATACTTATGATTGCATTCATAGCTCGTAAAGCTCTTCCGCAGACCTCCTCCAAGTGGGCTCGAAAGTTAAGACTCTCATCCAGCCACAGGCCCAAGTATCTGCTTACGGGACTCCGGCGTATTTTCGCATTACCTACCCTTATAGTGGGATTTCGTTTAAGTTTTTTCTCTTTTGAAAATACCATATAGTTTGTCTTATTTAGAGCGAGTTTCAATTTCACTTCGTCACACCACTTCATAAGAATTTTAAGCACTATCTCACTTTTCGCTTCGATTTCAGCTCTTGACATCCCTTCCACGAGGAGAAGAAGATCATCTGCAAAGGCAACCAGTCCTAGCAATTCAGGTGTCCGTTGAAGAATTTCCAGTAATGGTTCTAATGCTAAATCCCAAAAGATAGGGCCGCAGACAGATCCCTGGGGGCAGCCTTTATTTATTTCTCTTTTGATTTTGTCGTTAGGGCATCTCATGGTAACAGTTCTATGCTTGCAGTAATCTCTCAGGCTGTAGTACAGCCGCTTTGGACAGCGGATTTTCCGGAGTCTTGCAAACAATGCTGGCCACCACAAGTTGTCGAAAGCCCCCGAAATGTCAACAAGGACTCCCACCACATATTTCTTTTCTGATCTTTCGACTATCTCGATGGCTCGGTTTATTGCATCCTCAGTCGATGTTTTTGTCCTGAAACCATACTGATTGGGATTCATACCAATCGATGTTCTAAAGTCCTGAAGTTTTCGACACAGTACTTTTTCCTGTACCTTCCCCATCACGTTTAGTAGGCAAATAGGGCGGTAAGATTTCGGCATAAGGGGATCTTTATCGGCACCTTTCTTAAGTATTACAACTTCACCATGCTTCCAGATGCTTGGTATTCTTCCTTGCCTGAGACATTCGTTGAATAGTCTGCACAGAATTGGAGCTACATCCAAGATCAACTTTTGTATCACTTCAGCCGGGATTCCGTCTGGTCCTGGTGCTTTTCCCACTCTCAGAGAATTAATTGCTGATACTACCTCGTCCAGTGTTATGTCACTCTCCCTGAAGTCACTCCCATAGGGCTGCCACATTTCGCGATAGAGCTCATCTTGTTGTTCACTGTTCTCCTCTGGTATGTCATGCGGCAGTAGGCTGTTCAACAGCTGGTCCACTGATTCCTTCCAGTTAGTTGTAACTGTACCGTCTTCTCTTCTAATTGAGGATAACGTGGTGGGAGGTCGTATTTTTCCTGCGGCTAATTTGTAAGGAATTCCCCATGGATTCACTTTCAGATTTTCTTTCACAAATGCTTCCCATCTAGTTTGTCTGGTTGTTAGAATTTTTTGCTTGTAATCTACTCTCATTTGCCTGTATCTGGCAAGAAGAAAGTCTCTTTCTTCTGCTACTCGGCTCCTTTGGTAGGCTTTCCTAGCTTTCCTTACTTTTCCTCTTAGTGCTTGCAATTGTGCAGTCCAAAAACTGTCAGTTTTACCACCAAGCTTCTTCAGAGGAATAGCAGCTTTCATTGCATCCTGAATTGCCCATGTTAGTTCCCTCGCCATGTTGTCGACATCGAAGTCTTCTTCCGCTACTGCCGGAGACAAGAAAGCTTCTCTCAGCCTCTGCCATGAAGCCCGTCTTATATTGTACTGCGTTTTGAAGTAGGGTTTTCCCGGATCGGCTGTTGTCTGTTCCCTTGCAATTTCGAATACTATGACGTTGTGGTCACTCGTGGTAAGATTGTCCGTCACTCGCCAGTCATGCAGCATATTTCCAGCAGCGTTATTTGTTAGAGTTACATCGATGTTGGTGAAGGCGCCAGTTGTGTTGTGGAAGGTGTATGGATTTCTCTCTTTGTTCTGGACTTCAAGATGCAGTTCATTTATAAGATCAACCAGCAGTTCACCCCTAGTATCAGTTCGACGACTGTGCCACAGGGCCGACTTTGCGTTTACGTCAGCCGTTATTACCATAGGTTGATCAGATAGAGCTAAATGTATCTCCCTTATTTTATTCAAATAGGGTTCAATTTCATCTCGATGTTGAAAGTACATGTTTAATACCACAAAATTGCCCCAGTGTGTGCTAATTTCTACACATGTGGTGTGTTCATCACAAAACTGCGCTAGTTTAGTCACTACAGTGTGTTTGTTGAACACTATTATGGCTGACATGGGTCTCGGTCCAGTTGTGATTATCTGCGACGTTGCCGGCATGTACGGTATTTTGCCTTGTTGTGAATATGGTTCCTGGAGGCAGACAATATCGAAACCTAACTCCTCCACCAATTTCCTTACTTCATGCAGGACAGTGATACTTCTCTTGGCATTGAGTTGCGCGATCTTTAGCTTCGTGAGTGACTCAGGGATGCCTCGTGTAGACATTACATTGGGGCCAAGGTAGTTTCGTGTCTAGTACAGTCCTGCCATAAGTCTGTACAAACTGCCTGTACAAGATATCGGGATCGAAGATTTCGCCTCTCCTCTCAAAGACTTGTTTTACCAAGGTGAGAAGCTGTGCATAGTCTGTTGGCAGGTTATTTGCCTTTAGTTGAATTCTGTCGACTGCCTCGGGGTGAGGGAAGGTGACATGCTTGCCAGCCGGATGTAGCCCTCTCGTTAAGTGCCGAAGAGCCAGTGACAGTGTATGAACTTCCTCAAGTTTAGTAAGTCGCAGGTTGTTTTCAAAATCCGCGTATATTCGTTCCGGGTGTATCGGTGCATACTTGGGTTCACTGGTTTTCACTGTTTCTTGTTCGTGCGTAATTCTTCCAATACTTAGTGTTGCCTGTGAGTCATAAGGGTCTTCAGTCTTCCTGAGATAACCAATACCACACCGTTTCGATCGCGGTTTTCGTGAAGTTTCAGTCGTAGTTGATGAAACCTCTCTTATTTGCATAGCTGTGTCCTCGGTCTGTGTGCCCATATTCACGAAGACTTTGTTAGCTTTCTGCGCCAGTTTCTCTCTGTAATTTGCTGCTCGTATTGCATTCCTTCTTCTTCTAGACGGTGGATTCCCTTTCTTTTTCTTGACGCTGATGCATGCCTTACCAATTGTTGCCACGATTAACTTCTTGATGATATTAGTTAATTGCTCTTCTAAGGTTGATTCCACTTCTATCAGGGGGCGCTTACAAGCCATAGTCGATTTTGTTAATGAGCCGTTGTAGCAGCAATTGGTAGGTTGGGCAATCTTTTCCTCTCTTTCTGCAAGATTTCCCTCGTTTTTGACAGGGAATACACAGCTTCTCTTGCGACAAGTTAGGACATTGATCTTTTTTATGGTCATCTTTGCCGCAATGGGCGCAGGTAATTTTTTCTTTTGGACAATGCTTGCTATGGTGGCCTAGATCTTGACATTTTATGCACTTCGTGACGACTGTATAATCTTTTACCGAAATTGCACAAAACTCAATGTAAACTCTTCGCTGCTCTACGAGAAGTCGCCTCACTGATGGACTGACCTCGACTACCTGGTGAACTGAAGCTTTATCTCGCGGGCCAGTCCTAAATTTCGGAGTGAATCCACTCAGGAATTCTTTTCTGTCCATTTTTTCTTCAAAGTTTTGTTCATAGATCCTTCCTGCGATCTCTTCTGTTTCTATGGACTTTGGAAGATCATACAAGATGACCAAGGGCCTCCTCTTACGGGGCAGCTCACACTTTAGTTCCTCATTCAATTCCTTGTTGCTCATTATCTTCTTCACATCTTCTTGCGATTGCGTCTCCACAATCACTGCATTCTTAGTGTTCCGTATTTTGAGAATTCTAATCTTCTCCTTCGCGGGTTTCACAATTCTTGTCAGTTTCTCAGCAACTGACTTTGGACTTTCTCCTGCCTTCGAGGAGACGAATACTGCACTTGTTGTTGAGGGACTCAGTTTCGGTTTAAGTATTGGAGTAGCTTTTGACACAGCCACTGACGCATAAGTAGGGGTGGAAGCCGAGTTCTTTTGCTTTCTAAGCTCATCAATTTCTTTCTTTAGTCTGGAGTTTTCCTTCCGCAGTTCCTCTTCTCTACCTTCAATGCGTGCTACTGATATGGCAAAGGTAGCCAACTTATCCTTCATTTCTCTTAGCTTCTGATCACTTAATTTTAGACCAATGTTCTCGTTAAGGAGAGAAACAATCTCTTCGTGCCATTTCGCAATGTCGATGGCTTCCCGCTGGGAAGTACTTTCTGTCGCTGTGAAGGCCATACTCACTTGTCTGCTACGCGATGAACTGCTTGCTCGGCATCCAGACGGCTGTCAGCTGTGCGGCGCGGCAGCCTGCTTACCACAGCGCAGCGCGACGCGGCGGTCTGCTTACCACAGCACAGCGTGACGCGGCGCGCACGCGGTGACGCGGACCGAACGCCGTGACGCGGCCCGGTGGCGAACCGATGACGCGGCGGTATTGCGGAGTCCACAACTGTTCGCTGAGCACAAGCCGTATGCTTACGTGACCACGAAAACGAGCGCTATTTATTCACTGTTTGTACGGAACTTCACACCACTGCACTCGCGGTGCTATGTGTACTTTACTAGTCGGTTTGTCGTTTCGGATATCCGTATCGATCTGATATTCCACACGAAAACGGTATTAATCGCGGGAGCGACGCGGCAGTGCGACAAGCGCGGCGGCCATCTTACTTCCATCTCAGTATTTGCCTGCAGTGGTTTGGGGAAACCATGGAAAAACCAAATTTGGAGGCCTGGATGAGGATTTGAACCTGCGTCCTCCAAAATGCAAGGCCAGAGTGTTACTATTCACCCACCATTAAAAATTAATTTTATGATACTGTATATTGGTTAAGTAGTGCTTTATGAGTGAGGCATAGCTTTGTAAGTGAAATAGAAACTACAGATTAACAGAAATATTTTATTACAATGCCGGACCATTACAATAAAAAACCAAACATTAAATAATAAAGTCTAAGTCTGCCTTAAAATATTAATTTTAAGTTTTTAGCCATTTAACACCAATGGTGTTTACTCAAAGTTTGCAGAAACAAAAACAAAAGTTTGCTCAGTCGTTTTCCTTTCTTTCTGATCCTTTGCTGATTATCTATTTGAGAAGCGTTGAAAATAACTGTTTGGATGCAACAGAAGTCCCGACAATAGTCAGTCAAATGTTGCCTCAACCCCATTTATATATAAATATTGTGTAGTATCACGTAGGTATCATTTAGTTGTTTTAGAGTAATAATATTTTATTTTGATTTACAGCAAACAATAGGAGTAAGCAACTGATTTTATTCATTCACTTATACGATGTTTAGTGACTATTCTTATTTTAAGCATTGTTGATGTAATTAGACACAGGAAAGGATTGAGCAAAAGGAATGGAAAAAGAAATTGGTCACTGCGTTTTAAAAGATCTATCATAGCATTCATCTGGAGTGAGGTCAGGAAACCACAGAAAACCATAATATGGATTACCAGATGGTGATTCGAACCTGTGCCCTCCCAAATGTAACGCCAGAATGTAACTGCTCACCCATCATGCTCAGTTTGAGGATCAAAACAAAGGAAAATAAAGCTATGGAAGAAGGGGAAGACAATAGTGCATAGGGGAAAGGGCAGGGGACATTTGTGGAAATGGAACTGCCTTCAATGGACATGAACTGCACAGAGGAACACAATAAAACCATAACAGATCAGTCTGATCTATTTTATTTCAGTAAAACTCTTCTGCAGTTAAGTACTGAGCAGTGGTTTCTTTTGTGTACATAAATAAAAAACTTTGTATGAAAGGATAGGGAAAATAACCTGTCACCACAGATGACGGCATGATAGACAAGGCAAATACACTTTAAAACTATTTCAGTAAAAAACCTTAATCATATTAGAGGTGACATATGACAAGGGGATCAGACTTGTACACATTGGGACTTACCACATGACTGAGCCAAAGGTTAATCAAGTGTGTAAACCTTTTCCGCCTGCTTCATCTTTGACTCAATCTTGTAGAAAATCTCAATGAGTACACATCTGATTCCCTTGCTGTATATGTAACATCTAAAATGTTTTTTTTTTTTACTGAAATGTGGTAAAATGTATTGTTTTTGTGTTTGGTCTGGTCCTCCTGCCTTCATCTGTGGTAAGAGATTGCATATTTTTCCCATCCTTCTTTATTTTCATTAAATTAAATTGCAATGGAGCGCATGCTCCGGTGGCAAATTGCCTAAACACTCATCGTCCCCCTTTTCTGCATCCACCTACATTTACCCTTTATAAATTTCAACTTTAAATTCTTTCAACGTTTTTGGCAAATTATTCATCATTTGTCTTGGGAACTTATTCCAATCCCTGACACCCTTACCTAAAAAAGAGAATCTTCCTACACCCTTGTGCCTGAAATCGAGTGCCAGATTTTTGTGGTCATGGTCATCTTTTCCCTTCCATGCATTACTTTCAATTCTTACACCAATATCTTTCCAAGCCTCATCACCAATATACGCCTTGTACACTCTCATGACCCTCTTCACGCTCCTTCTGTCTTCCAACGAGTCCCATTCCAGCTCTTTTATCACATCTGTTACTGATTGTCTTCTGTGATAATTTCCAGAAACAAATCTAGCAGCCCTTCTTTGCACCTTCTCCAAATCCTGTATTTGATACTCCAAATGTGGGTCCCATACTACACTACCATATTTGAGCAATGGTCTGACCAAACTTTTGTAACCCAATTCCTTTTTTCTTCTCTTGTACGTCCCCTCATAACCCTCTCAAACAAATGTAGGATTTTGAAACCTTTTCCTACTACCTATCCAATGTGATCTGCCCAGATAAGTTTTTTTTCTCAAATGTAATGCCAAGATATTTACATTTTAAGTCTTCAATATGCAATTCTTTCCTCACCTTATAATCATAATACCATAAACATTTAGTTTTTTATTTGTGTATCTAATAAGCTGACCCATTTTTGCATTTATCTTCATCCCATGTTTACCAACCCAACTAGATATCCTATCCAGATCACCCTTCAAGTGTTTACAATCCAATTTCTGATAGTAAATAATCAACACAATTATTCATTAGAATAATAAATAATAATGGTCTCAATACGCTACCCTGTGGCACTCCCATTTTTACTTCCACTTCTTTTGATACCGCATTTCCTACCCTAACTTCCTGTTTTCTACCTTTCAAAAATTCTTCTATCCAGCAAATAACTTTCCGATCCACTCCAATAGATTTTACCATATTTACTACCTTTTTATGGCTCACTCTCTCAAAAGCATTTGAAAGATCTAGTGCTACACTATCAATTTGACCTCCCTTGTCCATTTCATCTGAAATATCTTGCATACATCCCACCAACTGAGATTCACATGAATATCCTTGCCTAAAGCCATGTTGCCTACTTGAAAACCACTTACGGTCTTCACATATACTTCTGATATAGTTGCATATCATTCTCTCCATTAATTTACCTACCACTGAATTCAAGCTAATTGGCCTCTAATTTTCAACTCTATTTCTCACCCCTCCTTTATGTACCGGCACCTAGCAGCAAGTATCAAGACTCAATTTAAATATTATTTCAAGATAAGGTGCAATGTCACATCTTGCTATTTTTAAGACATCTGTAGTAATATTATCTACACCAGCCCCATTACCTAACAGTGGTTTCATTGTCACTATTATTGAAGAAAATATTTAGAAGCACCTAGTGTTAATTTCTGTTGTGTACCTAAATTAAATGTTGTGAACAATATTTGTTGTTTCACTAGTAATCACTTTTTGAGCTGCTCCAATAGAATTCACATTACTTAATATCATTTTATGGCTCAGTCTCTACCATCTTTGTTGACTGCTTGTGAATACTAATTTTATGAGACTAGTCTATCATCTAAATTAAGATGATAGAGCAAATCCTTACTAACATTATAATCTTAATCAACCTGTAGTTCTTTTATCTGTGCACCTAGTAGGCTGACTATTTTTTTATTTTTTTTTTTTTTTTTTTTTTTTTTTATTTATTTTTTTTTTTTTTGCATTTACCTTCATACCATGATATATATCCTGTACAGATAACTCTGCAGATGTTAACAGTCCCCCATCTACCATTTTTATCCTATTACATCCTGCAAATAACCTTTCTATGTTACCAATATACCACACTGTGGCACTACCGTTTTCACTTCCATTTCTTTTGTTACAGTATTTGCTACCATAACATTTGCCGTTCTACATTTTAAGAATTCTTTTAGCCAGCATAGCAATGTTTCATCCACTCCAACGATTTTTATGACGTACTTGGACAAATGGCTTTTAAAGATTTAGTGCTAAACAATCAATTTAGCCTCCCTTGTCCACTTGATCCAAAATTTCTTGCACATAGCTTATTAACTGAGACTCACATGAATATGCCTAAATCCAAGGTGTTAATTTGAAAACCAGTTTCGCTCCTCACAACCATTTCTGATGTGGTTGTATTTAAATCTTTCAATTTAATTTACCTGCCACATGTGTTGAACGTATCAGTCTTTGATTTTGATTCTATTGTTCATCTTTCCTTTATGCAGCAGTACTATTATTGTTCTTTTCCAGTCCTCTTGTAAGCAGCAAGTATCCAAACTCAATCTAAAAGACGTTTCAAGGTAACGTACACTGTCACACGTAAGGATCCAAAGGCTGATACTGGGGTTGTAGTATCAGGCCTAAGCACCTCAATTGAATGTTTACTTGAAAAATTGTTATCTGAATTTACATCTATAATTCTAAATGACCATGTTGCCACCTGGATCTTCAACTGTAAAGCTTAACAGCCATCACAAAGCTTATTTGAACCAAAAGCTTAGGAAAGGTTGCAGTTCACTACTAAAATATTTGAGAATCCACTTGATAAAAATCGTGAATTTTATTCCAAAGTCACATTTCAGAAAACAGCAGTTACAGCTGAGTAGACAATCAAACTAAACTTTTCCAAACAAATTGCGGATTATGAAGAGAAAGAATTTCACTGACCAAACCCTATTGAAAATTTATAAGTTCAGATTCATAATCATCGCCAGTCACTCGTCAGAAAATTTAACATGGTGGTACGTCAGCCATGTGGTCACTCAAAGTCCAACGATTTCCAGCTATTACTTGGCCTAACCGACACTCACAAAACATACCAGTGCAGGTTAACTATGCACAACGTTCCCAGGTTACAGACGCTGACCTCACTACCAAGTCACCCTTTATACCCCCATCCGGGTGATCTATGTGTATGGACACTTACCAAAAATAGTGTAAAAAGGTGTGATTATAGAATATATTTAGAATCTAACAGTGTGTAGCCTGGCCTATGAGGTTTATAAAAAGTGTTTAGCGAAAATTCTTAAATGATTAGCTTCCTTATAAATGAATTTAGTTTTAGTGCGCAATGGTAAAAAGTTTCCGAAAGTTAATCAGTGATTCCCACATTTATTTCTAAATTTGAGCACTTTTTAGGTGGCCCTGCTGAATTACAAATTATCACGATAAAATTAGTGTCATTGTGTCCTACGTTAATTCCTGATTACAAAAATGTAAATTTTATTTAGATCGGTGGTATAATAATTATTAGTCTGTCAAAAATCGGGTTTAAATCTGTTTAGCAGATACTTGGTTTCTAGTTCATTTTTATTAACATGTTGTTTACATCGAAAAAGTGAAGTTTTCTGAATTTTCTTTGAACTTAATTATGTGTTTTCCTCATTGTTTTATTTACGGATGTGGCTTGGTTTACTTGCAAATCTCGAAAACTACCACGTATGGTTTATGACGAAATAATTTTAAAAATTTGTTTAATATCTGTTCTACTGCATGGAATGTTATACTAGATTTTTCGTTCTTTTAGGAAATCTACTTTTTAGTACGTGAAATTACTGAAAGCATATGATTAAAAATGTTGAAAGTGAAAATGTGCTGTATGAAGTGTTTAAAATTTGATTTACGTTATTTACTAGGTCTAAAACTGCTAAATATTAGTGAATTTAGCTTTCTTTTGAATTATTATTATTATAAAATTACTTTACTGTATCGAAAAGTGTTAAGAATTAGTGAAATTATCACATAACCAAAATCTATTGTTTACAAGTTGGATAATAATGGATTACTCTATTTGAGATTAGTTTAACAGTTTTTTACTATTATAAAATGTTTATTTAGAGCTTATATTATGTGTTGTGTGTCTTTAATGATTCTAAATCGGTTTATTTACTAAGTTAGCTTGCAGTATCAGCTTCTGCTTGAAACAGTTTCTCCTGTCCTATGATAGCAAACTGAAAAATTACATGTTTACTGGGAAGCTTACTCCCTCCCTTGTGCTCTGTAGCTATGAAAACTAGAATTTACCCAAATTCTAAGGTGCTTATACACATCCTGTAATTTTTAAGACATCCATGGTAATAATATCTGTATTAAACCCTTTATGCTTTTTCAGTTCTTTGATAATGTCCTCAGGAAGAATCTGGAAAAAAATAAACAATGATTTAACGAGGGAATGTCGTGAATAGTCGAAAAATGAATAAATACTGTTAATAATTTATGATGTATGCATTAAATTAAGGTAAAAGCACTCATATCTGACAAATTTTTGTAGAAGAAATCCTACTCGCAACGATTTTCCTTTATAATATCTGGAGATACGGTCTTTTGTCACTGAACAATACAGTACTGCAAAAGGAGCCGAAATGATGCAAAAGGCAATACGTCATTTTCACAATAGACAGTAAAGTGAAATTGTAGATACGCTACACATTATCTCTGGAATGGTTAAAGATAGGAGTCCCAGTGTTTTCCATTGAATAGATTGGTTCTTCACAATAATAGTGGTGTAAATATGTCAAAATGGCCAATTTTGTAGATACGCTGTTATGACTCTAAGCCCCCGATAATAGGCTAGCTTAAGAAATTGTAGTTAAATAAGATGGAAATTGAAATAATTTATCAAGGGAGGTGCTGAAAAATTTACGTGAAACATTGAAAAAAAGGAAAGAAAAGATTCACATAATTTATAAAGATAATGTAATAATACCCCTACCAGACCTAAATCTAACATTTAGATTCATTTGTGACAAGCAGTGTTTTATCACCTTCCATTCAGTATTTCTGAAGAATCTCATCAGAGTATTGAAGTTAGTTGTAGAAAGAATTAATCATAGATTCTGAACACAGTCTTGCAGCATGATTTACTAATTTCCTAATTACCTAGTTAGTTGCTATAAGAAGTCAATTATGTGATTTTATAAATATAATGAGTAGCTTTTGAAAATGACATTACTTAACTTAGATAGAGCAGAAGGATTATTTACTGTATACAGTATGCAAATATATTAGAAAGGATGCCACTGGGGATTATTTGATTTGTATGGGGATCCCCAGGGCTAGGCAGCATTATATGTGCTGAGGATAGTGATAAAAGAATTGCTTAGAAGCTATTGTTGAGAGGTCATGCAAGAAAACAGTCAAAGTAGATCCACAAATTTACTACAACCATGGCAATTTAAACATATAGTTTATCCTTTTTTTTTTTTACTTTTACAGGAGTTATCATTGAACTGAGCTCCATATTTGGCATGTGCTATTTGTAACAGATGACTGACTGCTTGGTGTGCCAATTTTGGGTTTAACAACTTATAATCTTTGAGTAGTGGGATAAATTTTGTGTGCTCTTGAATTATTTTCAGTGTTCGAGTGCTTGGATGAAGTTCAAATAAAATACAAAACTAAATGAAAACATCAACTACATTATTATTTCGTAACTACACCTTACATTTCAAGTTTTATTCTCTTAAAAGTAATAGTTTATGAGGCAACCATCAGTTTTGAATAAGAAGCACAAATATTGTAATTCTGTTTAGTCTGTTATTCCAACTCCAGTGAACTGAAGTTGATTGTTTCTTAATTAACTGATGATTTACTTTTAAAATAAGCCTCAAGCTGTGGCGGTAACATCAAGGGGGGTCCTTAGTTTACTAAAGTTCTTTGTCCTTCACCTCAACTGTCCCGCCATCTACGACTGTGTGGCGCTTACCTATTGTTGTATTCCTGGTGTTTGCAGCATTCGCCTCTTGGTTGCCACCCAGGGAGTTCCACCCTGAGAATCCTATGCCTCCAAGCACTAAAAACACTTTATAAATGTTGGGATGATTGATTGAACACCAGGTTTTAAAAATACTTCCAACTTTAATGACCTCAAAAAGCCTCGCCAACACAGCCTTTTCAGATTTAAATCGAACTTCGGTTTATCTTCCGATTGCTGGTTCTAATTTGGGGCACACGTGGGTTGGTCACACACACTAACAACTTACTCACATGAACTAGGTGCACTTCTTGCCGCTATTACCGAAAGGGTGACACACATTTTACACTACTGGTGTTCACACTTTCCTTTCATGTTCGTCCAGGCAAGGGCACTCCACGATTCACTTCACTATTCACTTTTTAAGTTACATATCGCGGGCAAACTCACTACACAACCGGCTACTACAATAACTCGCGCCAGACTGCCCGACCTCCTGAGTCGGCCTATCGGCTCTCTCCTTGGGGTCACGTGACTTGTCTCCACCAATCACTGGCTTTCTCCCCCATACTGGAGCTAGTCCACAATATGCCCTCGTTTCAATCCTCTTAAACCTCGTAAGTGCCAATCTTGGCCCATTACGACCCCTCTCAATTTAAAGCTTATTTTGTGAAATGCCAATGCCACAAAAATAAGGTTGAAATTCTAACCACCAAACTCCCCTACTTAAAACTCTCATTCCTCACATACATTCAACATATACCAGGTACTCATTTTTATAAATTTGTTAGACATTTGAAAATTACCTATTGGCTTGTGTTGGCAATACCATGTTGCAATACAATTGTCACATCTTTGAAATAACATAATTCTTACAATACAATACATTTTCTACAAGGTACATCTCCTTCAACATGTCATGGAAGTACATACCTTCCCGAAACAACATGCGAATTGGCTCTTTCTCCTTAAAACCCTCAAGTCCTGTGAGGTTGCCAAATTTCCTTACCAAAGGTATACAATAAAAAATACATTCAGCATTAGGCAAAAACATTTTAAAAAGTAGGAAACAAAAGAAAATTACATACAAAATTAGTCAACTGATTTACACATACATTGGAACAAAGGTTATCAGAGCGTTAGTTTGAAGTGGACTTCAATTTAGGTCTTCAAAAGTAAAATACACAAATAGAATTACAAGAATGTAGTGCTCATAAAAACAAATCATTTGTACATTTTAAATGCAGGTCCAAACCACAGAAATAATGCTGAGGGTCATCGAACAGATCCCATGTGGTTATATGTCCCCTACCCTTTGAAAGAGTCACACTTATTTTTCTGATATCACACACCCCTCTCATCAGTTCACTCAGTTTGAAAATTTTATTGGATAAACTACTTATAGTGCTGTTGTGAGAAGTCATTTAAAGGGTTTTATTGAAGTCACATCATATTTTCCCTTTATATCCCCTGAGTTTGGGTGAGTAACTACATAGGAGTTGCCAATTAATTTCTGTTGTATGATATAAGGGCCTTCATATAATGGTTGGAACTTCTTGATCTCTTGATTCGAGGATGAGGACTTGTAGTGTGTTTGTATAAGTACCCTGTCCCCCTCCTTATACACTGTATGTTGGCCATGTAAGTTGTGTCTTTCCTGTCTCTTCCTAGCATGTTTGTGGAGAGTTTCTAGCACCGATTTTAACCTTTTTTCAAAGTTTATTGACACGGGAGGGAATTCTAATAGTTCATATGCAATTCTTTGTGGCAGTTTCCGAAACATGACTTCGTATGGCGTTATGGATGTAGCATCATGTGGGATCGTATTGATTACTTCCTCTATGCCCTGTAATTCAAAGGCCCATCGTTTGTGATTATCGTGGCAATACGTTCTGAACCAGCGCCCTAGCTCTCTCATGACGCGCTCTACCGGGTTTGCCTGTGGATGGTAGTATGCAGTGTGTAGTATCTCAATCCCCAGTTGTTGAAGGTTATTCATCCACACTTTACTTATAAACTGAGGTACATTGTCTGCAATAATTTTTTGTGGTGTGCCCATGTGTACAATCTACTCATTTACAACTTTTGAGCACAATATCTTTGCTGTTGCCCGTTTGACTGGAAAAAGTCTGATGTATTTCGAGTAAACGTCCATAATAACACATATTTGCGTGACCCCCCCTCTCGATTTTGGTAGTGGTCCATAAACATCTATTGCCAGTAGCTCATTTTGTCGGCTTGGGATGATACTGTTAATCTAACCTACTCTTTTTACATTATCTACTTTCATCTTTTGACATATTTCACAAGATGCAACTAATTTCTTTATTCGCCTACTCATATTTGGGAAGTAGAGAGTTTCATTCATTATTTTATAGCATTTGTTTGCCCCAAAATGGCCATAACTGCTGTGCTGTTGCATAATGAACTTTTCCACATGTTCTTCCGGTATCCAGAGTTGCCAGTTCTCACTGTCTGGGAGTCTTTTCCTAAACAAGATTCCATTCTTTAGGCAGTAACAAGGTGGCCATTTGGAGGAATCCTCCTCAGCCAGTTTGTTAATAACCTTAGCTATGGCATCACCGTTCAGCTGCTCTCTCCGCATGTGTTTCAGGGAATCTCTAACTTCACGTTTTCCTTCAACCCCTCAGATATACAGAAGTTTTGGACCCTTTCCTATTGTCTCCCCTTCATATTCTTCTAATCCTAGAGGTAGTCTAGAGAGGGTGTCTGCCATGACATTTTGATCCCCTGGAATGTACCTTATTTCATACTGAAACTCCTGTAACAGAAGCGCCCAGCGGGCTAGTCGACCATGGACCAGTCTGCATTTACTTAAAAATGCTAGTGCTTTGTGGTCGGTGTAAACGATCACCTTCCTACCCAGCAGCAAATACCGAAATTTCTCAAACGTCCACACTATTGCCAATGCCTCTTTTTGGGTTATACAATAGTTGCGTTCAGATTTCTTCAACAACTGACTTGCAAATGCAATGTTGCGCTGGTGCACCACTTCGTCCACTATTGCTTCCTGAAAAATTTGAGCTCCTAACCCGTAGTCCGAGCTGTCTGTTGTGATACAGAAGTCAAGGTTCCAGTCTGGTGCATGCAATACAGTGTGTTGCAATAGGGCATCCTTTATTTCTTGAAAGGCTAGCTGACATTCGGAATCCCAATTCCACTTTGCCGCTTTTTTATTTAGTTTCTCCATATGCGGGCTATTGAGGGCTTGTCCCTCCACGAATTTCCGATAATAATTGCACAAACCCATGATGCTTTACAACTGTAACTGCCACAAGGATAGTCAGTAAATTTCCATTTAGCCACAAGTTCCATTAGATTGAATAATGAAGGTCAATTTTGCAAGAAACAAGATTGAAGTTAAGTTAAGACATTTTGTTACAATGCTACATACTTAAAATGAGTATGTGTTCAAATAGCTATTTGGTTAAGTAAAAGCTACTAACGTAATTAACCAGTTGTTGTAAACTGATTGTTGATGTTGGTACACACAATATTAATTCATCAAAGTGAATGACTATAAACTGGATAACCGAGGTTTGTATCTTCATCAAGCCAACGATTTTTCCTTGAAACTGAATAAATGCAGCATTTGGTAGCAAAATCCCTGTGGTTTAAGTGATTGGAGGATACCAGCGATAATGCCACCTCCAGTGTGATCTTCCTCCAATGATGTCCACCATGTGGTCTGCATAAGTTCATTATAGAAATCAGCTTAACATACAACTGGTACAAGAAGACCTTGTAAGTACAGTTATTAACATCAGGACTGTAGTATACTATTTTAAAATTAAGCCATCTACACGTGAAGCAATAATCGGCTTGTGGTTATAGTCTCTAACAAACCGACTTGCAACAAGAAGTATTTCCTGACGATTCCATATTTAACATAGATTTAATTGATGACTCCATCTTTAGCACTTCCTACAAAATAACATTTTAGAGCCTGATGTTGGCTAAGTAGCAAGGGTAATAAAATTGACACTATTGACGTTCTCAGTGGTTTAAAAATAGGGCAGTCTCCATATCAGATGCTATATTATGGATATTACAGAGGGAGGAATCATTATCTTCCCCTACAATATTATTTGTGTAATCTTGTAGAAAAATAATGTACCACAGTATGTTACAGCAAGTAATTATAGCTGTGTCAGATGTATTGGTGGTTGGCTTCAAATGTGCCGTTACTAAATCTTGCACTTAACAGTTAAATTCACTTTTTAGCTTGCAGCAGTAGTTTGTGCATTGATGCTCATACTAGGCAACGGAGGGTGCTACAGTTAGAGAGAGCACGCTATGCAAGAATGTTCCAAAGTGCGGCAACAGTACGCTAACACTCACCCGCCAATTTCCCTGGCCACAGCTATAAAGTGAATATTGAATTTCTTCCTTGCTTGCTTATCTGCCACTAGTGTTATCTATTGAATATGTCTGGGCATCTACATTTGCAGCAATACAAATAGTTCCAGAATACTCAGTTTGTTGGCACTGTAAATAGTGCTTCTTACTGCATCATTTTGATCTTCTCAGCATATTGGTTTTAATATTTCATTAATTGCAGCTGAATTTGGGACACAAAAGTAGTACTGGTAATCTTTATAATCCCATGATTCCTCAGTGGTCTTACAACTTTGACAAACTATCTATACTAATATTATAAATGCGAAAGTAACTCTGTCTCTCTGTTTGTTACGTTTCTTGGACTAAATGGCTAATCCTGTCATGATGAAATTTGGCATTAGGATGAACATAGGTTACTTTTTTCTGCATAAATAATACATATTGTCATATAATTTTGAAAAATTATTGGACAGCAATAGTCAGATGTGTAGGATGTGTGTCTTTGTAGTAGCTTTCTGATAACTCAGTGGTTTAATGCATTTGCTTACTCATGTTTGCAGTGTGGTCTGTGATTCAAATCCTGGTGGAAGCAAATTTTTTTAAAGAATTTTTTTGATCATATGAGCCCCGCCTGGACTGGATTCCATTGCAAACTGTAGATACCACAAATTCAGGGGTGTAATGGGTGACAAATCGTAGGCAGTCTAACAATGAAGTAGATTTACAGTTTTTTATGCTTCATTGATCCCTCAGGTGTTGTTTCTCTCGTAGTCAGTGTGTGAGTGATCTATACTAATATTATAAATGTAAAAATAACTCTGTCTATCGGTTTCTCTGTTTTTACATTTCTTGGGCTAAACAGCTTATCCCATCATGATTAAATTTGACTAGGAGATGCTATTTGGAATTATGATGGACATAGGATACTTTTTCTGTATAAATAATGCATGTTGTCAAGTAATTTTGAAAAATTACAGAAACAGTGATGGACAGATGCATACGATGTTTAAGTCTCTGTACTACATTCCTGTATAGCATTGTGGTAGCTCAGTGGTTATTGCAGTTGCTTGCTAACATTTGGACTGTGGCCTCTGGTTCAAATCCTGATTGGAAGCAAATATTTTTAAGAATTATTTTTGATCATATGAACCACGCCTGGATGGGATTCCATAGCAAACTGTAGATATCACAAATTTACGGGTGCAATGGGTGACAAATCATAGATGGTCTAACAATGATGTAGATGCAACCTTTTTTATGCTATATTGATTCCTCGGGTGTCGTTTCTCTTGCAGTCAGTGTGTGAGTGATCTGCACTATCTGTACTAATATTATAAATGCAAAAATAACTCTGTCTCTCTGTCATCTGTTTGTCTTGGGCTAAATGGCTAATCCCACTGTGATTAAAATTGACTAGAAGATGCTATTTGGCATTAGGATGGACATAGGATATTTTTATCTGTTTAAGTCTCTGTAGTACTTTCCTGTATAGTGTTATGGTAGCTCAATGGTTGTTGCACTTGCTTGCTAACATTTGGACCATGGCCTCTGGTTCAAATTCCAGTTGGAAGCAAATATTTTGTAAGATTTTTTTTTTTTTTTTTTTTTTTTTTTAATCATATGAGCCACGCCTGGATGGTCAGTTGTTCAGATTCCGTGTTAAACAGTAGATACCACAAATTCAGGGGTGCAGTGCATGGTAAATCGCATGCAATTTAACAATGCTGTAGGTGTACACATTTTTACACTATATTGATCACTCAGGTATATTGATATACTTTGTATCTGTAGGAAGAATGCAGGGGTTTTTTTTTTTTTTTTTTTTGCCATGAAATTTTGAGAATTTATCAAATGTGTGACAGACATACAGATGTGTGTGTTAGTCTGTAATATACATCTGTTGCTCAACCTGTGCTTCTTGTGCAATCTGTTAGTGTATGATTTGTTAATAACTTTCGTTTAGAGATAAAACTTATTATTTATTACAGATGTCGATTTACTCTCCATTGTGCTATTATTTTGTGTTGCCTAAAAGTTTTTGGCACCAGTTTATTTTGTCTTCTTTTTTAAACTAGTGCTGCCACTGAACTGGAAACTTTATAGTCACGATAATGGCGGAATATGTAGAGGGGTTATTCAAGCTTACTGCCCAACAATTGCCAACCCTGTGGCACCAATATTAGTGGCATGACTAGTTATTTTCTAGCCACATCTCAAACATATATTTCTGTTGATATGTTTATTCCTTGAACTATTTTTAAGAAATTACTAACAGATATGCTTTAATGTCTATTTCTCTATCAGGACCAGTTTGGCCTCTTTCAGTGTGTCTTTGTGCCTAGTGTTGAGCCAGTGCATGAAGGTGCATTTTTAACTGCTGAACCAGAAGAATTACTTTCTGTAGGTAGCTTTAATAATGTCCCCTACATCACAGGAGGCACATCTGCTGAATGCTTATTCTATGTGGCTCGTAAGTATTTTGTTTATGTGGCAACACAATTCCATTAATTTGAGATAACTTAAACTCATATTAAGAATTATAAAACATGTCTCCTTTTCCATTTTTTCTTTTTTTATTAAAAAAAAAGCTTAGCTAAGAGGAAATCAGTTTTTACCCCCTAAAATAAAACAGTACAAATAATAGCAACAAAAAAGTAGAAGTCACAATACCATTTAACTAAAATTGAAAACTACATGCTGGAATAGAATAAGCTGTTGATATACCATGAGCAGTTAGATTTGTATCTATATTTTCCTTGTATTTTTAACAAGAAACAAAGGATATTGGATAAGCAATCATTTAAAATAATTAATGAATGTTCACTAAACTATCTCCTGGTCCACACCAAGCTTTTTGTTGATGAGAGAGTTCAACTTAAAAACTTCTTCTGCCTGCATGTTTCTAAACAGTTCTGCTGTGTCTCCTTTCTCTGTCCAATTTACTTTCCTAAGGAAATAAGGGTGACTAAAGTAAACTCATAACTTACTGAAGTCGTAAGCAGTCTGTGATGATGCAAAAAAAAAAAAAAGATGAATATGATGAACATAATTAACAATATTAGAGGGTGGTTCCTTATGCAAAAGCGAGATGAGAATAACAACACATGAACATACAGGACAAATACAGAAAGAAGTTATTGGATAAAAACAGACATTTGACCCTGATCAATGTTGTTAAACAGCATTCAGGTGTTATGAACTCCAAATGTATTGGAAAAATCAAATTCAGAGCAAATTGTTTGTAGGAAGTTGTCATATATCTGTAATTTCACCTAAACCATTTAGAAGGGGGCCAATCATGTACCGTTTACACAGTAAATGATTTTTATAAACATTTTCTTAATAATAAAACACTTTTCAACTTGATTTCTAAACATTTTTGTAAGGAAACATGTTTTAGAAAGTTGAAATCCTAATGTTAATAGATTTTGTTACATTCATTTTCACTAATAAAGCTTAAAATTAGAATCAGCTTGAAATACGACTTGCATAGCGTAAGAATTTTTTAACAAGAGATATTTTAATTTCAATTTGTATTACACCATGTTCTTTGATAGAGCTATGTACAAAACCTAAAATTATCAATTAAGGAGAGGAGTTATTCCAGGCTTTGTTATCACAGGTTGTTGTCAGCACAGGTAGGTGCATTCTGAATAAAATTTGAGGAATTCAGTAAATTCTAAACATGTTTTTTTAGTAAAGAATTTGAATTTTTTTAAAATAAAAGAGCTAGGAAGATAAAAGTTGGCTCAAATGAAGGTGAAAAATTCAATTATTAATAATAATAACATAACACTTTAACAATCATTTAAGATTTAAAGGAATAAAAACTGAATCTTAGCATTGAAACTTGATAATCTTGTCATGTGTGACTTTTAGAAATTAATAACTCTTAAATAACAATGATTATGAGAAAATTTGTTATAACTTTAAAGATTCTAAATAAATCAGACATATAACATATAAAGGTTTCCAGAAAAGCTGACAAAAAATAATGTACCATGAGATAGTGGGATTTTTGTAAGTCACAAGAGAATAAATAGTATTTCCCATCTGGGATACACCGTTATTACAGATCAATCAACCTCAAGGTTAGCCACAGAGTATATAAAGCAGCCATTTTCCTTGCCTTGGCATTCATTATCAAACCAGCAAAGCAGGCCAACAGTCATAAACTAACCACCATATGTGTAGCACCGCATAATTGAAGATTTCCAAAATGTAACTACTACAAATTTAATTCTCATGCATTGGACAAAATTCATGGACACTAATACTTGTTTCAGAAAAGGAAAACGTTATTTTAAATTCAATGATGGAAATGTTTCTTACAATGTTTTTAGAAGTCAGCAGTGTTTAAGTATTTCAACAAGCTCACTCTAATTTGGGGTGCAAATCTAAATATGTATGCAAGAGTGAATGGTTTTAACCAGTGTTGTGACTTGAAGAATAATCTGCCATCTTCATATGTGATCTTGAATGTCTGATTCAGCCTTCAATGATATTTCTAACATGTGATCTGATACCAGTATTAACTTCATCAAACTTGCAAGAATATGTCAAATTAATAATAGCAGTGACTTTTTATATGAACTGTGCAGCATCTTCATAAAGGTATCAGAAATATCACATATTAGGCATCATGATCAAGTTAATGTGCAAATGCTGCATAACTCCAATGTTCATTAAGAAACAATTGGAACAGGATTGTTGGTTCATTTAATTTTTAATGGGCAGGAGTTCTGTGCTAGTTTATTCATAGTTACCTATGGTGAACTACGAGAAGGTAAACTAACTGACATGCCCTCAACATCACTCAAATTTGTATATGATGGTGACTGGGCATCAGTAACTTAGCACTATATTATAAAGAAGACCCAGATCATTCTCACAAATGATCTAATAAACATGGGAAAATCTTTTGCTAGTGAAGGCTCCACCTCAGTGCCAGTAAGATGGAGGTTAAGTTTTCTCACTTTAACAATGAAATGGCCAATAAGAGTTCTGAATCTCCAGTGTATCTCTGAAAGGCCACCTGGTTTAGCCTACCTAAAAGAATGAGAAATAGTGTAAATAGTCATCATCATTATCGTTGAGGACCATCTCCAGTTTCCCGGGTGTGGTTTACGAGCCTTGGTTATTATAGACGATTGTTTTCCACCTTTTCCTGTCCAGAAAGGTTTCTCTGTCTGTGATGTACTCCCAACTCCAGCCTCTTCTCTCTACATCCTCCTTCAGTTGTTCTGTCCATCTTCTTCTTGGTCTTCCCACTGGTCTTTTGCCCAGTATCCTTTTTTCCAAATAAGTTTTTGGCAGTCTTTTGCTAGTCATTCTCTTCACATGCCCAAACCATCGAAGTCTAGATGACCTAAGTCTCTCTTCCATGGATTCCCTTAGCTCTAGGTTTGATCTAATTTCATCATTCTTTATGCGGTCAAGTCTAGTTTTCTGGAGGGCTGTTCTAAGAAACTTCATTTCACATGCTTGGATCTTGCTAAGGTCCCTTGATGTTAGTGTGCATGTTTCCAAAGCATATGTGAGAATAGGAATGAGATATGATTTGTACAAGACAATTTTTGCTCTTCTGGGAACCTTCATGTCCCATAGTAAGCCTTGCACAGTACTGTAGAAGTTGGCTCCTTTGGTTACTCTACTCACTATTTCTAAATCACTTCTACCATTATTGGCAATTATGCTCCCCAGGTAGCTGAATTGGTCAACAACTTCAACTTCGTGGTCTTTTAATTTTATAGTAAATAGTACTAGGGCCAATCAGAGCAGATTCACAGACTTACTTTATTAGTTGTGTGACCTTATTCCTGGCATGTAATTGCAAAACACAACACAAAACAATCCACCACAAAGTGCAAGAGTATACCTTAAGGCTGTATCACAGCCAGTTTAATGAATGACTGTCATATAAGATATATTTTTTACAATAACTCACCAAAATTAGTTTAAAGAGTATTGAGCTAACTTTAATAAAACTCCAAAGTAAGTTTATAACAGTGTTTTTTATTTTTATTTTTATTTACAGTTTTTAAGTGATAAGTAAGTATGTGCAGACAGTGACATTTGATCAAACCATTTGTAAACATTGCCGCTATAAAGAGTTTTGCTTATTTTTCAATAGAAAATGCTACATTTTCTAGAGGTACAGTAAGTCATAAGAATCAAAAAGAGGTATGGCACTTTTCAGATACAAAATTTTACTGAAGAGATATTTGGTTTTGAAGTGTAGTTCACCATATTCAGATATTGAAGATAAACAGTTAAATCTCATTCAAGCTCCCAATTTTCAGGCTAACTTAAAAGATGCATATAATTTTTTCATACATCATGTAAAAATTTCAAATCTGTAGGTAAAAGTTAAGGAATACTTTTGTAGGATTTTATGAGAAATTATTATTCATGGGCAAAAATGATTTGTTTTCACATAGTATATTTCAGCAAAATACAGTGGGTGGAGTGCATTTAAAATGAAGTAGAATTTTTCCTAAGCAAGATGCTCAAGTTTTTATAAAAAAAATACACGCAGTACTTTGGCCAGAATGGAAAAAAGTAAAATTTATTGAAATTATGACGTAATAAATTCCAGAAGTGCAAAACCCGGTGGGATAAATTTACAAGAAATTTTCAGATTCATAGGTAGGCAAGTAGGGAGCAATTATAGTAGTTGGATAGCATTACTATCAGATAGGAAATTGAATGTAGAAACATTTAAAAATATTTTAGCTCTGTTGCTTCAGTACTTTCAGAGATATAGAATTTCAAATTTTTATGTTTTGGAATACACCTAAATAGAAAATTGTAAATAAGCCAGTTTTTATACCAAGAGTTAGAGGAGGAGGAGTAGATCACTTTAAAACAAGATTCGGCACCGTAGCACTAATAAGGTGAGTGTGAATTTTAATATTTGCCATTTAAATAATTTTTTACAGCCAAACAGCTAGAGATAGAAATTTTTTCATAAGGATTGATTTTGACGTTTAGATATTGGACCACCTCTCATAAAAATTTCAGGTAGATTAAAGGAAAAATAAGGTTAAATGAGCAAAAATCTCTGAGAATGTGATGAAAGCCCCTAAGTCACCCATAAATAGGACCCTGGGAACCATGGTGGAGTCAGTCTTTAGAAAGAGCTCATAGGAGTAGTCCACAGGTCTTAAAAACCCAGAAGTTTAATGTAGGCTTGAGGCTAACATGTCAGTCATGTTGGACTTACTATAACATAAAGTGCAGAAGTTTATCAACTCAGATGTAACTGAATACAGTTAGGGGTTCATCAGGGTTGCTTGCGGTGTGTTACATAGCTCAAACCTGCAATCAAATTACTTTGGAAAAGAAGTTATGATGCTATAGATTGGTCTCCAAGTGATGTAGTTATTTTCTGAACAAATAGTTTGAAATTTTGGAAGACTTCAGTGAACCTTATTTTAATCACACCTTCTCCTGCCGAGGCTTTCAGCTGAATGCTGACTGCAAGACCAAATGAAAATCTACCCTTAAGCCACTCTAGTGGTCAAAGTTCAGAATAAGCAGTTATGTACAAACCCCAGTATCAACTTATTGTTTGACATGACACTGCAGTTAATTATGCATGTAGTCTAGATAATAAATTTTAACATTAACAATTGTGTGTTCTTTTACAATTATTTTAAGCTGCATTGTGTGTTGATATATGGTTTGTTTTAATGTCATTTTCTTAATAATAATAATATCAGATTAAGTATAGAATAAAAGCTACAGAACACTATGCTATGTGTACCTCACATGCACATGCTCATTTTTTTCCATTATTTTTATTTTTGTATATACCTCACTGAATGCTTAAGTTGAGTTTTCTCTGATAAACATCTCCAACCTTCTACCATACCACCCAAGCCCTAGCATATTTAATGCACCCCACTACAGTAATGTAGGAATGTTGTAAACATTTCTATTACTAAAGAAGGGCTTCACCCATATATTTTGTATATTTTTGTATTTTTCCTCTTGTCAATGACTTGGTGTTAGCTGGGGTGGGCATACAGTAGTGCTTTGAGCCATGGTTGTGGTTCTGAGTGGTTCTTTTCCTTGGTCGTCAATCGCTTGTTAAATATGGAAATAGGATACCACAAGAGATAAAGGTATGTTCATAAAATAAAACAGTAATTCAAAATGATGTATTGTGCAAAAGTTCTTTCATACAAACTCGGTACCAGTGTAATAGTAAAGCATCAGACTTCTTTCCAAAAATAAAATGATTGCAGGTTAAAACATTTAAACACAACATAAGTAGCTTCTTTTGAACCCCATATTGATCAAAAGTTCAAAATCATTGAAAGCGTGACATGACTTCAACCCGATGTTGATGTTAGTTGTCTCTACTTTCTTACCTTATTTTTGCTTGATTTTTTCTGCATCTTCTGAGCTATAAAGCTTTGCTGTAGGTTAAAAATTACAGCTGTTAAACTAAAAACACTACTTCTGTTTTCATTTGGCTTTAGCGTCTATAATTTCTCGATATTTCTTTAATACAATTTTGTTGAACTGAAGTATCATTATTTGTTTGAATCATAGTTTCATTCTGCGCCACTGTGTATGGAGGGAACAGAATTCATTAATAAATATTAAATTTTATATAATGTATGTGTTTACTTTTAATTTAGATCTAACTATACTTCAAAATGTGTCTTAAATATTTGAAACTACTAGAAAATTACTTTGAAAATGTTCTGCTGTTCATTTGCTAAATGCTTGCAGCCTTTTAACTGATTTTGGTAATATATTGACAAATTGAGGATATATCACACTCTCTATCCTTAAAACTTCACGGATGCAGAGGGTATGTAATGTTATTTCAGTGATTACAAACAAAATCACGTCAAATTTACAAAGAATTGGCAGTATTATATTGCACTCTTGGTGACACAGATGCATGCACTGATTCGGTTGGTGAGGGTATTCTATCCTGAACGCAACATTGCTGGTGTAACTGGTCCTTGGATTCTGGCACGGGGTCAGTGTTGAAGTCCAAGCTGGTACCACACATGTTCTACCAAGTACAGATTTGGGAATCTTGCTGATTGTGGGAGTAACTCAACGTTACACAAACAGGTCATACAGACATGTATCATGTATGGATGAGGATTGTCATGTTGAAAAATGTCTCCTGTACAAATCTTTAATCATAAGATATGTATCAAATAATTATTTTATGCAGCCAATGGCCATGTTGATCTTTGCCATAGGAAACATTGATATTAAATACTTCCTTTTAACTTCATAAGTTACTACCATCATATTATTATTTCTATAATGTGTTTTTTTGTCACAAGTCATTATCTATCTTCATACCTAATTGAAATTGATAAATGAGGTATCATTTTAAAGCTTAAGGTATCTGCTTTTGTCACAACATATTTTAAGAAAGTAATTATTCTATATTTGATTCTTAAAGGGCAAAATTTTAATATTTCTAATATTTTTTGTACCACAAACCATTTATCTCCCTGTATTCCTAACCATAATCAATAAATGAGATATCAGTTTAAAGATTAAGATCTCCACCTTGGTGACATATATTAAGTAATAAATTTTTCATAATTTGACCCTTAAAGGGCGAAAGTATCAATATTTTTACAACGTGTTTTTATGTCACAAGCCAAAGGGATTTCTCTGAAGTCAACCCTAACAGGCAAAAGTATCAAGTCCCACAAGGTAGTGTATTGGGACCATTGTTATTTGTTATTCTAATGAATGATTGTGTAAATGGTTTACTGTCAGAAGTTAGATTGTTTGAAGATGACCTAATGTTCTACAAAAGGATCAAAACAATAGAAGACTGTAAACAGCTGCATAGTAATCTAGATAGGATAACTAGCTGGGTGAGTTAACTTGGGATGAAGATAAATGAGAAGAAGGGCCAGCTTATTAGGTACACAGATAAAAAGCTAAAGGTTGATTATGATCATATAGTTGGGAAGGAGCTACTTATTGAAGACTCGAAATGTAAATACATTTGATAGCAAACTTAACTGGGCAGGACACATTGGACAGGTAGTAGGGAAAGGGTTCAAAACCCTTCACCTGTTGGAAAGAGTGATGAGGGGATGCACTAGAGAATTAAGGTAACTGGAGTACAAAACTTTGGTCAGACCATTGCTGGAATATGGTGGTGTAGTTTGGGGTCCACATTTTGGGTATCAAATACAGAAGTTGGAGGGGTTACAGAGGAGGGCTGCCAGATGTCTATTGAAATTATTGCAGACCACAATCGGTAACTGATATGATAAAGGAGCTGGAGTGGGATTCATTGGAGGATAGAAGCAGGGGGAAGAGAGTCATGGGAGTGTACAAGGCCTATACGGGTGATGTAGCATGGAAAGATATTGGTGGGAAAATTAATAGAGGTGCTTGGAAGGGTAAGGTTGACCATGACCACAAGTTGGCACATGGTTTCTGCCATAAGGGTGTGGGAAAATTTTATATTGTGGGAAAGGGTGTGAAGGACTGGAATAAATAGCCAAGAGAATTGATGAATAATTTGCAGGAAACACTGAAGGAATTTAAAGTAAAAAATTGGTAGAGGGCAAAAGTATGATTGAAGAGGAAAGTAGGAAGGGGGGTGTGTGGGGAGATTGCCACTGGAGCGGGCGCTCCATCACAATTTTATCAATTATTATCATTATTATTATTGGCAAATTCTCCCAATAAATGAAAGACAGTAAGCAACTGACCCAATCAAGTTTTCATTGAGTTCTTCTTGTTGTTCCAATAGGCTTTCATTCTTTCCAAGAAAGCTTGTTTGTGTTCTTATGACCACCTTGGTCTGTACTGTTTTTGTTTTGGTTGCTCAGTTATAACTTAAATTCCCATTAGTCTACTTTGTGTCTGAAGGTGTCTCTTTCTAAGATGTCCGTTGCTACTACGTTTACACTTTTAAGAACCTTCCGAATTTCATTAAGCCAAGGTGTTGGATTTTTAAGTGAAGTAACATAATCTATCATCTTTTTTGTCAATCAATTTTCTGGTAACTCTTAAGGTGGTCAAAGAATTTCATTCACCTTTTCTTGATGTCAATTTCAATGTTTGAAAACTTTTCTGTTGTTTTGATTGATTGTAGTCTGTAACCATCTTTAGTGAGTCTTGCTCCCAGAATTTTTCTAATGATTTTTCAATATTTAATCCATTTGCAATGGAGTGCACACTCCAGTGTCAATCTCCCTACACATCCATCTTCCCCCTTTCCTGCACCCACCTACATTTGCGCTCTGCAAATTTTAGCTTTAAACTCTTTCAACATGTTTGCTAAATTATTCATCATTTCTCTTTGTAACATATTCCAATCCCTGACACCCTTACACAAAAAAGATAATCTTCCCACACCCTCATTCATGAAATAAAGTGTCAGCTTGTGGTCATAGTCATCTTTTCCCTTCCATGCATTACTTTTAATTCTTACACCAATATCTTTTCATCCCTCATCACCAATATACAATTTCTAAACTCCCATGACCCTCTTCACCCTCCTTCTGTTTTCCAATGAATACTATTCCAGCTCTTTTACTGTTACTGATTGCATACTGTGGTAATTTTCAGAAACCAATCTAGCAGCCCTTTCTTGCACCCTCTCCAACTCCTGTATTTGATACTCAAAATGTGGGTCCCATACTACACAACCATATTCAAGCAATGGCCTGACAAATGTTTTGTAACCCAATTCCTATACTTCCCTCGTACTTCCCTCATCACTATCTCCAACAAGTGCAGAATTTTGAAACCTTTTCCTACTCCCTGACCAATTTGTCCAGCCCAGTTAAGCTTGTTATTAAATGTAATGCCAAGATATTTACATTTCAAGTCTTCAACAAACAACTCTTTCCCCACCTTATAGTTGTAATCAACCTTTAGTTTTTTATTTGTGTATCTAATAAGCTGACTCTTCTTTGCATTTATCTTCATCCCATGTTTACCAACCCAACTATATATCCTGTCCAGATCACCCTGCAGCTGTTTACAGTCCTCAACTGTTTAGGTCCGTTTGTATAGTGTATATCATCTTCAATCAATATAATTTCAGATAATAAACAATCAACACAATTATTCATTAGAATATTGAATAGCAATCACCCCAATAGGCTACCCTGTGGCACTTCCAATTTTACTTCCACTTCTTTTGATACTGCGTTTCCTACCCTAACTTTCTGTTTTCTACCTGTTAAAAATTCACTTTCTCATCCACTCCAATAGTTTTTACCTTATTTACTACCATTTTATGGCCTACTTTGTCAAAAGCCTTTGGAAGATCTAGTGCTACACTATTAATATGGTCTCCCTTGTCAATTTCATCTGAAATATCTAGCATATATACCATCAACTGAGATTTGCATGAATATCCTTGCCTAAAGACATGTTGTCTACTTGAAGACCACTTACACTCCTCTCATATATTTCTGATGTGGTTTCATATAAATCTCGCCATTAATTTACCTACCACTGATGTCAAACTGATTCGTCTGTAATTTTTGACTCTATTTCTCACCCTTCCTTTATGTAACAGCACTATTATTGCACTTTTCTCATCCTGTGATAAGGAGCAAGTATCCAGACTCAATTTTAATAATATTTCAAGATAAGGTACAATATGACATCTGGCTATCTTTAAGATATCTGTTGTAATATTATCTACACCAGCCCATTTATGTTTTCTCAGTTTTCTTATTTCCTTCATGATATCCTCAGGATGAATTTCATTTTTTTTGGTCTGTTTATTTCTAATTGTATTGTTAAGCTCATTCTCCAAGTTAGACTCTCCTGTTTCTGATTCACTGTCCCTAATACTCTAACGTATTCAGTTACTTAAAATCTCTGCCTTTTTCAAATCCTCAGTAGCTTCTTCACCATCTGTAAGTTAACCTAGAACTCCGTAAACTGCATGATGAAATTTGTTTACAGTATAGCGGACTCAGTTGAGCAACATGATACCTCAGCTTTAAAGTCATTCATGTAGTTAATTCAGGAAATAAATCAAACTAAACAGTCAATTCAAACAATAAGTCTAGTTTAAGCAGTAAATTCAAGTTCTAAATCTAATTAAACAGCTGTAGAAGGACTGAACATAAGATCAGCTTATGTAATATTTGGTTTCAGTATAATTTCACTAAAGTTAATATTTTCTTCATTTTGAGAGATATTCAGGATAACAAATAGTAAAAGGATGATAAACCTTATAGCGAGGAAATCATACTAAAAAGTTTGAGTACTTTAAAAGCTAAAAGGTGGCATGGAAAATTTAACACGTAATTATATACTTATGTTTGAGAAGTCACATTTTTGTAAAGATATAGAAAGTCAACTTATAACAAGAAAGAAACATAATTTTTGCTTACATAACATACTAATGTTTGGGAAAGCTCAGTGAATTTTAAATGTTGTTTTTCAAACATTATATAGCAATGTCAGACACATGGCACAAAGTAAAATTGACCAGTTTAGATAATATACTTAAATTCAAGGGAGGAAACGTATTCAGAATACACTATAATTAATTAGAAACAGTTCCCAGTAAGTCTCTTTAAGAGAGATGAAGTAATTTTATCGGGATGAAATGAAGTAGAGATTTTTTAAATATGTCTGAACAAGCTAGATTGTGTTTACTTTCGAAATTAATAATAAATCGAAGAAAACAGGTAGTGACTTCTAAATTGTTCTACAGGCATTTGAGAACATGTAGAATCATCTAAAATAGCTTTCAAAGTCATCAGAAAGTGATTAGCAGGGTAGAAATTTGCAGTTGCATCATAATTCATATTTTTCTCTTAAAAGAATAAACATGGCTTGCTTAGTATCAAATGAATGAGAATTCAATTAGAAATAAATTAATAGTTGTTTGAGCCTCGTGGCTATAAAATTGTAGAAATTGGAGGTAGTTTTGAGTCAAATAGAAAACAATTTTTTACAGCTAAAATTTTGAAGATACAAAAATTTTCATAAGGATCAAAATTTACATTTACTTAAAATCCTAACTACTGGTAAAATTTAAGAATGATGGAAGTAATGGGAGCTAAAAATGGAAAATTACTGTGTAAGATCCACACATTAATTCATAGTTTTCATAACAGTTGACATTTAGCCAGGCTATTTATACGACCAATGGGGACTACATGGTGTCTTTTGCTGGTGATCACTGGAGTTGAGAGGTTGTCGGTTTGTGTAGCGCTAAGCACTTTAAGGCGGGAAGTGCGATGCATGTGTGGGGGCAGCCATCTTAAAATTTTTGTAGGACAGTAGAACAGTTTAAGTTATTTTTAATGTGACCTTTAAATGTTTAGAACGGGGTTTTGTCTGGTCTGTTTGCTTTTCATAACTTGCAGTTAACGAACTTGTTGAAGATTTGGATTGTTCGGACTTGTACACTTTTTATTGAGAATATAATGAAACTTTGGACTTAGATGCAGTGACTTTCATTAATATATGAACCTTACCTTTCCTATTTTGGGGTTTAATAAAGTTATGTGGAGACCAAAAGAACTTTAGAACAATCGAATATCCAAAGGCACATGAGAAACACGGTTACAGTTAATGACGAACTGTCTATCTCCAAACCCCATAATCATTTTGTTTTTATACATCCTTATCTATAACCATCTCAATATCCTCCCTTCCCCTCAGTTTTCTAACATAACCATAGAAATTTCTAGATGTATCAGTCATTGGTCCCCCTGCATGACAGTACTCTTCATACACCCATCTTTAATCACCTTCTTAGTTATTAAGTCCTTGTTTAGTTGTTTTAAATATTATCTACTACCCTCTTAACTCTGTTATGTTCTCTTCTTAACAACCTCTTTAAACTCCTCACCTCCCTATTATAGTACACAGGTTCTCTACTTCTCTTTATTTTATGTTTTGGTATAAATTTTTCTTCCCCTTTTCTTATTATCTCTTTGAACTTTCCCCACCTTGACTATAATGCTCTAGTTTTTTTATTTCTGCAGGGTCATGTTTTCGGTTAAGTGTTAACGTTTCAATTGCGTAGAGAACTGTTGGTGTTATGACTGTGTTGTAGTGGCGAATTTTGGTCTGTCTTGACATGGAATTTTTGTTGTAGAGATTTTGGACAAACCCTAATGCTTTTTTTACTTTTTGGAGGCGATTTTCTGTGAGAATTTCTCAAGGCTTGTTGATTCGATGAATTCTCCGAGGTATTTAAAGTATGGGACCCTGTTGATTTTACCATATTTTGTTCTCAAACATGCTATCTCTGACTTTGAACATATGAATTCAGTTTCCACAAATGAAATATGTAACCTCACATTTTCTGCGCATTCTTTGAGTGTCTCAAGCTTTTTGATGGCAGTCTCTTCATCCCATGCTAGTGTCACCAAATCATCTACAAAAATGAGGTATGGTATATAGAGGTTGTTTTTGGGAAAGCCAAGTCAGATTGGCTTCCAACACTTACATTTATTGAGTCCTTTGTCCCATTATTCCATGATCTTGTCTAGAATGATGTTGAACAGAAGAGGAGAGAGCCCTTCACCTTGTCTCACACTTGTTTAAATATCAAATGGTTCTGAATTTCTCCCATGAATTTTACTTTAGATTTAGTGCCAATTAATGTTTGTTTTATGAGTTCTTGTGTTTTTGGATCTAATCCCCTTTTTTCTAAAACTTATAATAGTGACGGCCTGTCTATTGGGTTGTATGGCTTTTTGAAATCCACAAATGTGCATACTAGGGGTTTTTGTCTGAGATTTCGCATTTTGATTATGATATTGAGTTTGAAAATTTGTTTGGGGCCTGACCTGTTTGGTCTGAATCCTGCTTGATATTCTGTTGATTTAGGACCTTACAGCTCTTTTTTTCTCTTCAAAGTACAGCTTGAAAGAATTTTGTGTGTGAGTGGTAGGAAAAGATCCATCTATAGTTGTTTACATCTGACTTGTTACCTTTTATATGTAGTGGTTGAATTAGAACAATCTTCCAATCATCTGGGATTTTTTCGGGTTGCCAAATGGTTTGGATTATTTGTGTAATTTCTTGGAGTGAATTTGGACCTGAATTTTTTAATGGTTCAATGAATTCTCTGAGGTATTTAAAGTTCGAGACCCCGTTGATTTTATCATATTTTGTTCTCAAACATGCTATCTCTGTCTTTGAACATATGAATTCAGTTTTCTCAAATGAAATTTGTAACCCTACTTTTTCTGCACATTCTTTGAGTGTCTCAAGCTGTTTGATGACAGTCTCTCCATCCCCTGCTAGTGTCGCCAGATCATCCACAAAAATGAGGTATGGTATGTAGAGGTTGTTTTTGGGAAAGCCAAGTGGATTGGCTTCCAACACTTACATTTATTGAGTCCTTTGTCCCATTATTCCATGATTTTGTTTAGAATGACGTTGAACAGAAGAGGAGAGAGCCCATCACCTTGTCTCACACTTGTTTAAATGTCAAAGGGTTCTGAAATTTCTCCCACAAATTAGTGTTTGTTTTATGAGTTCTCGTGTTTTTGGATCTAATCCCCTTTGTTCTAAAATTTGGAATAGTGAAGGCCTGTCTATTGAGTTGAAGTCCACAAATGTGCATGCTAGGGGTTTTTGTCTGGGAGCTCGCATTTTAATTATGATATTGATTTTGAAAATTTGTTTGGGGCATGACCTGTTCGGTCTGAATCCTGCTTGATATTCTGCTAATTTAGGACCTAACAGCTCTTGTGTTCTCTTCAAAGTATAGCCTGAAAGAACTTTGTATGTGAGTCTCTTCTCCTCATGTATTGTTATTTTTAAGTTTCTCTATATGTGCATAAATTTCTTCATTTTATGGTGGTGATGAGTTCTCTGTTGTTATATCAGATTGTATTTTTTGGGAACCTCTTTTTGGTATGTGGGCAATTTAAGAACTGTGAAAAATAAATGACCAGCTCTTGGCAGGTTTCTTTATTTGTCAGAGCAAGTTTACCATTTTGTTTTCTGAAATGTAGGTTCTGTGGTGAGTACCCTTTGATTTTGTTCACGAAGGTCTTGTAGAAATCGTGTGTATTGTAATTTCTGAAGTTGTCTTCGATTGTGTGTAGTTGGTTGTTGACATATTTTCGTTTGGTTTGTCTTAAAAACTTGGATGTTTGTGAATTTTCAAGAAATTTACTGTGTGTTTCTTCAGATTTGTTGCAATTGTAATTTTGAAATGCCATTTTTCTTTCTTCTAGTGCGGTCTCACATTCTTGATCCCACCGAGGGTGCTTTGTTTTGTGAAGAGGTATCAATTCTTTTGTGGTTTTGATTATTTTAGTCCAAAATTTCTGCCAGTCTTCTGCAGGTTCTTCTTCCCATTTTTCTTTGATTCTGGAGTCTTTGATTTTACATAGATTGAATTTTGGAATCACTGGTGTTTTACAGTTATATTTTATTTTGGTTGTTTATTTAATTTTGATTCTGGATAAATAATGATCAGAATCTATATTTGCCTCTATGCATACTTGCACATCATGAATTTCTTTTTGATAGTCATATGATATTGCAACATGATCAATCTGAAATTCCCATAAATGATGGATGGGTGATCACCATGATTTTTGGGTTTTTTTTAGGATATAATTTTGAAATTGTTTTGCTGGCATAACTCAATAAGTTGTGGCCCATTTTTGTTTATGAACTTGTGTGCAGGGTAGTCTCCTACCATCTTCTTGTATTTGTGTTCCCTGCAAATCTGTGCATTGAAGTCACCAAGCAAAATTTTCACATTATATTTCAGAATTTTAGCCATCACTGTTTCAAGCTCTTCCAAAAATCTTTCTTTTTTTTTGTTCTTTTTTACTATCACCATTTGTTGGTGCATGTACATTGAAGAAAGTGTAGTTTTTGTTTGTGTGTTTTATTCTCATAGTCATAAGTCGATTGTTGACAGGTTTCACCTCTTTCACTGACTCCAAAATTTTTTTGTGTACAACAAAGGCCATGTCTAATAGTGTTCCTCCTGGGCCAATTTTCTTGTTAGTTCCACATTTGAAGATTTTGTAGTTATTGTAGTCTATCGTTTCCGAATCTGTAAAGCACATGTCTTGCAGGGCGAGGATTTGGATTTTCTGTTTATTGAGTTCCGTTGTAAGATTGTGTAATTTTCCCATTTGAATGAGTGTCTGAATGTTAAAAGTGCCAATATAAGTGTGTGTTTTTCATTATAGTTTACCTGAGCACTCCGACTTGCTCTCTCGTATAAGTCCAAGCTCCCCAGAATCCCAATGCTTGCTTGCCACTTTGGAGTCAGTGGATTGTGTACCTGGAGTAATTTTGTCTTTACTTGTACATGTCATACTTGCTTATGATTGATTTTCTAGCTTTCACTAGTATTGTAGAACCAGGGATTGTGAGTGCCTGGAGCATGTTTGCAGCTGCATCTGTTGGTGAACAGACACTGACCATACTGCCGCTTGTTCAAAGTCAGATGCAACATAAATTTCAATTGCCATTTTGGTCCGTAGGTGGTATTTTATTTCCTACCTACCCTGCATATTATTAGTGTTATTAAATGAATTTTTTTATTGTCACGAGCCATTTATCTTCCTTGATATCCAACCAAAATCGAAAAATGTGGTATTTTTTGACAAATCTGGGTTTCCACCAGGGTACATATTTTAAGAAAGGAATTTTCTGGAATTTGACCCCTAAAGGGAAAAATATCATTATTTCCATAACATATTTTTTTTATTATGAGCCATTTATCTTCCTTGATATCTAATGGAAATAGATAAATGAGGTATCATTTTAAAGATGGTCACAACGTATTTTAAGACAGGAATTTTTCAGAATTTTGCCCTGTAAGGTAAAAGTATCATTATTTCCATAATGTGTTTTTTTTACAAGCCATTTATCTCCTTTGCTATATAACTGAAATCAAAAAATGAAGTATCATTTAAAAGATTAAGGTCTCCACTCAGGCAGTATTATAAATCAAGAATGATTTTTTTTTTTGTTAGGAATTTGACCCTTGAAGGACAAAAGTAATAACAGTGAAAGACACATGTATGAGACAGTTCAGAGTGAAGCCGCTAGATAGCATTAGCACATATCACAGAGATATTAATAAACTGTTTCACTGGCGTCAACTTTTGTTATGAACGTATTACACTAAATAAATCAAGAATTGATAAAAATGAGGCATTTCTTCTTTCGTCCTATTACAAACCAGCAACATTACTATGCATCATATTTGCAAAATTTTTATCTAGTTCTTGATAATTTTTTATGCTTTTTATCAGGCATGTGTGCCCACTATTTATTTCCCTGAAATTTTAACTGGAAATTTTCAATCAGAATTGTGTAATTCATCCCCATAGGAAGAGTATTTCTTTTCTATTGAAAAACGTTTGAAAGACATAATATCACTATAATATTTTTCCATTGATTTTTACAACCATCATGTTAAAACACTTTATTTGTGAATAATTTAGGTTTTTGTGTTTCCTATTCCTTTTAATATCAGAAACCATAATTTACACTTTAAATTTTTCCTTGAAACTTTGTATTTAACATTATCTTACCCTTTTAAACATTATGTGATAACACTACCCTCTGTATTTTACTGAAATAACCTTGTTTCTTTATATAACCAATTTTAATTGTCTATGGCAAGCCTGCCCAACTAGTTTCAATTCTATGTTAGCCTGTAGGCCACATGATACTTGTATATAGTTCCAAATAGATATTTAAATTAAAAAAAACATATAAGTAACACAGTTTACTTATAATGTAAAAGAAGAAGAAGAAAAACATCAATGAGACCTTTGAAGAGGATTTTGATCTAGTATATTCTAGACACTGCTGTTGGTGGGCATATTCAAATGCATTGGTGGGCCACTTTGTGGATCGCAATCTCTACTATTTTTTCTTACTAACTTTTCTTCTAGATTTTTCCAAGTAATGAATGATTAAAGATCATTGTATTATTCCCTGGAATCTCTGATATTGTTTCTGCTAAATGGCATATCTTATTCATTCTATTCCAAAATGCGTTACCTAACTAACTTTATGTCAATTACAACATGACTCAAAAGCCTTAAAGCATAACACTCCCTTCTAGTTTGGTAAGTATTGGGTGATTTTGTCTTTTCTTTCCTTGTTAATATCTCTTCCTTACATATATAAACATGATATGCTGTTTTATTGATATAACTACATAAAATTTTTGTGATATCATTTATGGTACATATGTTTTAGTAATAAGTTAATTATTACATTTTTGTGTCCAGCCTCTGGTGACCTTTCTACAGAAGACCAAATTGCTGCCCTAGATTCAAATTTTGAGGTTTATGTTGGACCAGATCTTCGTCTGCCCACTAGGGAGGAGAGGCTACAGGGTGCACAAGAAGTGCGCCAATTCTATTATGGAAATTCTACTGTAACAATGCAGGATAATGCTACTACAGTTGCTGTGAGTATTCACTTTTGAGAAAGTGGGTACTACTATAAGTTTACTCACTAAATTTATTCTGGGCTTTATTTTCCCAGCAATATTTGCCAGATGCTTGCAGTATGTGTAACCTAATGTCTGGGTATTTAGGGTTGGTGTTGAAAATAAGCAATGAGACAGCTGTTTCCTTGCCTGCTGACTTGATAAATGAATGTAATATGCCTCTATGTTTTTGTAAGATTTGGCTTGAGGTGCTGTTTAGTGAAGTATTTATGGTCGATACCTAAGTCCACTGTTAGTTCTTCTTCACACTCAGCAGACATAAACTTAGAGCATGTAGTGTTTGGAATATCTGCCATGTAGAAGCAAAAAAAGATGATAGGACAGATCTCTGTGGAAGCTGTTTGTTCAGTGTGTCCATTGGCTACTTTGATCACACTAATAAAATTTATACTTTTCATTCAGCCGGTTAGTGAAGCAATGGCACGGGATTGCACATACAAACTTAAGAAGCAAACTCTTTCTCCACACCATATCATATGCCACAGACAAATCAACAAACACTGCTCCATTCTTCATTCTCTTCGAAAAACCTGCATTGATATGTGTTATCAGTGCCATCTATTCCTTTGCTTGGTCTGAAACCTGTTTGTTCTTGGGAAAAAAATAGCATTAATATGATCTTAATCCATGAGATGATCAGCCTTACCTGGAGTTTAAAAGCTGTGGTGATAAGAGAAATTGGGTGGAAGTGATCAGGTCAGTTCTTGGGTTTTAGATGGTGATAATCTTCACATTTTTAAATTCCTTAGGTAACTTGGTGGTCTTCAGAAGCACACTAAACATTTTTAGAAGCCAAGTTTTTGTTCCTAATAAACTCTGGGGAGAGTTTATTGTATCCTGCTGCCTTCTTACATTTAGTGAACATTGGCACTTTATCCAGTCCCTCTGCATTTTCCAGGTGAGTATGATGTCCCTCTTGACTTGTCAAACATGATCTTTGCTTCTTTAACTTCAGAGATTCTAAGCACATGCGACACTAAAGTGTTGCAAGATACTGCACAGACTTTCCTTTCAGATGGTGGAGCTGCCCCTAATTTTCAGACTTGGACCCAAGCTTTCCTGCTAGAGTAAGTAAAATCTATCAGTGCTGTTTTTTCTTTCCAGATTCTCCTGGAACCCTTTAGGGCAATACCATGGTCACCAGTGTTCTTAAACTGAATAAATAGAGCTTCAGTTACCATGTAGGATACTTTATTTGACTGCAGTATGCTTTGATGAATTTTCAAGCTTAGAAGTATGGCATTAACAAGAGTGTCCAGTGTGTATTCGAACCTCTCTCAACTGGCCTTGTGAAAATTCTGGCATTGTACAAGTGCCACATTGTTGGTGGGGACGAACAAGCCACAGCACACAAGAAATGTGTAGTGTTGTATATGTGGGAAGTCATATAGCACAGCTCTTTACACAGTCTCCAGTAAGTTTGAGAAGTTCTGATTGTTCACAAGACACAAATCAGGAGTGCACTCCATGCCCCAGGCTGCTGGTCTAAAGGTGCCTTTTCCCTTGCTGTCATAGACAAGGCTTTGTTCCATTCATCACAGAACTTGTGACCATCTGCATCTTCTGCTGCATACCTCCAATCAGTACTGCAGCTGTTGAATTCTCCAACATAGAGTTGCCAGGTGTGGCACTAAAGGTAGCACAGAGGTTGGCTAGCATTTGCCGGGAGGCTTATAGGCATTAGTCACTTTCACATTGTTTAATACGTTATAATAATACTGTATTGTTTCTGCATTTAAAAAAATCTGGTCTATATAGAAAGCATTTAAGTAAACAAATATTAGCTTTATTGTTGCATGCATACAAGTTTGCAAACATTGAGCATAAATGTACCGAAGGTTGATGTATGCTTACAGTGTTAGAACAGTTAGTACACTTCCTAATACAATAAATGTAATTTTCATCTCTCCAGCTTGGCTCAATGTGCTAAGCCACCACACACTGGATCAGAGAGATACAACTAGACCAGGTAGTAGATCACACCTCTGTGTCCTGGTCCTCATGATTGCAGTTTTCAGGCAGTTTCCACAATCATCTATGCGACTGCTGAGACAGTTCCCAGTGTTTGGCTCATAAACTACACATTTTGCAAACAGAAATACACTTATTATACAGTAAATGCAAAGTTACACATTTCTCAGACAGATGGCAACAGAAGACTTTCCTCCAGTACATTAGGTATGTGGGGCCTAATAGGCCAGGTTAGACTTGGGGAAGGAACTCAGTTCCACCACAGTTAACCAGTGTCCAGAATCAGAGTGGGATAATTTTTACACTTTATGAGAATTTGTTTGTTTTTTGATTGAACTGATTAGTCATTATACATTGAACTGGAACTATGAAAATTTTAATTTGAAATGAAAGACTCATTAATGAATTTTTACATTTTTTTGTCTCAAAACATTACTGAGTCCTGTCCTTATTAATTCTAATCAAACAGATATATTTTATTTGCCAGCCTACCTGTTTGAAAGAAAACAGAAACAATATGAATATACATACAAATACATGTGTTCCACCATTAACAGGATTTGAATAAAGTAAGGACATTTAAAAAATGGTTTTGTGGACAGTGCAGTATTAGTTGTTACGATGTGTGTTAGTATAATGCATAGAGATCAGCCACTTCCTTGATACGTCAGCTTAGATGCACTATCTGCATTTGTTGAAACTGTAAACCAGTTTGTCACTGTCCACTATCCAAGTGGACTGACCATATGCCCTATTTACAAGACTGTACCAAACCACAATGACAAACCTGTGCTGGTCCCAGTGATTGTTTGTTGACTGCACTTTGCTTGTGAGCAGCATTCCAGTTTAGATTTTTGCACCTGAGTTCCATCCATCTTGCTCCACCAACAATGAAAATCTTACCAGATTCAGACTTCCTCTCCTGGTTTCTCTTCCACCATTTACATCATGCTAAAAACTAAAAGTAGTTTTGTTTTGTCTCTGTGATCAGGGAGGGCATAGCATTCATATTTATACAATTTTCATAATACTGGATATTATGAGCACGTTAGGCTATAAAGAAAGTATTACTTCAGTGTCTACTCTGTAAAATGGTGAGAAACCACAGTGGACAAGTGATAGAAGCTCCTCTACCTGCGCAACGTGTGACCCCTCAGAAACCGTTCGCGATCACAGGAATTGGCTTCGCAGGGCCACTTTCCCTCAAGGCAGATCACACTATGAGAAAGTCCTACATCGCCCTCTTTCATGTGCAACAACAAGAGCTCTACATCTAAAATTATGTAGTGACATGACTATTGAAAGATTTCTTCAAGCTTTGGAGAGATTTGTTGCTAGACGTGGAATACCACACATGATTTATAGTGACAATGCTCTAGCATTTCACGCCACTAATAGGGAACTGGCGGATGTATGGGCAAAACTGTCAGCAAAGAGAACTCATCAGCATCTCTCCCAGCAAGGAATCACTTGGAAATTTATTGCACCACGTGCGGCTTGGTGGGGAGGATTGTGGGGACGAATGATTGGTTGCACCAAACGCTGTCTGTGAAAGGTGCTTGGACATTCGATGATGGATATGGAAGGTCTGCAGATGGTACTCACTAGTATTGAAGCCACACTTAACTCCAGACCACTGACTCAAATGGAGATTTACTTACTCCGTCTCACTTCCTAGTCGGAGGGAAGCTTACATCACCATGCATGGGACCAGAACCCACAATCAGTACGGCAGTAAAGGAGTTCAGGTTGCAGCAGCAGCTGGCAGAACACTTTTGGAAGCGGTGGAGTAAGGAGTACTTGTTGCTCCTTCAAAGCTTCCACAAGGTGGGACAACCCAAGAGAAAATCAGCAGAATTAAAGTTAGGAGATATTGTCCTTCTCCAGGAAGATGTACATCCACATCACGTTTGGAAAAGGGCAAGAATTCATCAGTTGAACACCGGAAGAGATGGCTTCATACGAACAGTTGTCCTGTCTATGCCAGAAAGAAAATTAATCACCAGGCCTGTCCAGCTGGTCATTCCTCTGGAGATTGAGCAGGGTGGGGAGAATCTTGGAGATTAAGAGCAATATTATCTTTGAACCAACAGTTACAGTTATCTATGGACTCTTTTTATAGTTAGTTTCTTTGTAGCCAGAGAGATTAATAAAGAGTTAAAAGCATGTCGGTTTATAGTATTTAATATGCTACACTCTGAAATATCTCTTCAAATTTGAAATCTGTGCCTTTTTATAATTGTACCTATTTTCCCCTTCAATTTTGGCTGCTGGTTCACTGAATCCTCTAATATCCATCAGAACTGCATCATGATCACTTATTCCTTCCGTTACTTGACATCCCACAAGGTTATCATCGGGCTTTATTAGGAATATATCCAAAATATTTTGTCCCCTAGTGTATTGCTCTACCACTTGTGTAAATCCTCATTCCCTTATTAAGGTATTTGCAAATCTTTGTTACCGTGTGTTATTAATCTTATTTCCTTCCCAGTTTACACCTGGTAAATTTAAATCCCTATCAATGATGATCATTCTTTTCTCACTTCTGATATCTGAGTACGAATTTAATTTCTCCCCAAGAGCCTCATCTTCTTCTGTCATTCTTCCACTGCGGTAAGCAGCCAACAATCTGATTTTTTCTTTTTTATTACCCCAAGTAACTCATGGTCTTGATATATGAATGCCAGTGAACTGTGGTAGTTTTTGCTAACTAGTATGAAAACTCCTCCACCAACTGCTCCTCTATTTCTGCGGTACACTCTGTAACCATCAGGAAAAACCTCACTTCTTCTTTTAACCACCTCTCCACCCCAGTTATTACTTGTGGTTCGTGTATCTCTATTAAGGTTGTAAATTCAATTACTTTGTTCATTATACTTTTACAGTTTACCATTAATACCCTTACTACTGGCTTTACATTTTCAGCATTTATCTCCTCTTTCCCAGTTTTACCCCAGTCAGTTATTGTTTCAGCCACTTCATCTATTTCTTTATCATCTGTGACTTTTTCCACCATGAATCTGCAATCAGTATCATTTTGATAATGTATTTTTGTCCCATCACCAGCAGCCCCTAACCTAAAAAAGGCACAGTCCTGACCCTATCATCACTGCTTTGCTAACAACTCAGAATGTACTCCCTTCCCCCTTCTATTTTGATGTAGGCCATGCCTAGTGAAGCCCCACCTACCAATGGTGTTCACAGGCACAACCCCCAACACAGAACTAATGCCTTTCCCAAGTAGCACTTCCGTTTCCACATTAGCCCGCCTCACAACATAGTTCAATTGTGGCCGGTCATGGCGACTTACGACCTGCATGAGCTCTACCCTGGTATGCTGTGCCTCCTTCATCACCTTCCTCAGGTCACTCTCTATACTATAACTCGCATTTCTATCAATACTATTTCCCACACCTCCCGCTATCACCACTCTTCCTTAGTGAAACTCCTACAAAGTGAACCTATATCCTCTATTACCTGACCTAATGTTGCACTAGGTTTGAAAAAAACCTCTGTGAATCCTGAGGGGAAGTAGCTGCTTAGCTGAAAGAACCCCATAGGGAAACAAAGAAATGTATGGTTTTCAACTAATAAACAAGTAACTGAAGGTAATTTATTTTGCAATATGCTCAGTAAATATAGTCTTAGAAATTAATAACATGAAGAAGTGAAACTGTTTTAGCTCCCTATCTTGGAAACAACAATTTTTATTTAAGACGGTTGTGTTCTAGAGTATAATACTAACATATACTCTAATATGACAAACATAGTATACTTTCACTAATTTAACATGTATTGATGTTTCATTTCTCACTGAAATTGATTATATAATTAACACTAATTTTAGATTTCATAACTGGATTGTAAGAATTATTTGATGCTGAGTACAAGAAGTAATGTGTTAAGTGGCTACTAATTTTTCTTCACCTGCATTTTCTTCATAGGAAAATAATATCCTGAAATGTGGAAATTGAATAAGCATATGATATTATATGATATTATGAAATGCATAAATATATGCCATGTAAATTAAGAAATATTCTGGTGAAGATTATTACGAAAATCAGTATATGATTAAATTTGGATTGCTGGACTTCATGTAGATATGCAAAAGTTAATAATTACTACTAATGAGAAAATAATTCACTTAATAATCTTAGTTTGATAAATCCTAACACTGAAAACATCAAAATTTTTTCTTGTTCTTTTTCTTGCTTTCTATGTGATAAGATGAACCATTTCATGTAATTTTCATCCACTAGCATTTTCTTAAAATTGGTTAAGGTAATTTTAATGTAAAGTGAGTAAATAGTTTGTATTTTGCAACAAATAGGTAATACTAAAATTTCATGTGTTTGTTGATTTCATGTTTCATATAGGTTAAAGTTTACAATGCAATCATATTTGTATTATTATTATTATTTACAAGTTAGTTATGGTATCTGCTTTTTATGATTTTTTTTTGTGTCTTATTACTCACTTTTCCATTTGCCACTTACAGTTTACAAGTGACATGTTGTTTGGTGAAGGGATTGATGTTACAGTTCAGAGATTTGTGCAATATTCTATTGAACCTGTTTACTATTACCAGTTTGCATATGTTGGTCCACTCACATCCTATCCAGATTATGAAGGTTTGTATCTCCTCTTTTAAAATTAATGATACATGAAGAAAAAGTGTATGATGTGTTGCCAAGTAAGACAATAATAGTGCTCACTGAGACAATTGTATTGTTTTAAAAATCTAAAAGTTATTGTAAAATGAGGGAATAAAATATGTGTATATGTATGTGTTCATATGTGATATGCTAATATCATCTGCATAAAGCACAGTATATTAACTATGACCTAATATGAGTGCGAGATCATTGATATAAATCAAAATAGCAGAAGTCCAAGAATTAAACCCTGAGGTACACCGCATTTAACTATTCCATATTCTGAGTTTATTACCTCTCCTTTCATTTTTCAGGATACTAATTGATTTCTTTTTTGCGAATATGATTTAAATCAGAGTCCTGGCCTACCAGAAACTCCATAGGCCTAGTGTTTTAACTTACCCAGGAGAATCCCATGGTCAACACATAGGCCTTATCCAGATCACAGAATATTCCTATGGAATTTAATTTTTTATATACCGGTATAGCTTACTACATGTTGTCTGCAAAAGCAAAGATTGCTGAAACACTGTGCCTAAAGCCAAACTGTGCTTTAATGAGGAGGTCATTATATGTAGATGTGCATACACACTTCCATATATTTGTTTTTCAAGTATTTTTGAAAATGCTAATAGAAGTGATATGGGTCTATTTTAGCTCTCAATCTTTGATTTATCACCCTTTTTATAAAGCAGTTTGATTATTGACTTCTTGAGTGAGTTGGGAAAGATACTTTCTTCCAAAGAACTATTACAAATATGACTGACAACTCTGCTAATGCTAGAGCTATATTGTTTTAGTATATGGCTGCAAAGCCTATCTTAACCAAATATTTTTATTTTTTATTTTTGAGGGATTTAACAATTTTTTTAATTTAATTTTGACTAGTGAGATTCTCTTTTTGTGACAAGCATCTAAGCATTGTTATAGCATCAGTATTTTCAATAAATTTTCGTTTATTTTTTCAGCTACTGTTAAGAAATAGTTATAGAGTGCACATCCTACAGAAGCAGGGCCAATACAAGGTTTTTGTTAATGCTTGGAGTTTTAGGTTTATATACAGAGGATGGTACTGTTGTTTCTGTTTTAATAACATTCCAAACACTATTTATTTTATTATATAAACGCTAAACTTACTGTCTCTTATTACTTTGGTTAAAATTCAACAGTAAGTTTTGTAATGCCATTTGAGAAAACACATTATTGGTCTTTATAGCTTCTACATACAGTTCTCTTTCATACATGTCAGATGTTTTAATACCTACTATTATCCAATTCGTTCTTACTCATTTTTGATCAATTGGAAATAGTCTCATAATTTTTTTTTCCAAAAACCCCTGGTGAAAATAATTAAATTTATTGTTTACTCCTGTAAGTTTAAACAAAGTGTTCCTGTCCCCATTGAGAAGATCATTTTTATTGAACTGCTCTTTAGTGGCCTAATTTTGATAACTCCTTTCTTTGTGTTTTCATTTCTCAGTGTATACAAAGTAAATTATTTCTGCCTTGTGGTCTGACAAACCACATACAATTGGAACTGTTCCATATTTTTCTAATTTATTTTTTATTTTCCTCTATCAATAATGGTGCTAATATCTTTTTGTAATCTAGCAGGCAAGTTACAGCTTGAGGGAGATTGAATGAACTGAGCTTTCCTAGAAGATAAGCTGTCTGGTAACATTCTACAGCAAACTTTATGTTGAAGTCACTACAGAGGATAAATTACCTTTTAGTTCATGATAAACTTGTGGGGAACATTTAGAGTTTATCACAAAAATATATTGAAGTTTCCCATGGAAGCTCTATAAACTGTCAGCACCGTAAAATAGTTTTCATATAGTTCTTACTGTATTGCATATTATTCAAAGTCTTGTTCTATACAATACTTACACAAATCTAAGCACTTTGTTTTAGTATTTTCTCTTACATATCTTGCTGCTCCATCCATTCTCATCTCTGATCTACAATAAAATGAAGCTACCCCATATCCATTAAAGGGGAGGAGAATTTTTTAGATGGTGCACTGTCACAAGTTAATATTAAAACATTTTTTGGATTTCTTTTATAGATACTATTAACTCCTCAAGTTTGTTTGAGGTGGCCCTAGTATTCAAATGGAGCAGAACTATATTAGATTGGCATGTATATTATTATATATATTCCTTAAATAACTCTACCTACTCTTAATCCTAAAAAAGACTTACTACCCCCCAGTTACTAGCGGAGGGGTGCACATCTTTCATTCTCTTGATGCTATTGGTAATCAGTTGCATTTGCTCCTGCTTGCCCCAAAAATTCAGGTGTAGTCCAGGTATGGTCACTCTGACCATGTATCAAGAGTGGATCATAACAGCATACCAAAGTGGAACTCATGCAGGTTCTAAGTCACCAAGATTGACCAAAGTTGAACCATGCTAAGTATGGAAACAGAGATGCTACTTGAAAGTGGCACTAGTTCTGTTTTGGAGGATGTGCCTGTGAACACCATTGGTAAGTGGGGTTTCACTAGGCATGGCCTACAATTAAATAGAAGGGGAAGGGAGTACTTTCTGAATTGTTAGCTAACCTGTAAGGGAGCCCACTTCTGGTTATGATGGGGGTAGGACTGTGCCTTTTTTTTATATTAGGGACTGCTGGTGAGGGGATAAAAATGAGTGACAAGGGATACTGACTGTAAATGCACTGTGGGAAAAAATACAAATGCTAAAGAAACAGATGAAGCTATTGAAATAATAGCAGAATTGGGTACAATTGGAAAGACAAGGTTAATACTGAAAAGACCAAAAGCCTAAAATAAGAGTGTTATTGGTAAACTGTAGAAGTATAATGAACAAAGTAGTAGAATTTGCAAACTTAATAGAGATACATGAATCACAAGTGATTATAGGGGTAGAGTCTTCATTAAAAGAAAGAGTATTATACAAGGAGGTTTTCCCTGATGGTTTGCAGTGTATATAGCAGATATTGAGTAGCAGTTGGTGGAAAGGTATTCATACTGGTTAGTAAAAGTTAGTACAGTTCTCTAGTGTTCATACATCATGGCTATGACCACAGGCTGGCACTCGATTTCAGGCACAAGGGTGTGGGAAGATTCTCTTTTTTAGGTAAGGGTGTCAGGGATTGGAATGAGTTACCAAGAGAAATGATGAATAATTTACCGAAAACTTTGAAAGAATTTAAAGATACAATTTGTAGAGGGCAAATGTAGGTAGGTGCAGGATAGGGGGAAGATGGGTGTGTAGGGAAATTGCCACCGGAGCCTGTGCTCCATTGCAATTAAATTAAATTAAATGACTTAATAGGGGTAGATTTTTTGGGTGAAAAGAAAGAAAAAAAATCAGGGTGTTGTCTGCTTACCACCGTGGAAGAATGAATAATAAATATGAGGTTCTTGGAGAGAAACTAAATTCATATTCACAGTTTGGAGGTGAGCTTAGAATGGTCATTATTGTAGAGGATTTTAATTTAAAAGGTGTCAAATGGAAAGGAAATAAGATTAATAACACAAGGGAACAGAGATTTGCAAAGGGAAGGAGGTTTTACACAAGTGGTAGAGCAGAACACGATGGAACTAAACTTCTGGGATATCTTTCTAATAAAGCCTGATGAAAATTTTGTGGGTGTCAGGCACCCCATCTTAAATGACCTTGACAAGGCTTTAAGCCATAAGAGAGAGAAAAAAAAGGAAGAAGCTGTACAGAACAATTCACCAGTATTTAGTGGTTCATAAAACACCAAAGAGTTTGAAACAAGAAGTAGATTATAACGTATTTTGACTTAAAAAAGTGTATGATTATCCATTGGGAGCCACACTCATTAGTATCATCCTTAAAAATTAAAATGATATTAATACAATTACAGTTTAACAATAATTTTTAGATTTAAGGGTGAAAAAAAGGAATTTTTATATCTGGTTTTGTAGCTCACATCTTTAGATATGTCATAGGTAGTGTACGTCATCAACCGCCTCACACAAAAATGAGAATGAATAGGGGAGATTTGCGTAAAGTGAGATAGATGTCAAATGATAGAGCAGAATATTCTGAAGAAATGTAGAAAATTTAATTAAAGATTATTACATATTAAGGGCGATATTAATTTTTTTAAGTTTTGAGAGCACACCGAGAAGGTTGGAACAGTGACTAAAAATTGAAATGCAAAATGAGAAAACTAATGATTTTACCAGAATCAAAATAACTACAAAGCTGAGACTTCTGTAATTTAAAGAATTGATTAAAAGAAATCCTAGGATGAAAAAATTATTTTGAGGAACCAAATAATTTAAAAGATAAAGTCATATAGCTAAAATGGAATTTCTAAAATGAATAGTGACTAAATAAAACAATTTGAGACAAAATTTATCATAACATAATCAGTATATAATTGTCTACAAAGTGACAAAGGTTCAGGAAGATCATAGTAAAAAAAAAAGGCAGGAAATTCTTTCCTATGCTCTGAGGCCTTATAAAAACTAGAAAATCAGACATCAGTATGCAGTTTGAAGTAAACCATCTCTTGTACTGATCATGTTCGTGATCTGAAGGAGACACCAGACTAATAATATTTCAATCATTTTGCGGTGGAACTTAGAATTTTTCCGGGAGAGAAGCAGCTTCAGTATTTTATATAACGTGAATTTTGAAATCTTGCCAGTGAAAACTACTTCAAGGAACTTTATATTATTTTTAAATTTGAGCTGAGAATTTAACCTTGCTTTTAATGAAAGTTTGCTGATTTTGTGAAAGCTTTACTGGAGTGACTGAGAATTTGTACTTGTGATGACTAGCTCCCTGCATAAAAGACTTTGAAGATCCAATGCTATCTGATAACAGTTTAGTTTAGTTTCAGAACTTTAAACGAATATATTTATGAATAATCAACTGTGACTTTTCATTTCAATATTACACTTGACTGTATGGTAATAATAATAAAACAGTATAAAAACTTCTCAAGCTATCCCACCAGGATGCCCAAAAAGTTTTTATATAGTTGACACACTAGGAAAGCATTCATTCTTCCAATATAAAACAGTTCTGGATTTAATGAACCTAACGGAAACTTTCAGTTAGGCATCAGATTAACTAACACCCACCTTCACAGCTTATTCAAATACATTGTCATCCCTGAGGGAAAACTTTTGTGTAACAATTTATAAATTTTTTATATTGTTTACATTCATATTTCTGAGCTACACCCAGTTTATACTATATGGCTTTTAAGTCTTATGGGGAAGTTTAGTAATGAGGTTACTAAATATTGTTATCTCTTTTAGTACTGTGCCTGAAAATATTAACAGTAAATTCTCCTCCAGTTCTCATTGTTATTTGAAAATATAGTTACAAAGTGTTTAACTGAAATAAAACAATTTGTTTCAAATGGAGGATGGACTAAGAATTGTCACATCAATTTTAATTTGTTCTGTAACATGTTATTGTTCCATATCATACTTACACTTTCATTGCTTGCTGTTAATGATTCATTGTATGTCAAATGTTTTACAGGAGCTGGACATGGCAACGATGTGAACTACATGTTTTATTGGGGAGGAGGTGAAACCTTACAGCCAGGGTCTGAAGGAGCGATTACAAGGGATAGACTAATCCAAATGTGGACAAACTTTGCAAAATATGGGTAGGCAATAAGAAATTGAATATAATTAATATTCTATAATATTTTTCATATATCTTATTAATATTTTCCTAATTATATCTGCAAAACTTTATGGTAATTTAGCTTTTATCAAAATTGAATTATGACACTGTGGAATATGTGATAACAACTAATATGATTTTTAATGTCTAGACCTAATTCTAGCAGCCTCAACATCTTACTAAATGTTTGGCTATTAAAACTTGCTGTTCTTTCAGTTTATTGCATATGAAGTATTAACATACAACTATGATTGTTTCATGGATTGGTGGAAAATCTCTCAAAGTTATGTTTTGCATCACTGTTAGGTGTCAGTGTTTGCAATATGACATATAATGATTGGGAGAAAGTATTTTTCACTCTAAAATTTAATCAATCTTGATCTATTCTTGTTTCACAATGTTACTTTTGGACAAGTTTTTGGAAGGATCCACCTTGTGACAATTCCATGTGTCAATAAAATTTTCAAAGTTACGTTCTGCGACACTGCTATCCAGTAGTTATGTTTTCCACTACCAGGTGTCAGTGTTTTTAATATGGCATTGAATGATTGGGAAAAAAGCAATTTTCACTCCCAAGTTTCACCAGTCTTGGTCTGTTCCTGTCGCATAACATCTCTTTTGTACAAGATTTTGGAATGATCCACTCTACGACAATTTCACTTTTGAATAATACTCACAGTTTGTGGAAACTGAGTGTTTGTGTAAATCAAAAAGCCATGGGCATTATAATGACTCAATTTATACCGGATTGTTAAATTTTATTTATTATGAAATTATTATTGAATTTAAGAAAATTAGTAATTTAACATTAATTATAATAATGGAATGGGATTCTTGATAGGTCTTTTAGGAAGCAATTTATACTAGCAGGTATCCACGACTTTGTTCGTGTTTGTAAAGAATTTGGATTGACAGCTACCAACATCTGACAAGCATAGTGCACGATGGTAGATTCGATGCTATTACCACACACAAATCCTTGATCGGCCATTTTCAACTACCATATCTACCACACTACCACAGTTACTGAAATTCGGCCAACGTTGTGATTGAAAGGTGAATCTGTGTTACTACCACACACAAACGCCAGTGAATTGTGAGAGATAGTTTTTGCTGAAAAGTGATACAACAAGACACATGCATCTTTGGCAGAAATATGAAATTGCCACAGGTTGACCACTTTCAACTCCCATATCTCCCACACCCCCATAGCTACTGACATCTAACAAACATGAGGGGATGTACGAGAGAAGTCAAGGAATTGGGTTACAAAACTTTGGTCAGACCATTGCTCGAATATGGTATTGTAGTATGGGACCCTCATTTTACGTATCAAATACAGGAGTTGGAGAGGGTGCAAAAAACGGCTGCTAGATTTGTTTCTTGAAATTATCGCAGAATGCAATCAGTGACGGATATGATAAAGGAGCTGGAATGGGATTCATTGCAAAACAGGAGGAGGGTGAGGAGGATCATGGGAGTGTACAGGGCATATACTGGTGATGAGCCATGGAGTGATATTGCAATAGGTACGAAAAGTAGTGCATGGAAGTGAAAAGATCACCATGACCACAAGCTGGCACTCGATTTCAGGCACAAGGGTGTGGGAAGATTCTCTTTTTTAGGTAAGGGTGTCAGGGATTGGAATGAGTTACCAAGAGAAATGATGAGTAATTAACCAAAAACTTTGAAAGAATTTAAAGATAAAATTTGTAGAGGGCAAATCTAGGTAGGTGCAGGATAGGGGGAAGATGGGTGTGTAGGGAAATTGCCACCGGAGCCTGTTCTCCATTGCAATTAAATTAAATTAAATTAAAAAATTAAACAGGAGACATGATTCTACTACCATACATGTACACCAATGGTCTAAGCTATGTAGTTGTGGCAGGAAAGAGAAGTATAAGGAGACACAAATTTTTAGTCGAAATATGAAAACGCCCTGCATTGACCAACTTTAACACATCATATCTCCCACATCCCCACAGCTATTGGCATTCAGCCAATTCTGTGCATGACAGGAAACTCCATACACAAACACCTGTGATATGTGTTAGGTAGTGGTGGCTGAAAAGTGAAATATAGGAAAACACAAGTCTATTTTTATATATAAGATTTATTTTATATTATCACAATAAATCCAAATCTAATACCTCATTTATTCAAATGACACATAATACATTACTAACACAAAATCAACATGAAGGAAATGCTGAATGACTTAACATCATCAAGAAAATGCTTTACATCGGGCTAACAAAATTAATGTAAATTTTTAAAAAAGACAAATTTTCTATGTCCTTGAAAGTAATCAGGAATGCAGCATCAAATGGAATTTACATGAAAGACATCTATTAAACACTATATTGGTGAATTAGGTACCATAAATGGAATATAAAATGACATACACCATGAAACATAATAATTCTGCTTTAGGCTGACATAATAAAAACCATGAACAAATATGATTTGGCTTTAAAATTGAGCATGAAACTGATTAAGTTCCAGGTTGAATTTCTATAAAAAGACACTGTTGTAACAAACAAACAGGAAATTATAAACGAAGTTCATAAACACTTTCAGGAACTATACCATGAGGAAAGTATTGACGAGGAAGATTCCTATGACTTACTCAGTGTGGTGTGCAACAGAATCAATGCAAATGACAACATATAACTGGAAAGTACAATAACAGAAAAAGAACTTGAAGGAATTATAAAAACAAGCCCAAGGACCAAATCACCTTGTCTTGACAGCATTCCAGTTGAAGTATACTTACACTTCTAGCCAGCAATCCTACAACAACTGACGGAAGTACTTAATGATGTGCTTACAATACCTAATGTACCCAGAAGCTTCAAAGAAGGAATAATAGTTATGATACCAAAAAACCACAACAACAAAACCCTAGATGGAATGAGACCTATATCATTACTAAATTCAGACTATAAGTTGTTCACTAGAATACTGACAAAAAGAATGATGCCTCTGATCAATAAAATAATTGCGGAACACCAGGTTTGTGCAGTATCTGGCAGAACAATCATGGGGACGTTAAGCAAGTATAGAGACATCATCGCAGCCACAGCAGTAACAGGGATAAATGTAGAGCTATTGTCTATCGACTTTAATAAAGCCTTCGACAGGGTCAGTCACAAGCACATATGAAAGACATTGGAGAGAATGGGATTCAGTAACTCTTTTATCAAAATTATACAGAAAATTCTCTACGAAGCAGAATCAAAAGTCCTAGTCAATGGCTTCAGAACAAAAACAGTGCAAATAGAAAGTTCTGTATGACAGGGTGACCCCATATCAATGGCACTTTTCTCCATTGCTCTGGAACCTCTACTGCGATACATAAATGCCACAATATCTGGAATAAAATATGCAAACAGAAAAATCACTTGCAGAGCTTGTGCCGATGTCCTATGTGTAGCGGTCAGGAACGCCAAAGAAATAAAAATCACCAGGGAAAACATCTTAAAATATTGTTGTGCAACGGGGGCAAAAATAAACTGAATTAAGTGCAAGATGCTGAAACTAGGTAACGGCATTCCATATCAACAGCCACATTGGATACAAGACAGAGAAATAATGCAAGTCTTAGGAGTAGAACTGCACATGTGCCCATTAAAAATGATAGCCAGCAACTGGAGGACAAAGCTAAATGTGATAAGAGGAGCAGTAAGAGAACATTACACCAGGAATCTAAATTTGTACCAGAAAGTGGCTCTGGTCAATGAATACATAGTTTAAAAACTATTATACTTAGGCAGCATATTCCCAATTCCAGCTTCAATCGCCAAGAGAATAACTTCGTGCCTTGTAACTTCATGCTAAGAGGAAATATCTTTAAGATAAAATATGCAATAGTGACTCTTCCCTAAAATGAAAGGAGGTTTAGGACTAATTGACATAGAGCTGAAGTGCAGAGAATTATTTATTACAACAATGCAGAAGATCTTGAACAATCTACCACAAAGTATAACTAGCTTACTAGAAAATGAACTACAACCAATCAGCAAAACACCACCAGTGAATGTAGGAGGAATCCACAACAAATCGAGTCATATAAAGCAATACCACCTAGAAATCAGCTATCTATCGCAAATACAAAGCCCCAAGATCAAAACAAGACACCTTCTAGAAGAAATGAATTGTCAAAACCAAAAGAACAGACAAGAAGACAAATACAAAGATTGCAGCTGACAGCAAATTTGGAAAAATGTCAACAATAAAGCGTTTAAACCTTGTGGTTAAATCCATGGGGTACAAAGTCGTGAATGATATGGTAAGCACTAAAGAGAAAATATATTCAATACATCTCAGCAATACAAACAAATGCAGCCAATGCCAACAAATCGATACCTTAGTCCACAGATTTGAGTGTGAAGAAATAAAAGAAATATGGGAATGGACTAAGGAAAAAGTCGTGATAATAAACAGGACCGCAAAAAATCAGAACCAAAGAATTAATAAGACCACAGAGGATAGCGTATCCCGACACAAACATAATGCCACAATGTGGCTACTAGGACACGCCGTCTACTACACATTCTCAAATAAGAGCAAAACAAAACTAGAATAATGTTTTTACCTAACAGAAGAATACAACAAATTAACACCAGCTCAAAAGAAAAGCTACTTTGCAAAATTTTTAATTGTTATAAACAAATAAAGCAAGAAAACATCAAAACTAGGAAACAGGACTGATAAAAACATTATGAAAAAGGGGAACAGAACACCCCATGAATCAATAAACGAAGGTATAGTGCCAGGCAAAGAGAAGGAAAAAAAAAAAAAAAAACAACAAGGTGGTTCAGGCATGTGCTTTCAAAAAGTTCATTGATCCAGTCCAAGGTTCAAGACTCAGCAGGTGCAGCAATTTTTAAGAATTGTCTTTGATCATATGAGCTATGCCAGGTCACTGCGTGGTTCAGATTCCACGTTAAACTGTAGGTCCAGGAGGAAAGGAATTGGCCATCCTACCTCTGACACAACGGTTTAGTATACCTCCTTTGGGAGGATCCAACCAACCTTTGGGTTGTGGACTAAGTTAGTTTTTTTTACTATTATTAATTCACTATATTTTTGAAAAATTTAATACAATGCCAAACAATCGATGGCTATCGGACTTCTGCACCAAGTTCTTAGATTGCAAGTTATGAAAACAATCAGACCACACCAAACCCTGTAATAAAAATTTTAAAGGTCACATTTAAGTTACAAAAGTTCCACTGTTCTACAGAAATTCTAACATAGCCATCCCTTGCACATGTCCAGCTGTATCACATTCCTGCTTCAAATGCAGTGCGCTACACAGACCTACAATGTTATCACTCTGAGCCTCACCAGGCTATCCGTAGTTATAGAACTCATATTTTCACCAAAGATCAATGCACAATCAAAGTCCAACTGGCATGAAAGCTGCATCATGTTCCGATCCATAAGATAGTTCTTCCTGTCTTGGCTCTCACTACTCCTATAGTTCTAAAACTTTAACAGTAGCTAGAATCTGTGGTAAATAGAAATTTTGATCCTTATAAAAATTTCTGTATCTATAATCATTTCACCATAAAAAGTCATTTTGTGTACTTCCTAGATTTGTTTATACCTTTTACAGTTTTAAAGCTACAGGGTTCAAACAGCATTTTTTAATCTTCTAATAGAACATGACCGGTTTAGTCTTCTAGATACAAAATGACTTTTGATGAAATAGTGTACTTTTGACCCTGCTAATAGCTTAATGATTACTTTAAAACATATTTTGAAAGATTCTACATGTTCTCAAATACCCACAGTGCGTTTTTAAAGTCTCTACCTCTTTTCTCTCATTTATAATTAATTTTCAAATAAACAGCTACTTCCATGTTCTACAATAACGCCGCAGCCATGATTAAAAAATTTGTTCTTTGTTTCATCCTAATCACAATACTGCATATTTCTCAAAAAGACAGACTAAACTTTTTTTTTCAAATAAAGTATAATATATTCTGAAAAAGTTTTCCCCCTTAAATTTACATGTATTACTTGAAATAATTAATTTCCCTATCGGCACATGTCTGGCTTTACCATATAATGTTTAAAAAACAACATTTAAACTATACTGAGCCTTCCAAAATTTTAGTATGTTGTGAAAGAAACATTAAGTCTTTTCTTATTATAAGCTGACTTTCTATATTCTTCAGAATAACGATTTCTTGAATTTTAAAGTGAGTGTATTTACGTTTTAAGTTTTTCATATCGGCTTTTTGGCTCTTTAATATGGTTTCCTTGTTCTAAAATTTATTATCTTTTGACTGTCTATTATCACGAGTGTCTCACAAAGTGAAGAAAAATACTGATTTTAATGAAATTATATTGTAAACAAATATTGCTCCTGTTGATGTTATGGTGTATCATCTTACTGCTATTTAATTAGATTTTGAATGTGAATTTACTATTTAAATCTTGATTCATATTCATTGTCTGGATTAACTGTTTAGTTTAGTTTATTTATTGAATTAGCTGTGTAAACAGCTCTAAGCCTGCGGTATCATGTGGTTCATCTATGCCTGTTATACTGTAAACAAACTTCATTATGCAAAATTTCTTGTGAAATTCTAAGGTAGCCTACAAAGTCCATTACAGTTAAAAAGAAATGATAGAGTTTTATTTTAATATTTGACCATTTTGTATAAACAATTTAGCTTATTTGATATTCATAATAATTTATAATTTACTATCACAAAAAAGTGACAAGTTTCTATGCCTATATGTAAATTCTTCCACTAATAACAAAAATAACTTTAAAAAAAAAATCTTGTAAGCTACCTTAGAAATCTTCAAATTGTAAGTAGACACTTTGGTTATAGAGGAACGGGTATAGTGCAGGACCCTATACCGCAGCCTAGAGCCATTTACACAGCGAATTAAAGTTGCAGAGTCAACTAAACAGCTAATGCAGACAGTAAAACATCCTTAAGGAGTAAAAATCAAGCTGTAAACTTACTCAAGTAACTTTAATAGTGTATTATCCATCACAGTAAACACAACACTTTGTCACGATGCAATATCACCATACAACAATTTTATCCATTTTAAAAGCCTTTCATAGTAATAATTAGCCACTAGTAAATAAATGTTGTCATAAAGAGAGAGTGATAAAGAGTTTAAGCCACTTAAAACATAAAAAGCCGATATTATAATTCGTCACATAAATCCAAACTTAAATTTTGTGAAACCATATTTTTAAAGCAATATTTGAATTCAGCTGAACATAATTTTTTCTAGTACAACATACTAAAATTTTAGAATGTTTTATACAGTCAGACAAATCATAGATTGTTTTCAAATGAAACATAGTGAAGCCCATGCTTTTCATACACAGTTTTAATTATTGCCAACCCGACATGTAAAGTCAGTAAAAGAAGATATGTTCAGAATACTTAATAACGAGCCCTAAAGTTCAAACCATGAGCCTTTTTGGACAATAGGCAGTACGTTAACAATAAGAAGAAGAAATAGTAGTTTTCGACTTATGCCAGTGACAACCCGAAAATAGAAATTTTTAGAAATTCAATTATAAGGCAAATATGGCAGCTAGATAGGAGACTGAAAGCTCTATGGGCAGTTGAGATACCATAGATTGAGTGGAATAAGTTTTAAAGCTCAAAGTCTAATATTTCCGCTGCTGGAAGTTAAGTGTGATGCCACCGAAGCATGGGTTTTAAGAGCCTTTTTATTCGAATAAATAAACTAGCCATACTTGGTGTTAAATAAAAGAATTATAGAAACTTTATAAAATTTACATGAACCTTCTACCAGCTAAATAAACTGAGTTATTAACTTCTGTGTCATAATGGGAATGTGAACCCAAAGTTACTTTTTACGGCAAATCTGTTATTTTACAGAAAATTTTGTAGGAACTTAAATTGCCAGTTGCACTGTATTCTACCTGCTGACAGACTTTCAGAACTCTACAGTTTGTATTTCCCGAAATTCTAGAACTATGTTGCATAACAGAACTTGGAAATTGTGACAAGCGGTTTTGGTCTGTCAATCTCACTTCATAATCTGTAATCAATTCTGGTAAAGAAACGTCCGATGCCTTCAACTGTAATGAGTGTGTAAACAATTTAAAGAATATAGTGATTTTTGACTTTGAAATAATAGCAGTGATTTTCATTTATGGAATGTTGAAGTTTCATACGATATAGAGGGTATTTTTTTTTTTCATGTGCTGCTCTAGCTAGAGAAGCATGAACTATGAAACAAATATGGTGCGCATGTTAGTGTCGTCCACATATGAGGAGCAGCGAAGTGTAGTTCGATATTTGTGGGCCAAAGGGCATCCACCGAGTGAAATACACAGAGACATGCGTGGCATGTATGGGGACGACTGTATGGACCATAGCAATGTCTCCAGGTGGTGTGCATTCTTCCAAGAGGGCTGCGTGATTTGCCACGCTCCGGGCGGCCGGTAACAGTTTCAACTCCGCAGAATGTCCGCTCCATTGAAGCAGCAATCTTGAATCATGTGCACCTGCGAACCTTATTGCAGATGTTCAACATTTCCTATGGTGCAGTCAGAGGCGGCCCTAGCAAGTTTTTCAGGTGGTGCGAAATCTCATTGTGGCGCCTCAAATTTGTAATCGCTTATTCGCGATCAAGGTGTTCATACAGATATATTGAAGGTAAAATACATTTTTTACACCCTACTAAAATTATAAATGTAAAAGTTTGTTTCCTTGCATATTTGCTAGTGTTTCATGTCGAAACAGCTGGATAGTTAAGAATAAAATTCGGAGTAATGTATTGGCTATCGACTTTTATCCAGATCGAAAAAGTTGTTTCCATGCGATTCGTGTAAGAATACATATATGGATTTGTTATGAATTCCAATTGAGCAAAGCCTAATTCAGAAAACAGTAACTCAAACTTCAGAAAGATTAGTATAGGATAGCAATGGTATGAATGAGAAACAACAAAAGTATTAAAGAACACTATATGTTTGAAAAGGTTTATTTACTCTACTATGGCGTACTCGATGCTCACATCATGAGTTCGTCAATTTACATAGTTTTTAATAAAAATGTTTAAAACAAACAAAAGAGGAAATAAAATAACTACAAGGCCTAGTATGCCAACATCATCGTTTTTGCCCTTTGGCAATATTATTTTCTATAGATAAAATTGCAAGGTCTGAAAGTCTATCTTGAGTCAGAGTTTACCGTAAATAAGTTTTAATTTACTGAAATTTCGTTCTCCTTTAGCGACAGTTAGAGATATGGTCAACAAAATTCTATGTGCTGTCCACACATTCGGAAATACATATATCATGCCAACCATAATTATAAATTATCTGTATAATTAAGTAAAACGGTTCTGCTGATTCAAGCCCCATCAACAATAGTTTCAGTTAGAAAGTTCCTCAGCCAATTCACAACCCGATATGTCACACTTTTTTCATTAGTAAAACTCATTTCTAAATCTGCACCGGATTATTACAATTCAGGAATCATTTTGATAATGTATAAGAATGACCCTATATGATTTAATTTAGATAGTTGTGGAAATTGAGTGACTGACGAATTATCAATTGTTCCGATTATGCTAAAACATGTTTATTGTAAAAAATTCTTCAGGATCTGTTACTACCTCATCTACAGCCTCGTACTCAAAATATCTCATTTTTTTCTTTGTGATATGACTTTGCAGAATGGCGTCATGAACTGAAGACTATTGTTAACGAACTGCAGCTTGGATAGAAAATCTATTCTCCAAACGATGTTCGCATTTTTTTTTTTTTTATTATTATTATTATTATTATTTTTTTTTTGCTATAGTACTTCTAAGTTCTTGACTACCACTTCCCATCGCTTTGTTGATCAAGAGAATCAAAAATATTCTTTAAAGAAATCCGGACAAGGAAATCGGTCTAATTGAATTGATGTTTTGGCGTCACCTGCTATTACCAAATTTAATGACACTTAATGGATTAAAAAATATTTGGGAAGATATTGGTTCAAAATTCTGCTTTGGGTACCTTTGTCTCCTTCTTTCATATTGGATCCATTGTCATATCTTTGACCTCGCAATCTTTCACACCCAAATCGAACTTTTGTAAAGTATCATTAATATACAGTCCAGCTCCCGGGTTCGAAGAGTCACTTACCGGCTTATAAGCAATGAAACACTCATGCACTTCGTCTTCATTAGTGTCAGCAAAAGCAATGTTAAAGATAATTGTTCGACGTGACTGACAACAGGAGATCAATTCAGTATGATGGAAAAGTATTTAGATGATTTAACAATAGTCAAAATGTTATTAAGAGCTTCATATGTTTTGAACACATTTTCCAAAATAATAGACATTAGTCTCCTTATTAGCAATACAGTGGAGATGCTCTATTACAGTGTCATATTTTCTTAGCAGTTGGAATATATTCAGTTAGTTACCATTATTAGAAGTATTTAGTGTTTCAGATCAAAAGTTTTCGCTGAACAAGAAAAAAATATTTTTCACATTACTCATTCGAGGATAGCAGCCAACCATGATTTTTCGTCTTCAATCTGTATTTACAAATGCTTGTCTATTACACTAAAGTTCTTTAGTCGAATCAATGCTTCTATCCAACTCAGCATGTGTGAGAAACAAAGCTGCGCTGGGGTTGAACACAGACTTCATAAGCTCAACTAGTCGCCAGGAAAACGACTAAATCAAAGGTTCTGTTCTTTTTCATGACTCGTGCACCTAAGGTGGTTAACTGATCGTGATGGTCGCCACCGAATTTTGATAACCTAAAATCCGGAAAAGGTCTGAAAACTACTCGAAGATAAAGTCAAGTTTCTAGGGTTCCAGAGTTTTATTCACAATTGCATAGTCAAATTAGTCAGTTAACACTTGAGGCAAATCGAAACTTCCTTACCAAAAGATTACCGGTTATGAAGGACAAGCAGCAAGAGACCCCCAAATTTAAAAGTTACATTGCCTACCACGCTTCAAGTATGGTGTCGAACACACGCGGTATTCTCAACTTCCTGTGCACGATGATTTCGGATCACAGCCCGAACATCCACTCCCTAGGACACCCGACCAAAATGTGACCTGAGACAACATGGCCTCCTCTATTTATTGCCGCGATGACGTGATGCCCCTGTGTACCAACTTATCAACAAAAATAAGCTCGCTAACTGGATTCCTTAACCTTCCCTACTATGTACCGACCTATAGCGCGAGTCCTGTATCAGTCCCATGATCCTCTTCGTTGCCGGTAATGTTTTGAAACGTAATTCATTGTTTTTGGTAATTTCTAAGATATTCAAGCTATCGTCAAGTAAAAATTATTTTTGGATTCTCTGAATTTTTTCCAACTCTTTAAACTATTCCTCAAGTCTGTATGTTCACTGTACGGTGTTTTAAAAATTATTTCCCAACCCTCATGTTTCAATCAGTACATTTAAACTTATAAATTCTATTGTTCCCCTGTTACTACTCCGATTTTGCTAAAAGGTACCTCGAAACGTTCCAAAGTGAGTGTAGTTTCCTGTGGTGTATAAATTATTACAGTGAAAATGGAGTTCTCTCCGTTATGAATTTTCAAAATGTTAACTTGTGTTGTGGCCTAGCTAATTTAATTTATTACTCGTTAAACCTTCCATATCTAGAGCTAAGAGTTACAAATTCTTAATTCTAGGGTGTTTTTACCCCTTAATCTACCCTTTGCAGTACTGAAAAGTGTCCAATATTATCAAAATACGGGCTGCAAATGTTTAACATGTGTGCTTATGGCGTTACCTTCTGATCCTTATTACGGCCTACTTTGGTAAGTTTTTCATCTAATTTATCTTTTAAAGTGTCTTGAATGTCTATTCCCACTAAATGTGCTACTTTATCCCATCAAAATCGGTGTTATAAGTGAACAGTTATCTGTATCAGTGTCGGTATCGTGTCCTCGGGGTGGGCCTATCTGATCTGGATTAGCCGATTCTAGACGAAGATACCGGAGTGGAACATCAAACTTAAAAGGGAAACTGATACTTCTTTTGCTACTACTCTCCCCCTCTACTAATAATGACCTGAGGGGACATTATTTAACTAAATAACAGGCACCTTACACATGGTGTGCTGGCGATTTGAGGAAGTTTCGTGAGATTTTAGACTCCTTGATAAGTAGCTCCAGTCATCAAATTCTTCTATTCCCCAATGAGAGTGATACCTTCTGTTGCATAAACAAGAGTAACAGCAATATATATGCAGATTTCGAGTAAACAAGTTTCTTCATTTGACATTACACTTTGAAAACATGTATTTGAAAAATGACGTCCTTGATTTTTTCGTTACACGAATAATTATTTCATCCTTGATTGCAGAGTCAATGAGCGACCATTTTTAAATATGATCATAACTGGTGGTAATTTGAAAAGGCGACGGTGGTGGTATGGATGGTATACCCCATTTTGATGTGTAGACGACGTTGCAGCCATAGCAAAATCTTCTCGTAAATGCTGCTCCTAATCATCATGACCCTCGTCTAAAGAACTTTTATAAAATAAGTTTTCTTCCGTCACGTGTTGAACTAGTTCTGATGACGATTCAGATGACATCTCAAATCTAATACATTTTTAAAGTAATTCTGAAGCGTTCTCAGTTTCGCCGTGGGTTAAAAAAATTTAAAGTTGTAGGGACGTTTCTGTAAAAGATACATTTTGTAAATATTTAAGCTACCAGCATCAGTTGTAATCACCTAAGGTATAACATTGTAGAAATAGATAAGTGGGAAGAATCTCGCCTCTTGCACATGCACGCACATACAAATGACTGTGGCGGATCTGGAGGAAGGTAAACCGGGGCGCTTACCTCGGGCGCCAAAATCATGTTTAAAGGGGCGATAAATGACAAATTCGTGGGTGGTGACCTTTCTTAGCTCTACTGCCCTAAGCGGCAACCTTTTAGGGGCGGAAAATCAAAGAGCCGCTTAAACTGCTGCAGGCGGCAAATTCATAAATTCATATTTGAAGTGGCGGCAGTCGCAGGTCTTTGCCCTGACTCGGAAAATTCGTAGATCCGCCACTGGTGCATGAACTGCAAGACTACAGCCAAAAAGATAGAAAACAGATACGAGAACCGCTGCGTGACCCCGAAGAATGCTAATTGTGGACGAGTTGTGGTTTTCTTGAATGGAGTAACTTGAGCTGATTAGGACTAACATTAAACAGAAGCTCTTACGATTATAAACTCTTCTGGATGATAAGTGTATTTAAAAAATATATGAACAGCAATCTGGGCTATTATATAATTTATATTTTATCTCTCGCTGCATTTTCGGCGCCCCCATATGACGGCGCCTGGTGCGGTCGCACCGCTCGCACCGCCCTAGGGCCGCCCCTTGGTGCAGTGTACGACATTGTTCATGACACTTTGAAATTCCATAAAGTTAGTGCTTGCTGGGTGCCTAAGAACCTGACAGCAAATGATGACACGCTTGAATTACTTAATTTTTTCGCCACAGAAGGGCATGAATTTTGAAAAGGAATCGTCACAGGTGATGAGTCGTGGGCATACCACTAAACGCCCGAAACCAAGCAGGCCTCTATAGAGTGGAAACATGTTGGTTCCCCAGTATGAAAAAATTCAAAGTGACTCAGTCAGCTAAGAAACTGCTTGTGACAGTGTTGTTGGATATGTTTGGTCTTTGCTGAACACGGAACCACTGTGAATGCTGCAGCCTACATGAAAACGTTGGTTAAGTTGCATCATGCCCTTCATGACCAACGCCACAACATTAATGCTAATGGTGTCAAACTTCTTCATGACAATGCACGTCCTCTTGTTGCTGCTCCTGTTCGTGAGAAACTCGCTACTTTTGGGTGGGAGGCGCTCCAGTATGCACCATAGTCTGGACCTGGCTCCATCTGACTTTCATCTGTTTGGTTCCATGAAGAAATTCCTGGCCGGCCAACATTTTGCAACAGATGCGGAAGTGAAATCAGCAGTCCGCAGATGGCTACATTCCCAACAAACAAACAGGGCATATTGAAACTGTTACCACGATGGGAGAAATGTGTTGAGAAAATTGGTGACTATGTAGAAAAGTAGGTCAAAGATGTAAGTTAATTTGTGATTTGTTTGGTTGTGGTACATATTAAACTTTTTGGGGAAAAAATTATTGTTACTTCCGATCTGCTCTCATATATTGCAGGCAATGGAAAAATGAACATATGTAGCAAGGATACCTAATACTGACGCAAAAAGTTATATCTAGTTTCTTTTTTTATTATTATTATTTTTTTGGGAACTGCACCACTTTTGGTACCTGCCAGAAACTGGTACTAACCTGTTGAAATTTCCATCAGTCACTTTGTCAACATGTCCTCTTCACATTTTGCGATCATACATCCCGGAAAAGTTGCCAGGAATTTAATTAAAAATGCCGAAATATGACATGACGTACAGCAGTTACATGATCCCAACATTGAAAAAATCAGTGACAGTCCCTTAAAATGTTGATTTAATCAATTGTTGTAATGTTTTCATGCCTTTTCAGCTCTATTCCATTGTAAAAAGTCGCACAAAATTGACAAACACGCAATATTTATCCGAGTTTTAATACAGTGATGACCGCCATCTTACATAGCAATGAGCAACCAGAGATAATCGATTGCTTCAATTGTAAACAAATACGCCTTTGCATATTGGATGCCACATAGCCAAAATTTCGTAATTTTTTATCATTTGGACCAGGCTGTATTTCAACCTAACCACGATTTATATGACAAAACTAAACTGTTTAGGTTGAAATGATCCCTGTACCGATAATTTTTATGTTATTTTAGCAGTGCTGAAACCATTTTGCAGTTGCTCAGCCTTTCATATTTCGGCATTTTTTAATTAAATTCCTGGCAACTTTTCCGGAATATATGATCGCAAAACGCGAAGAGGACATGTTGACGAAGCGCCTGATGTAAATTTCAACAGGTTAGTACCAGTTTTTGGCAGGTTCCATAAGTGGTGCAGTTTCCTTTTAAAAAAAAAAAATAATAATAAAATAATAATAAAATGTGATGGGTTAACTAGTTGGATTTTAACAGTGGTTAAGGCGAGGTGGGTGTCTGGTATCCAGGATATTCTGGTATGCTAGTTTCCATCTCTGGAGTTCTGCTGCAATGGTGCTATCAGGGAAAACTCTGACTGCTCTCACATTGAAACAGTCGTTGAGATTGTTGGAATCATGGCTATTGGCATGGTCTGGTATTGGAAAGTACAAGTTATGGGTGTGGACTGTTTGTCTGTAGCCATTCATTCTAACTGAGAGTTGCTGTGTGATGAGCCCTATGTAGGAACTAGTGCTGTGGTGGCAAGTTAGATGGTATATGATGTGAGTTGTTGAACACGTGTCATGAGCAATGATGGGGAAGGTTTCCCCTGTGGAAGGATTGGAATATGGTGAGTGGAAGTATGCTGCAGGTTTTACACCAAGGTCTATTGCAAGGAAAAGATCCATATGGTGCTTTTGGAGAGTCTGATGGAGGGTATTTGGGACTAAGATGTTCTTAAGATTGGGTGGTCTGCTTAAAAACATGCACGGGGGACAATGGGTAGAATTTTGGGTAGGAGAGTATGCATTTCTGGAAAGTAGCGAATGAAGTGATACACCTTGTCACAAGATATGGTTGATGGACACCATTAAAATCCAACCACTTAACCCATCACATTTTTTTTCAACTTGATATAAATTTTTGCATCAGTAGTAGGTACCTTTGCTACATATGTTCATTTTACCATTGCCTGCAATATATTATCCCAGGCATTACCGATATATCGATAGTCTACTCCTTAGACATTCCCCCATCCTTCCCCCCACTACCTACCTAGTCATTGGGTGACATTCTGTGTGTGCACATGTACGGAACCTAATGGCCTGTTTATCTACTATTGAAGAAGGCAGTTGCTGAAATATTATGTATTTGTTTGTCCACCTAAGTGTTTTCTCACATTACGGCCATCAACTTTGGTATATGGTGGGTTAATTTCCCTTTCCTTCATTATGTAAGAGATTGATTTGTACTTCAGGATGGACATCTGATAAATGCCTGTATTAGACAAATGATGTTACAGGAAACAAAAAACGTCTATGACAATCATTCATGAATTTTGAATCACTTGTAGGCTTAAAGTAATTTCAATAGATGATGGATAATCTATTTGGGAAAAGTCATGTATAAATAGTGTCTTCCCATAGGGAACGTAATCATAGGTAATTAATTGGTGAGCGATTTCTCTCCTCACTCCCACCGGCCGCAGGCACCCGAAATTCGGCAGCAGTGATCCGGCCAGTAATAGCGCAAAGAAACAGAAATCCACTCACCTTTTGACTGGAGCATCAATTTGCATGGTCAGGCTGTAATGTGACACTGGTCGCTATCTTCAGCAAGATGTAACTTGAATGCAATGAATCTGAGCTGTAAAATACTCTTCACACGTAATTTTATTTCTTATTATAATTCCCTCAAACTTGACATAACTCACCAACAATTAAATAAGAAGTTTAATTTGCTTCAATGACCACGCACACTAACCTAACTGTCGCGGACTGTGAGCGTAACAACAGTGACAATAACTTATAAGGAAAAGAAGATACACATATATAACTTCCTTGTGAAACAGGGCACGCAAATACAGCTCAGGCTGGTGGAATTCTGGATCACGCCAACTGACCAGTAAGGGATTGTGCACAAACTACGTGGCTCGGTCCAGGGGGGGAGGGGTTGGCTGGAAGGCTACGCTGGGCTACGTGGGGGGAGGGAGGGTTCCGAGTCAGGCCACGTAGCTTTCCTTTCATAACATTTTTCACAGTTAAAATGAGGAACAGAACTCACAATAGCATGTGAATATTTATTTCCGTCATTGAACTATCTCAGTATGTAATTTACAATAGTCTGACAAGAGAAAACAGTACAAAATGTCTTCTGGAATCAAAAGGGAAAAAAGCTACGTGCTACGTGGGGGGGAGGGGGGGGGGGTACAGGCAAAAGCTACGTAGGGCTACGTGGGGGGGGGGGGGGTTCACAGGAGGCCAAAATGGAGCTACGTGGTTTGTGCACGCTCCCTAATTCACCGCGAACCCAGATGCCTGCGGCCGACAGAAAAAGAAATAAAAAATCGCTCAACCATCAATGATTTTAATGTATATCAGTGGTGTAAAAAAATCTGACATTGGAGTTTACTATATAAGCATGTAATGGAACGTAAAATATTTACCAAATTCATTTGGCTGCACCTTCAAACATGATTTTGCCACCACCTCTAGTTAACACCTGTGGCAAATTCTCCCCCTCCCCCCTCCCAATCTAGCAGATTCTAAATCATAATTATCTCACTTACAGAACACTTCATTGGGTGACTACTCATTTGGATCTAGCACAATTGAGCATGTGTTGGTTAACTTTTTTGGTGGGCAGGAAAAGAATTATTCTGGAGTCTTCAAGGTTCCTATAAATTTTTGCCAATTTCTTTGCAATTTTTACTACATTTTCTTCTTATGTGATAGGACAGTTTGGAATTTAGTTATAAATTTTTTCAAAAATGTCCTACAAAATTAAAAAAATGGACATGACATGTTTAGTATTATTATGGTATATTGTTTCAAAAATTTTCCATCACTCAACACCTATACTGCCCAATACAATTGCATTATAAGATCATTGGATCTTATGTAAAACTAGTTTGTACTGATCTGACAATGCTTGAATGTCTAAGCATGTAACATGTCATTGAAGGTGACGAAGGAACTGATCCTCAAATTAAAAAAAAAAAAATGCTTTAGGCAAGGAGGCTATTCATGTTAATCTCAGATGGTACATGTAATATATTTCAGATGAATTGAACAAAGGAGGCCAAGTTGATAGTGTAGTACTAGATATTTATAAGGAATTTGTCCAGGCGAGCCATAAAATGGTTTTAAAGTAGTTAAAAACTACTGGAATGGATGAAAAAGTGACATGCTGGATAGGGAAATTCTTAAAAGGCAGAAAACAAAATGTTAGATTGGAAAATGCAATATCAAAAGAGGTAGAAATGAATATGGGATGCCACAGGATGGTGTATTTGGACCATTGCTACTCATTTGTCTAATGAATGATTGTGTTGATGGTTTACAGACAGAATTTAGGTTTCTCACAGATTACTTATTCCTCTCTGAAAAAATGTGTTATCTGCAGACTACACTCACCTCAATAGCTCAGCAACCTTCAGTGATTTCCCGAGGTGTTAATTACACTAACTGTCAGCACAGCACTGTTTGGCTAATCAGCATTATTCAAATTAATAACTGTGTTGACTTTATTACCATTTATACTGTTAAAAGGGAGTGTAAATTTCAAATAAATAATTGAATTTTATTTTATTTGCTCTTATGTTATTAAAAGAAAGTGTAATTGTGATGCCACCTAAAATGTAATTGTCTGTTGTGTAGCTCGTATACAAATTATAAAGCAATGCATAGATATAAGAAATTATAAAGTGACATTTGTCTAAATTTATATGTTGCTTTTTGTTTATTTACAATGACTGGATTCAAAAATTCATGTAAGGAGAAGAGCATACAATCATTACACTGTATTCTCTGTAGCAGTTACTGGAACGAAGTAACAACATAACCTAACAATTTTTTGACAGAAGATAAGAAACAGTGAAGTTTATTAACACTCAGAGAAAGCTTATACAAAACATAGGTTATCAATTCCTGTTTTTGAAATTATACTTAGAAACATTTTCAAAACATTAAAAATTTCTATCATCAATAAAAATATAATAATTAATCAGTATTCATTTCCCTTAGAAACTTTTTCAGAACAAATTTCTACTGTCAGTTGATACCTGTCAGTTTTGATGGGCGGGTTTGAAAATTAGTGGTATACTGGATGTTTCTAAATGAATATCAGGTTTTTAACTCTTTGTAGTATTGTTCGTAAAACATTAAATAATAATTAATACATGAAATGAAAGAGCAACATAAACAGTTCTGTTTGTTGGTACCTGTCCTCCGTCATCCATATGAAAGCGCTTGTGGCAAAAATGGTGACTAGTGAACAGAAAGCTTTTAGTGTTCTGCAGTTTGCAAAGACAAAATCTGTAGTTACTGTGCAACGCGCATTCCGGATTAAGTTCAGATGTCATCCCCCAAGTGATAATAACATCCGTATATGGTATTGTCAGTTTGAAAATACTGGCTGCCTTTGCTAATGGAATTGTACTGGACAACCAAGGATCAGTGAAGAGTGTGTTGAGTGAGTGAGAAAGTCTTTCACATGTAGCCCGAAGAAATTGGTTCGGAAGGCTAGTTGTGAATTAGCAATTCTGGTGATGACTGTTTGGAAAGTTCTACGGAAACACACGACGATAAAGATTTTCTGGATCATGTTGTTTTCAGTAATGAATCAACATTTCAACTCATTGGACATGTGAACACTCATGTGTGCATCTGGGGACTCAGAAAATCCTAACAAGATGGTACAACTGCAATGAGACTCCCCTAAACTCAATGTTTTTTGTGCCATATCTCAGCGGAAAGTTTATGGGCCTTTTTTCTTTGTAGAAACAACTATAACCAGTATTTCCTACCTTGATGCTCTACAACTATGGCATTTCCCAAGTAGGTAGAGGACAAACCAAATAACTTCATTTGGCAGCAAGATGGTGCACCGCCTCACTGGCATAATGACATATGCGATTGGCTGAACGTCACTGTACCTGGCAATGGATTGGCCGCAAAGTGCCCAAAGACAGAGCTTGTTTTGCATGGCCTCCAGGCTCTCCCGATCTGACACCATGTGATTTCTACCTGTGGGGGTTCATAAAGGATTGTGTGTTTGTGCCTCCACTACCAGCTGACATACCCAACCCAAGAAACAAGATTGAGGTAGCTGTTGCAACAATTACACCACAAACACTAATCAACGTTTGTGAAGAAATGGGCTATTGACTTGGTGTGTACTGTGTGATGAGAGGTGCTCAAATTGAACACTTTTAAGCTTATAACTGTTTGAGTTGCTCTTTCATATCATGTATTAATTATAATTTTACATTTGACATAATAAATACCACACAGCATTAAAACTCTGATATTCAGTTAGAAACACCCTGTATAATAGCATCAAAATGGGAGACGACTGTCAACAGCTGCAGCTTGACCTGTATATAATATCTAACTGCGTAGGTCAACATGGAATGGAGGTAAATGCTAAGAAGAGTCAGCCTTTTAGATAAAAGATCCTGCCTGTTGTCATAGGATTCATGGAGGTAGAGCTCTACAATCCCATTACAACCTTCAGCACTAGAATGGTTATGACAGGATCAGTGCCTTGTTCCAGTCGTTCTTTGCCTTCCCTGTGGAGCTACCGCCCTCATTGTATAGCAGGCTGAGTGAGCCTGGGGAGCCATTCCAGACATTCAGTTTTGAGGAGAAAACTCAGCTTTGTGAGGATTGAACCAGGTAGTCCAGGCTGCAGTCAGGCCCTTTACTGACTGCACTACCCCTGTTTATCAAGTACACAGATAAAAAAACTAAAGGTTGATTATGATTATAAGGTGGGGAAAGATTTGCTTGTTGAATGCTTGGAATTGTACAGTAGTTTGGGACCCACATTTTGGGTTCAAATACAGGAGTTGAAGATTATGCAAAAGTGAGCAGTTATATTTTTTGGGGCGAAATTACCACAGGTCTCTGTCAGAAACTGGTATGACAAAGAAGCTGGATTAAGAGTCATGAAAGAGGAGGAGGATGAAGAGAGTGATGGGAGAGTACAAAGCATATGTCGGTGATGGAATTTGCTGGGGTATGGATAGAATTGCTAGGGACACAAGGTGGTACTCGATTTAAAGCACAAGGGAGTGGGAAAATTTTATTTTTTTGGCTGAGGTTGTCAGGGATTTAAATATATGGTGAATAGTTTACCAAAATCACCAAAGGAATTTAAAATTAAAATTTGTAAATGATAAAAGTAGATGGGTGGAAAAATTTGAAATTAAAAGTACTATAAAAGATGGTAATAAAAAACAAGAAAGGGGTAATTAGATGATTAGGGAAATTGCCACTGGAGTACGCACTCAATATCAATATAATTCAATTCACACAAAAATTTTATGATATCAACAAGAAACTTAATTATAGCATGACATGGTTCATCCAATCTATGACACATGAAAATCAGAGGTTGTTGGAATTACCTGTAAAAATGGTTTCTATTTTGAAACAATATTTGATGGGTTTTCATTGTGATATCAGTAATAATGTATGCTGGTATTTGCAGTGTGAGATCTTGTTTGAATTCTGCAGATTTGTAAGGTATTTCTCCCACTGCTTTTATCTCTTGTGACCTTGTACGTATTATTAGGTACACATATAAAAAAACTAAAGGTTGTTTATGATTGCAAGGTGGTCTCAGAATTGTTAGTTGAAGAAGTGCAACTATCTTGGAATAATGTTTGATAATAAACTCAACTGGGCAGATCACATTTGACAGGTGGTAGGAAAAGGTTACAAAATTCTTTAATTACTGGAACCCACACTTTGGATATTAAATACAGGAGTTGGAGGGCATGCAAAGAAGAGCAGTTAGATTTGTTTATGGAAACATTAGCAGGACCTAGTCAGTAACTGATATGACAATGGAGCTGGATTAGGAGTCACTGTAAGATAAAAGTAGAGTGAAGAGAGTGCTGGGAATTTACAAGGCAAATGTTGGCTACAGAGCTTGGAAGGATATTAGTTGAAGAATTAAAAATAGTACATGGAAGGGAAAAGATGACTATGACCTCAAGCTGGCACAAAATTTCATCCATGAAGGAGTGTAAAAAATAAAAATTGTGAGTAAGGGTGTCAGGAATTGGAACAAATTACCAAGTGAAGCGATGAATAGTTTACCAAAAATGCTGAAGGAATTAAAATTCATAAATCACAAAGGTAGAGCGGGAAGGAATTCAACACTCAAGTTATATGAGACAAGAAAAAAGAAATAAAAAAGGGTTAGCTAGATGATTAAGGGAATTGCCACCAGAATTAAGTTAAATACATTGTAACCAATATACCACGTTATTTTTTGTCTTCCAAGATAATTACAATGAAAAATTTAGGAACTGTATTTCTTTCCTCTTAAAATATATTGGTACAGAAGCATCAATCATTCTTATTCATGTGGTTAGTTAACATAAAAAAGAGAATTGTTTATAAAATTATTTATTATTATCATTAGTCTATCCAAGTTAGTCAAGGTTGGCATAAAAGCTCACATATTTGAAATAGTGACTTCTCAACTATTATGATAGAAATGAGGATTATGAAGGTAGTTACTTCTATGTGACAGTGTTTACAACCAGAGAATTTACATGAGTGCTGCGTGATTATCTTATTGTGTACCACCAGAGTTCTTGGCTGGATAAAAATGTTTGATTTTTATTCAGTAATTATTGTCATGCAAAACTGTGAGACATGCACTAGACCAAAAATAAAATTTCCTATGCCTCATGCAATTTAATTTTTGATTAATGATGTATGTGACATAGTTTTATCTCCATATACTGTTGCTTCAATTTATTAACAACATTAGTTTGCTATTTGTTTCAGAAATCCAACACCAAATTTGACAACAGAAGTGACTGAATATTGGGTTCCATATACTTCTGAAGAATCTACTTACTTACTGATTGATACAAATCTTAGTTTGGCTACTAATCTGAATTTACAACGGATGACTTTTTGGCACAACTTACTTCCATCAATTTGATCTGTAAAATTAGAAATCATAGGAAAATACACAAACAAAACAAAAGAGTAGAGAAAGAGAAGAAATTAATGTTGAAATAAAAATGAGGTACAAAATAAATTGTAGAAACAAAATTAAAAATAAAACCTTAAGATATTTTTAGCCTTTCTCTTCTCTCTTCACTCTTTTATATGAAGATTCTACACCATTAATCTTTTTTAAGTTATGAGAGCCATTGTGTCAATAAAACTGTTGCAGAAAAATATTTTATTTTTTAATTTGTACCAGTTTCCTAATAAAAAGTATGAACTTTTAAAGGAACAAATCTATGAAATTAAAGTTAATTATTTTAGTATACCAGTCACTAAAAGTAAAAGTGGTTATAGATACAGTTATAGAAAAGCACATGTCACTGAACTGACAAGAAATTTCAGTGAAAGATTCATTATTTGCAAGAAGAGTGCCATTACAGTAGAAAGGATTTGGAAAGAGTTCGATGTGCTTAATAAAATGGGGGAAGAAATGTTATTCCAAAAAAATAAAAAAAACTCTCTTCCCTCTGCAAGAGCTACTTTGCTTTAGGCCTACATCTCCCCTACCCATATAACAGGCAAAAAATTACCCCTCCACCACCTGTTGCCACAACATCATGTATTTCCCATGTTCTCAACTTTCCCCACGCAGCACCTTTGTCACCCACTCCCATCACTCCCACCCGTACCTACTCCTCACCACTGGAGAAATAAAAAATCCCTATTGTGAATCTTTTTTCCACCCCCCTCTCCGAACCTGAATTGACATTTCTTTCAAAGGGTCTTATTTTCTCTTTCACCACTAAATATGATTGAATAACTCTTATTAAGGATTCCCTTTCTTTCTGCTGCACTCTCAACTGGTGGTATTATTTCGATACTACTGGCAGGATGACAGCCGCATTGATAACCTTGAATCCAACCTCCAGCAAATCCTACCTCCATCCCAGTTAGATCCACCTCCTCTCCCTCAAAACCTTCCCCTACTCCTGTTCCAGGAATTCCTTATGTCAACCCTCTCTTCGCCTTCCCTCCTAAATTCAATCCCTCACTCCAACAACCTGACCTGTACTGAAATGCTGGTTATGAGTGAACTTTCAAAAAATAAAAACATCATAATTCTACCAGCTGATAAGGGCTTGACAACTGTGGTCATGGATCAAAGCAACTACATAGCTGAAGCCCTCAGGCAGCTCTCTGACACCTCCACTTGCCTACCTAATACCACTGACCCCACTGATTCAATCTGCACAGAAATCTGCTCCTTCGTCAAACTCCAAGGTCCCTTCCCTTACAGGGTCTTTCACACCATTCCATTTGCCTTTTGACCCTTAAAACCCCCCGGACTCCCACCCTGTATCTTCTGCCCAGTATACATAAGGCGGGCAATCCTGGATGCCCGATAGTTGCTGCCTTTGGGTCTCCCATGGAACACATTTCTGCATTCGTTGACCAGCAACTGCAACCTTTCATCAAGGCCCTTCTACCTTATGTCAGAGACATCCCCCACTTTCAAGAGCGTCTGTCTACAGCCCCTACACCCCTACCAGCAGGCTGCTTCCTGGTCACTATTGATGTATCATCATTCTACACCAACATCCCTCATGGCCAGGGCCTCAGTGATATAGAGCATTACCTCTGCAGTATCCCCCTGCACACATTCCCTACCACTCATTTCCTGACTTCTTTGACTCAATTCATCTTTACCAAAAATTTATTTTCCTTCCATTCTAAGGTTTACCATCAGATACGGGGCACTGCTATGGGCACTCGCATGGCACCTTCCTATGCCAACCTTTTCTTTGGCAGACTAGAGGAACGTTTTGCTTAAAAAGGTTACCCTACAACCTACTGTGTGGTTCAGGTATATAGATGACATATTTATGATCTGGACCCATGGTGAAAACCTACTTCTTGTACTCACTTAATAACTTCTCCTCCTTAAACTTCACCTGATCCTACTCTCGGACTGACATCACTTTTCTGGATGTAGACATCTCTGTACAGAATGGTCACTTACACATCTCTGTCCACATAAAACCCACTAACCTACAACAATATCTCCATTTTGTTAGCTGACATCCATATCATACAAAACGTTCCATCCCATGCAGCCTCGCCATTCGAGGCAAACGCATCTGCTCTGATCACAAGTGTTTTACTATCTACACCAACAGCCTGCCCCAGGCACTCATAAACTGCAATTATCCTCCAGAACTAGTTCAAAAACAGCTATCAAGAGTCAGGAACTGTCCCCCATACCAACACAAACAACCTAAAGCCAACCAGAACCCTGTTTTTCTCACCCAGTTTTTCCTTGGCCTGGAATCACTAAACTATATTCTTCGTTTGGGCTATGACTTTCTTACATCCTTTCCTAAAAGGCGCCACATTCTTCCCACTATCCTTTCCACCTTACTGCCTAATCTAAAAAATTTACTGGTACATAGATATCAATCTTCTGATGCTCCTAAATCACCATTTGTTTCCTTCCCTTGTAAGAGACCTCGTTGCAAAACGTGCAGTATGCATCCACCAACCACTACCTATTGCAACCCTACTACTGGTGAAATGTATTGTAGGAAAAAAACTTTCTTTATTGGGGTGGAGTGGAGTCCCCATGTTCACAAACTCAATTCTTTCCTATACTTTCTTCTCTGCAATATTTAACTTAATTAGAACGGTCGCCAACCCAAATGGTTTTAATAATGGGATTTTTCAATGAAGGTTAATATCTAAAGATTGTTCTCAACACAGATTTTAAAGTCCAGTATTTTATTGTTCAACGTTTAAAGACATATTCACTCTGACAACAGAAATTGTTACCAGATAGACTTCATTTCCGAAAATTGCAGATTAATGCCACGATAATTACATACACTCAATTCAGACACAATAAAAAGTTCACTCCACTTGAAACCTCAAACAAAATCATACAAATTGTCAAATTTAAATTATAGAAAAGAAGTTTGTTAAATTAATGATCTGTTTCAAAAATTATAGTTGCCGTCTACAAATATTCCAAGTCCGTTTATTCATGATTGTTCTAACGTGACACCCACACCATGCGACACTGCCATAACGCCCGCCCACACTTCACACCTTCACCCTCTAACCAGTTCGAAACTAATGCGATCGAGGTCCCACCTCGGGTCTCTTATATAGGTTCTCCCAAGCCTGATGGAAATTTCCACTCATCTAGCGTCCTCTCTATGCGCTCTCTCTCTCTCCCAGCTCGGCTCACAAAGGCTTTCCCCCCCAAGTTTTTCCGATTTTCCTGAAACTTTGTGATTACATAGAGTTCCTCATCCTAAGCATTTTCTATCCTTGTAAAATTTTTCCTATCTGCTCTCCTTTTGTTGTTATTAATTTTTGAAGTTAAATAAACCTATTTTCTAGAACTAGTGTCCCAACTATTTGTTTTAGCGCGAGTGTTCTAGTCTTCAGGAATTCTACAGCTTTTGACAATTAATTTGGTATATCTCACTACCTTCTAAAACCCTTTCATTAAAAAGATATTGCCTCTCAAAGTTTTCAACCCTTCTCGTCAGCCATCATGGAATCCCAATTAAATACTTTGAAATTAAATATCTTATATTGAGAGTGCATTATTTTGATAAAACTTTCTGCCAAACTTACTTAAAAAAATTGTACTTTCATAAAAATAGGTTGCCTCCCAGATGTTTTTCTAGTTTTTTCTTTCCCCTTTGTCAACTTTCATTTCTACCCATTCTCGACAACCTGGATAGCTACGATGCTTTAACCGCTTTAGCTTTTGGAATTACTTTTAACATATTTCTACTCAACTCAACAATCTCAAACTGCTGTCACTATCTTTTCACAGGAAGGCCTTTAATCGGACATAATTTTATTTTGACTACTTATTTTATTCTCGACTTACTATTTCTTCCTTTATTGAAAAAGTACCTTAAAATTAGTCATATTTACTCTAAATTCCGTTGGAAACCATGTTTTGTACTTCTAAACAAAAGATTCAATACTTTCAGCCTGGTATCTTAATTCATTTATTACCATTCTTTCATACTTCTATTAACCTGCCGGCTGTTGCGTCATCACTGCCACAAAGCGTCTCTGTTCGGACTTATAGATTGCTCATAACTTCCTTCCAAAAATTCGTACTACTATCAATGTGAGTCTTACATTCTCCTCTACACCTGATTAGTGTTATCTTTTGGGGGAAATGTTACTTTGGGTAACCTACTAAAACCGATACCAAACACTCTTCCTCCTCGTTTTCTCAGTTGCCAAAAAGGCCAACTACGTTACAGTATCCCATAATAGGTCATGCCACTTGTACAACAACCCATCTCATATAGCAGCTCACCTGTCTCCACTGTCAAAGTTCCTACATTGGCCTTACCTCAAATTCATTATCCATCAGAATAAATGGCCACAGTTAAACAGTTAACTCCCAAAACCTAGACCTCCCTGTTGCTCACCATGCCAGTACTCATAACACCTGCGACCTTAATAACTGCTTCACAGTCAGAGCAATTAGAGTACTTCCAGCTACTACCTCCCAGTCTGAACACCACAGATGGGAATTGGCATATCAACACATCCTGCAGACTATACATCCCCTAGGCCTCAATTTTCAATAATATCTTTCATCCTCACGCTGTACACCCAACACTGGCCAACACAATAGATTCAGATATATATTTTATTATTTCTCATTTTAATCTTTCTTGTGATTTATAATTGCGGTTATATTATCATTCTTCCCCCCACCACCTCCGACGGTCAATTTTATTGTATGAGTGAAGGCTTGTGTGAGCTCAGCCATCTACTTTCTAGTTGACAAAGGGTTTAACCCAAAATATTGTATACTTTTTTGTGTTTCTGTTTTATTTTGTGTTTCTTCTGCCCTCCTCCCTTCAACTTTGGTGAGTGTTGGGTGTATTTTATTTGTCCTTTCCATATACAAAAAAAACAGAGACCTATTTACTACAATAAGTAAGTGGGATGAATAAAGAGGCTGGTAAGAAGAGAACACAACTGAGTTAAGAGTCTGCAAGAGGCAGGGAATTCTTGAAACAATTAATAGCAGTGGAAATGGAAGCTAAAGATAGGTTTATCAAAAATATTATAGTTGCAGGGGGGGGGGGGGCATAGGGTGATGTATCTAGGAATTTCTATGGCTATGTTAGAAAACTAAGGGGAAGGAAAGGTATACAGACAATTTTTGGTAAGGATAGCGAAGATGTTACTGTGGATTTGAAAAAAGGCAGGGATATTAAATATTTGGTTTCATGAGGACATTATGGAGTTCATTGTGGTAAGGAAGGGAAAAAAAATCAGAGGAAGAGTTTCACCACGTACGTAGCAAAGAAGAGACTAAAAATGTGGAAATAAACCCTAAAGATTTTTTGGGCTAACTAATAAGGCTAAAAAGCATAAAGGGGTTGGTGTGGATAATATTACTTCAGATGCATTAAAGCTTGTGTGAGGTGACACTGTACCTTATCTAGTAATATTATTGAGAATGAGTTTGGAGACTTGCTGCACTAATAACCTGGACACATGTTCTCTAATGCCTTCCCCCGCCCCTCTCCACCACTGAGACTTGCTGCTTACCAGAGGACTGGAAAGATGCTGTTGTGGTACCACTTTATAAAGGAAATGAGACAAATAGAGTTGGAAATCGCAGGGTAATTGGTCCAACATCAGTGGTGTGAAAGTAGATTGAGAGATCTCCATCTTCAAGAAGATGTTTAGAACTGCATCTTTCCCACCATGGGAGTTTTACTAACATGGCCTGTCTGAATATGCTGTAGTGGTGATTCAGATAAAAAAAATGAGAAGTCTTCATATTCTAACAAGTAGGTATTCCATAATCTCAATGACTTATTTATTTCAGTGATGTGTCAGATGCGGCATTCAATGATTAGTCACTTTTCTACTGTTAGTGAAGATGATTATTTTTTAAGGCTATTTCATTATTTTTTCATTTACTCCATTTACATACTATAATGATGATTTGTGGAAATGAACTATTAATGCAGTTGCTCATTCCTGATTTGCAATATAGGCTGTGGCTAAAATCCTGTGTATTTTTTGCAACAAAATTTAGAAATACTGATGCCTTATGAGAATATTCAAAATAATAATCTCTAGTTGAGAACAATGACAGAGAACATATCGTGTGATTAATATCTTATGAACTGATTATAAATATAAAGAATTCAATCCTTTTGTTTTCAACAGTTTTTTTTTAACTGCTTAACTTCCCTTAACAGCGAGGTCTTTAGAGATGGGAAAGGATGGGGGGCAAGGAATGGGAAGGAATTCGGCCATGGCCTTTTGAAGGGAGCGTCCTGGCATTTGCCTGGAGTGATTTGGGAAACCATGGAAAACCCAAATCTGGATGCCCGGACGGAACAGTTTTCCATTTATTACACACAACGTGTATTCCTCTAGGAACTACATCGGACTTCTGAAGTATTCAAAGATGCAAGGTTCTTCAGCAGTGAAATGATTTAAAAGCAACTGATTTGTCTATAGCTATCTATATTGATTTCTCATCTCCATAGCAATCTACATTTATTTTCTTTAAGAATAAATAGATCGATTTTTGTCTACTCTCAGGGAACAAAAATATTATTTTCTTATGAAATGTTTCTGTTCTGTCACAAACATAACATCAAAATTTATTTACAAATGCTGGAGATAAGGAAGCCATGATAATAAAATATAAAGTAACACAAATGAACAATATTTTGGTCAACCATTTTATCATGCAAGGGAGCCAATATGAAACATAACAAATTTTGTACAGGTGCCCAAGGCAAACATTATCTATCGAATGAACAAATGACATTAGTAACTGGTGAAAGGGGAATAAGGCTATCAGATGGAGGATAAAGGTTTTTAGTTTCTTAGTATTGCAAAGAAAGGTACTGTAAAACCATCATGTGCCAAAAATGCAGGAAGGAGGACTGTGATAACAAGCAAAAACACATAAACAGAATACAGGGTGTTTCAAAAAGAATATACGTATTACAAAGTATTCTTTTGTCCAAACTATCGATCGCTGCGCCCCGGCTCGGCTATTGGAGAAACGAATACATAGTCTAGTTTATTTAATAGCCGCTAGATGTCAGTTGTCTTGTGTTATTCTTGGTAACCGTCATATGTTTAAAATGGCTACTCCACAGCAGAAATCATTTTGTGTTATTGAGTTTGCGAAGTGCAATTCCGTGATTACAGTGCAAAGACGTTTCAGGTTGAGGTACCAAATGCATCCTCCGAATGGGTGGAACATTCGTAGATGGTATCGACAGTTTGTAGATACTGGATGTGTATGTAAAGGAAAGAGTCCTGGCCGCCCTCGTGTTTCTGAGGCACATGTTGCATGAATTCAAACTGCTTTCCAACGTAGTCCTTCAAAATCAACTCGTCATGCCAGTCGGGAGTTACAACTACTTACAACAACAATTTGACGTGTTTTGAGACATCGGTTGGTTATGAAGCCGTACAAGTTACAGTTGTTACAAGCTCTGTGTCCTGATGACAAACGGAAACGTGTGGCATTTTGTAACGAGATTAATGATGCTATTGACAATGATAACACTTTCGCACAGCGCATCGTTTTCAGTGATGAAGCGACTTTCCATGTTAGTGGTCAGGTAAACACACACAATGTTCGAATTTGGGGTCTACAGAACCCACATGCAGTCATTGAACATGTACGAGATTTGCCTAAAGTCAATGTGTTTTGTGCGATATTCCGATCATCTGTTTACGGCCCATTCTTCTTTGATGGAAACACGGTTAACAGTCAGCAGTATCTCGCTATGTTACAAAACTGCTTGTTTCCAAGGCTGCACGGAGACAACTTCATTTTTCAACAAGACGGGGCACCCCCTCACTGGAGTCGCCAAGTGCGTGAATATCTGAATGAAACTCTACCAAACCGTTGGATTGGTCGTCAAGGAGCTGGCGACTTAGCATGCATCAGCTGGGCTCCATGGTCACCGGATTTGACACCCTGTGACTTCTTCCTGTGGGGTTTCATTAAAGACAATGTTTATGTACCACCATTCCCACAGAACCTTGAGGACTTGAGGCACTGGATCCGTACTGCCGTATCATCAGTGACGAAGGACATGCTTGCCCAAGTATGGGAGGAATTTGAGTATTGATGTGATATTTTTCATGTGGCTAATGGAGGACATATTGAACATCTGTAATCTGAACTTAAGATGTTCGTAAATATGTGTGTAAAGTTTCATATTCGTATGTCTTACAGTTTAATAATTATATCACTCAAAATACGTATATTCTTTTTGAGACACCCTGTATTTAAGGTTTTACGTTTACTCATGAATACAGAATTTGAAGTACATGGCCAGGAGTGCACCTGCAGATAACCCAGCTGATCTGATAATGAGCACATGAGCTTCTTTCCTTTCTTGGACTTTGGTAAGTGAGAGGTTTACTTTATCTCTCTTTACTACATCAATCAATCTCAAATCATTTCTTCAAGCTTGAGAAATTTTTGTAATTTCTTAATAGTTACATGTTTTCTAGAATTTAGTGCAGCTTTTCCATTCAACATCTCCTAATCTGCAACCTATGCTCCTGATTCCCACATTTTTTACACCTTTAAAAATGGAAAGTTTAAATCATCCTAAAAGAGGCAAATTATATTTGAAGTATATATCAGCTTACAGCAAAGCAGTAATATTGCTTTAACGAAGATGTTACTTAACAAGTATCTGCTCACATTTTTTCACTGAAGAGCCAAAGAAACTGGTACACCCGCCTAATATCGTGTAGGACCCCAGCGAGCCCACAGAAGTGCCACAACACGGACTCGACTAATGTCCAATGTGCTGGAGGGAATTGACACCATGCATCCTACAGGGATGTGCACAAATCCATAGGAGTATGAGGGTGTGGAGATGTCTTCTGAATGGCACGTTGCAAGGCATCCTAGATATGCTCAATAATGTTCATGTCTGGAGAGTTTGGTGGCCAGTGGAGGTGTGTTCCTGGAGCCACTCTATAGCATTTCTGGACAAGTGGGGTGTTGCATTGTCCTGCTGAAATTGCCCAAATCCGTTAGAATGCACAATGGACATGAATGGATGCAGGTGATCAGCCAGGAAGCATACGTACGTGTCACCTATCAGAGTCATATCTAGATGTATCAGGGGTCCCATTTCACTCCAACTGCAAGATAAGTGAATGGTTACACATCACAAACAATTACTTAATATAATGGCAAATAAAATTGCTGGAATAGCAATTGTTGCTAAAATAATACATAATCAAACACATTACAAAAAAAAATGGTACTCTTATTGCTAGGTTCCCTATCATAAGATTAAGAAGTAAAATCCAAATACAATGGATATTATACAAAGAAAACTCTTAAATTATAAGATTACCTTTTTAAAAGGTTTCTGTTCCACTACATTATATTTGCCTTTGACTACTCTTGTTTGAGGGTCAACTAGTACATAGGCTTTTGAGTGTTGGATCTTTGTAATCTCATACAAAATGTAATACATAGCATTTCCCGTATTCCTTTTTTTTTTTTTTTTTCTGTACGAGTTTAGAAGCCTAGAACAATTAGGGGTGATACCAATGGATAGTGTATAAAAAGTAAGTGAAAAACTAAGCCATATGTCACAAATTCAAACAAAATATTCGTTTCCCCAGAAAAATGTGTGCATCTCTGTCATCACATCACAAAACATAGCTCATACTTCAAGAAAGTACTGTCATGAAAACAGTATCTATTAAACTCCAATCATAATCCACAATACCTGTAACAGTATGCAAGGGTACAACAAATCTTCAAAAATAGTTGTCAGCATCAATCATTATTGACAAAAAATATACTAACACTTCTGTATCCTTGTTACATCTTGAAGTATCTAATCCTCCATACAAAATCCATAGGATTCAGCTTCATCTCCACAGAACGCTGTTGTAGATAGTGTTTCCTTTACTAGTATTTCCTTACTATTGCATGCAGCCTGAGCTGTCAATGCTTAATATGTCATCGCACTGTCTGCTGTTTGTGCCTAATGTTGTCATTCCTGACCCAGCAGGTAATGCAAGAATGTCATCACACTCTTTGCTGTTGATGCATAAAAATATTTAATGGCAATGCAGACTATAATGGCGATGCTTCAGTGTTGATTAAGGCATTCCTGTCAATTGCTAGCACTCCAGTGTCCTCGTTTTCTGGTGCAGCATTTACACTTTCTACCTTCCCTTCTTCTATTGAAATAACTTAGTTAGAAACATTCTCATAAACATGTACCATTTCAACGGTTACTGTCTCCACTTCCTCTGAAAGAAAATCATCTACTCTTCGATGCTGCAGTTCAACTTCCATGTTTTCTACCTTCATCCAAGCAGAAATCGCCTTCATGCTACCATCAAGACCGTCTTCCCCTGCTAGATGTTTAATCCTGTTAGCTACATACAATGCAGATTTGACCTTTGTCAGTAGACATGCATCACACAGTACAAGTCTGAAATATGCTTTCTGAATTGTAACAGAACTAGAAAACACTTGCTGAATTCGAAAAAATTTGCAGAGTGGCAACTTACTATGAAATGTAGCATAGAGGTAAGTTGTCTCTCCTTTGCCAAAAGAAAAATAACTGCACTTAAATCTAAGTACATTGCTCCCTTCATAGAACAAGGTCAGTTGACCTTTGCCCAATGGTGGAGAAATTAATAGCTTTTTCTTAACATGCACTCTTGTTGTTTTGCTTCTAACCCTTTTCTTCTTTTGTTTCTTTCTGTGCTTTGGTGTTGTACAATGTACCACAAAAGGGAAAGGCTTTTTCTTGGCATTGACACCTTCTTCTAGAATTCTTAATAGCTTTTTCTTTGTGTGTTTTGTGCTTCGTATTACTGCATTACACCTTCCCAATGAAACAAGTGAATGCTTTAAGATAACTTTTTTCATCAAGTCATCTGAAAAAATTTCATTGCAATCCTCTAGGATTGTGCTGAACAACAATCCTTCAACCTGAAAGAATGGTTTCTCACCATTTGTACATTTACTAGTATTTTGGTGAGGTAAAAAGGCATTGATCTTTTCAAAAGGAAACATCAGGTTATAGATATGGTGCGCAAACTTCATGACAGGTGTTGTTTTGCGACGCTTGAACCTCACTGTGGCTACAGTAGGCTTGCTACTCCCTGCAAAAACTTTGGAAGTATTATTCTTCCTCATATCAGGGGCCATAAACAGAGTAACTGTACTTTGTAGGCCACTAACAGACTCAATGGGTATTTCAGATTGCAAGTTAGCAAGAGAAGTAGTAATCGGTGGAGGAACTACTTCCTGGGTTATAACAAAATTTTGATCAGCTGTCAAAATGTTATCAGCTGACACAAGCTGTATTTTTGATTCAGAAACTTTCTCACTGAGGGTAATAGTAGTGGCCAGTTCTTGATCTGTCAGCTCACTATCTTTCATAGTACAATTCTCTGATACTTCAACGACATTACTGGGGAGTAATTCATCCATTACCATCCCAGAAGTATCAATTACCTCGACATATGGGTTAAAAGTGTTCTGAATATCTGACGGACAATTTTTTGAATTTCTTGTCCAAATTGACATGACAATCCTCTCTGAATTGTTGTATTTGAGAATTTATTTTGTTTCTTCAGTGATTTGCTCTAGATGTTGGTTCACTTTTTAATATCTCTAGTGACCTGTTGTAAATGAGAAATAAGTGTTCGTTTTGTTTCTACAGCGATTTGCCTTCGCTGTTGGTTCATTTCTTCTAATTCTCTAAAAAGTGGGTCATAAAAAGTTCTGAAGACTGCTGTTATGGCTTCCAACGTTAGTGGTCCAGGGTCTATAGCAGTTTTGTGTACGAATTCCATGTCAGACATAGTGAGAATCTAGTAAAAACAGTGCAGTGACAGCTTGTAACAATTGTAAGCAAATAGATATAAGGTTTAAAATTCCAAATAGCAGGTTAAAATGTAACACTAGGACACATATACCTTAAAGAAATAAAAAACTGCAAATGGAATCAGCAACAAACAATCACAAGAACACAGACTGCAATAAATTGTTTAAAATTGTGCTTCTGTGAACAGTATGTTAACAGCAGTGGTTTGAAAACACATCGTTAACACTTGAAATTAAAAAAATATGCCCTTATTTGTTTTTCAAATATCCATGACTACCCTAGTTTCACCAAAACAAATTCATTTCCTCACAACATAACAGTACTAGGATAGTATGGCATTGTTTGATTAAAAGTGACTGTTACAGTTAAAAATAAAGATGTTTAATACAATAAAATATCCCTGTTACCATGACAATTGTATACCATAGTGAGTAAATAAGCAGGCTGCCTTTAAAACATCACTCAGCTGTTCAATGTTGCGAGTTTTGAACCAAAGTAGAATACCCCCAAAAAATTATAAATTAAAGAAACTAAAACTCTTTTAGAAAAAATTTCCGAAAGTTCACGAATATTAGTAAGCCATTTAGCGAATTTAAAACAAAGTTAAAATGTATGTTATAATTCTAGAACAGCTGATGCGATTTCCAAGCTTCTAACAAACAGCAATTGTACTCAAAATTTTGTAAACATTCCTTCTTACAACATCGTTTTTATGATCTAAAAAAAAACTGAGCAGTAAAATTTAATGTAAATCAAACGTAGTTTGACAATTCTGTGTATACACAGAAAGTAACCATTAACACAACGAGGTAACACGTAATATTCGCACTCCCGAAAATAAATTGAATTTATGGAAGCAACTTGTTACCGAGTTATTATCAGTAACTGTATACAGTCCACAGGCGAATAACACAGCATTAAAAATTATATGTGGGACTTAAGAAATCAGCAAACACATAGTTCATGACACCATAAACAATTGTTTAAATAAACACACGCAGCAAAGTCATAGATCAAACTCGGCTTTTAGATCCGGAGATTTTCAATGACAAAATAATCGGATGTTATAATAGTTCAAAAAATGACCTTTTCCGTTAAGTTTATTAACAGTTCACTGTACTTATCTGGAAATGGAGAAACAGCTGGTGAGGTGAGTGTTGTGGGCCATGGCGGGGCTCTGCCTGGCGTTGTCTCTGGGCTCTGGCGTGCTCCAACACGATGTCATCTGGTCGTGCCGATCTGGTCAATCAGCTGAGGACAGCGGCGTCTGGTAGACTCGGCGACAACTTCAGGTTTGCAGTGGGCACCACTGGGGAACCTAGTCGCTTGAACTCGTTGCCGCCAGGTGGCGTCGGGTTGCAGACTCTCGAAGTGAAATCTGAGTGTAGACTATCATGGCATTCGGCGTGGAGTTACACGACCGCGAGTATTCGGTACGCCATGTAGGAAAAAAAAAACTCTTTATAGGGGGAATGGAATCCCCCTATGTTCACAAAGTTAATTCTTTCCTATACTTTCTTCTCTGCAATATTTAATTTAATTAGAACGGCCGCCAACCCAAATGGTTTTAATAATGGGATTTTTCAATGATCTAAAGATTGTTCTCAACACAGATTTTAGAGTCCAATATTTTATTGTTCAACGTTTAAAGACATATTCACTCTGACAACAGAAATTGTTACCAGAAAGACTTCGTTTCCGAAAATTGCAGATTAATGCCACGATAATTACATACACTCAATTCAGATACAATAAAAAGTTCACTCCACTTGAAATCTCAAACAAAATCATATAAATTGTCAAATTGAAATTATGGAAAAGAAGTTTGTTAAATTAATGATCTGTTTCAAAAATAATAGTTGCCGTCTACGAATATTCCAAGTCCGTTTATTCATGATTGTTCTAACGAGACACCCACACCATGCGACACTGCCATAACGCTCGCCCACACTTCACACCTTCACCCTCTAACCAGTTCGAAACTAATGCGGCCGAGGTCCAGCCTCAGGTATCTTATATAGGCTCTCCCAAGCCTGGTGGGAAATTCCACCCATCTAGCGTCTCTCCCAGCTCCGCTCACAAAGGCTTTCCCCCCAAGTTTTTCCGATTTTCCTGAAACTTTGTGATTATATAGAGTTCCTCATCCTAAGCATTTTCTATCCTTATAAAATTTTTCCTATCTGCTCTCCTTTTGTTGTTATTAATTTCCGAAATTAAATAAACCTATTTTCTAGATCTAGTTTCCAAACTATTTGTATTAGCGCGAGTGTTCTAATCTTCCGGAATTCTACAGCTTTTGACAATTAATTTGGTATATCTCACTACCTTCTAAAACCCTTTCATTAAAAAGATATCGCCTCTCAAAGTTTTCAACCCTTCTCGTCAGCCATCATGGAATGCAGAATACTTACTTTGAAATTAAATATCTTATATTGAGAGTGCATTATTTTGATAAAACTTTCTGCCAAACTTACTTAAAAAAAATTGTACTTTCATAAAAATAGGATGCCTCCCAGATGTTTTTCTAGTTTTTTCTTTCCCCTTTGTCAACTTTCATTTCTACCCATTCTCGACAACCTGGTTAGCTACGATGCTTTAACCGCTTTCGCTTTGGAATTACTTTTAACATATTTCTACTCAACTCAACGATCTCAAACTGCTGTCATTATCTTTTCACAGGAAGACCTTTAATCTGACATAATTTTCTTTTGACTACTTATTTTATTCTCGACTTACTATTTTTTCCTTTATTGAAAAAGTACCTTAAAATTAGTCATATTAACTCTAAATTCAATTGGAAACCATGTTTTGTACTTCTAAACAAAGATTTGATACTTTCAGCCTGGTATCTTAATTCATTTATTACCATTCTTTCATACTTCTATTAACCTGCCGGCTGTTGCGTCATCACTGCCACACCGCGTCCCTGTTCGGACTTAAAGATTGCTCATAACTTCCTTCCTAAAATTCGTACTACTACCAATGTGAGTCTTACATTCTCCTCTACACCTGATTAGTGTTATCTTTTGGGGAAATATTACTTTGGGTAACCTACTAAAACCGATACCAAACACTCTTCCTTCTCGTTTTCTCAGTTGCCAATAAAGCCAACTACGTTACACATTACTGAGCCTATACCAGCTTGAACCATCCCCTGCTGACATGCAAGGTCAATGAATTCATGAGGTTGTCTCCATACCCATATATATCCATCTGCTCGATACAATTTGAAACGAGACTCGTCAGACCAGTCAATATGTCCAATGTCAGTGTTGACGGGCCCAGGAAAGGGGTAAAGCTTTGTGTCATGCACTCAGCAATGAGTGGGCCTTTGGCTCTGATAGCCCATATCGATGATGTTTCATTGAATAGTTCGCACGCTGACACTTCTTGATGGCTCAGCATTGAAATCCACAGCAATTTGCGGAAGAGTTGCACTTCTGTCACACTGAACAATTCTCTTCAGTCTTCGTTGGTCTCGTTCTTGCAGGATCTTTTTCTGGCTACAGCGATGTCAAAGATTTGATGTTTTACCGGATTCCTGATATTTACAGTGATAGATAGATAGATAGATAGATAGATATGTTCACTTTGATCCCATGTGAGAATAATCTCGGGGATGTGGAACAGTACATACACTTATTAGTAATGTCAATATTACTATATAATTGATAATATTATATATTGACAAGAAGTTAGTTATGACCCATTAGTATAACCAATATTTCCTGTAATCTACAAATACAATCCCGAGTTAGTTAATACTTATTATGTGGAACAGTGTATAAACTTGTTACCAGCATCTAACAACCAGTTATTTTCTTACCAACCAGTTACCACAACTCATAAGCAGTCAATTACTTAAAAACCTGTTAGTATCATAATTTTTACAGCAGTTTTTGAGTGCATGCTATCCCATGTTAGTTACTATATATGAGTGAAATTTTGTAAACAGTGTAATTACTTCATTTGTCAAAAGTTTCAACAGAAAGAAAAACCTTATATCATTTTAGTAATTGTGGACAACTTTGTCACCTTTCCCTTCCATACACCATATATACTATTTTATCAGTCATTCTTAGTTACCAAATTCCAAGAAGAAAATTCTTTTACAGAGTAAAATTGATTCTGAAGCAGAAACTCTTTCAGTTTGGACTTAAAGTAGTTGGGTTTTTGTAGATAACATTTAATTTCTGTTGGTAAGACATTGAATAAGGAAGCTCCAGTAAATGTTAACCCTTTCTGTACAATTGACAGTGATTTGTAATCCTTGTGAATATTATATTTATTCCTAGTATTATGGCTATGTATGTCAGCATTAAGATTGAAGTGTTCAGGATTTTCCACTACAAATGATAGTACAGAGTATACATATTGTGCTGGCATTGTTAGAACACCCAGGTTTTTAAATAGATTTCTGCACGACATCTGTGGGCTTGCTCCAAAAATAGTTCTTATAGCACATTTTTGCAATTTAAATACCCTCTGTGCTTGTGACGAGTTTCCCCAGAATGAGATGCCATAAGTGAGCAGGGAATGAAAATATGCAAAATATACTAACTTTCTGGTTTCTATATTAGCTATTCTAGATATTACCCTAAGTGAAAATGTTGCAGAATTCAGTTCTTTAAGAAGTTGTTGAATATGCTGTTTCCAGTTCAATTTGTTATCTATACATACACCCAGGAATTTTGGAATGGTCATATGGGAAAATCCCCACCTCATCTCTACTTTGGAGATGCTGTGTCCCATCTCTCATGCGTCAACTATAACACCACATTCAAACTCACTTAAATCATGATAACCTGCCATTGCAGCAGCAGTAACCAATCTAATGATTGCACCAGACACCTGTTGTCTTATGTAGGCATTCCGACCATAGTGCTGTACTCTGAGTGTTTATATATCTCTGTGTTTTTACACGCATGTCTTTATGAGTTTCTTTGGCTCTTAAGACTATAAGAAAACATATTATATTTACTTTGCATTTCAAAAAAGCCAATTACTTGTGCCAGAGTGATTGTGTAATTCATAAAGAAAATTATGTTATAAACTTCATCATCAGCTGTAAATAAATTTCTTTTTTTAAATTCAGATTTTTAAATTTGTAAGTAGCTTCAAATTGAAAAAAATAAGCTATTGAGCTCTCTCTTTCTGTTTTATTATTATTTTTAAACTAAACTAAGCAGTCAATATTTCAGACTTTGAATTTATTGGCAAAAATTGACTTCCAAATTTTGTTACATAAAACAGCTATGGTACTTCACACTTATAACTTGCAGCAGTTATTAAGCTTCACAATAGCACAAAAATTACACAATTTGATGCAGAATAGATAAGACTTCCTTAATGTCCATAAGCATTGTATATTTGCAGATTTTCCCAGTATACCAGACGACAGGTAAGCAATTCAGTCAGTTTGACAGCTTTTTTCTCTCTTTTCTACCAGAATCTTCATTTTGTTGGGGAATTACTTTGGTGACAAAACTCTCTGATAATACTTTCTTGAACTTATCATTTGGCCTCAGTAATGACTGGCTCAAGGAATCTGGCAGTTTGTGATGAGAAGCAGGCATCTGCACATAAATATAATTCAGGAAGAATTTTTGTTTTTAAATATATATATTTTAGTGACTACACACAGTAACAGATGACTCTAAAGTCAGCTATGTTAAATATGAATAGCTAAATATGATAAAGGTGGTACATATTTTTTTTTATCTGTTAAATTTATCAGATATTGGAGAATATGGATGTATGTGTCCTCCAAACGTAGTTTGCTTAGATATAAAGTACACATAATTTCAACAAAATTTAGCTTTCATGTAGAACTAGGATCTTTTAAATCAATATACTATTGCAATAAGCCAAATAAGGATCTTGGCTAGCATATAGAAGAAAATTTATGATCTACCCAAATTGAAGGTGGGTGGCCTCTTATGACAAAAATTAAGATGATCACATATATACAAAACTTCATGTGACCTAATGATATGTGAGAATAAGTAGTCTCTGAGACAGCTCTCACCTAGATGACTATGGATAACCACCTAAAAACAGATAAAAATAATCAGTTCAATCTCTGAACTTAGACTGAATCATACCTTGGTGTGTCCAGTATAGGAGTGATATAAAACTTCTGCATATAATCAGCCAATGTCACTGGCAGCCTGTGAAGATGGGTACAAGAGAAGACAATGGAGGAAGAGTAGATTAGGTTCCTATATTATCAGAAAGTAATGAAATGTCCCCTAATCTCTTTGAACCTGATTTCCTTCTCCTACTATTTTCTAACTTCGCAGGCACACTCCTCATCAGCCATATGAGGAAGTATTGTCCTCTCCACAGGGCAGACACACCATTATTTGCAAAGATATGCACATGAAACTTTGCATGTCTCTTATTTACTCCTCACACAAACAGGAGGTGGCATGAAATGATGTTCAATTTGGTAATTTTTTTTCTTTACGGCAATTTTTCCATGTGCTTTAATTAGTAAAGGATTTATTTTACTCTTATTATTGCTAATTAATTAATAGAAACAGAGCATATACTGATGAAAATTTCCCTAAAAATCTAATTTTAATGTTCAATCTAATTTATTCCACTCTCTGATACCATTACCTACAAATGAACGTTTTCTCCCTGCGTAATAAATGAAATCAAGTACAGTACTAGTTTATGGTCATGGTTGTTTCTTCCCTTTCATGTATTATATTTTCTCTTTGCAATATCCATTCCTAATCATCTGTCTACGCCTTTGAATTCTTGATCATTGGTTGCGTGTGTGATGTACTGAACACAAAAAAAGGTGATCTATTTCATCATTCTGTAAGCTCTCTAGACTAAATTAATTTAAAACTTTAAACTGTCAGCTAAATTGTTATTATTACTGTTAGCAAGAGTTATTCATATATTCATTTAAAAATAATACTTTTAAATTTGGAAAATTGTTATAAGAGATTCTCTTTTTTATCACTGGTTTTACTAATTTACAAATAGTAAAATTCTTGGTTATTAGTTTAAGGACACTTAAACATATTTGTATTAGTTAAATAATTTTAAATGTTTATATACCACATTAATAAAATGGTTTGGATTTCAATTGTTGATGTTACTGTAATATCTCATATTTTAGGCTCTGTTCAGTGAAAAATATAATAGTTTTTTCAGTTCTGAAACATTAAAATGAAACTTAATAATTAAAAAAGTTATTATTATTGGTAAATAGCTTTTTGTTGTTATTATCTTAGCATTACATAGTATCAAAATTTTAAATTCTGTTATCCATTTAGCTTTGAAAATCATAAACATAAGTTTAATTTATTGACCTGTTCTGATGAAAATATAATTTATTGTTAAATTATTTAAAATTAATTTCCTGAATTTTTTTACAAAAATATTAATACCAGTAAATGATTGATTAGTTGTTATTAACATTAGTAGTTTTGCTTTGATTTAATTTAAATTCCATTTCAGTATTATTTTTTAAGTTCATAAGCATAAGTTTTACTTATTGGCTTTTTAAATAATACTAGTGATCGCCCAGCGATTGAAATTCGACCGTAATTCATTAGGTTGTTTAGTTTCTTTCATGAAAGAGTAATAATCTAGTAATTCTCTGCATTACCTATAAAATTAAAACGATACACTCCAAGCGTGACTGTATGCTAAATTTTAGCTTCTAATCTAACCATATCAAATGATGAAATGTATTTATCGATGGTTCATTTGAATTCAAAATATTCATTTTGACTTAAGGCCGGAAAACTGCTTTAGCTTTATGAAACATGCGCATTTAAATGCATCTATCAAAATAATTTCGTCATTTTGTGTGTTCGCTATTTAAATTTGGCCTATTATCATTTTGAATTTCACGCAAATAAGTATTCCTTATTTCTTGTCTCTCTCTCTCTAATGAAATTACTGAAATTAAAAAAATCAAAAGACACTTAACCAAAGTTTAACATTTTAAATAATCAAATGACCATATACTATCTGGCAGAATCGCTACATTCCTTTTCAAAGTATTCCTTTCATAACTTCAAACATTAATCTCTACTTTATCCGAGTCTTTCGTTTTACCAAAGACCACAGAGTGTCGCAATGCGGGGAATTCACGTAAGAACGTTGGCTCCGATCCTATTTCACGCGCACACACACGTTCACAAATTAAATTTTTATTTTAATAATCTACTTGTAACATATATTAACTATGCTTATTATATTTTTGGGTGGGGTGAAAAACTGTTACTGACCTGTTGAAATTTGGATTAACTGTTTCCTTATAGCGTCCTCTTCACGTTTAGCACTCTCCTTTTCCGGAAAAATCGCCATGAATTAAATTAAAAATGCCGAAATATGGGTGCTCCGCAACCGCGAAATGTTAGAAGCACTGTAAAAATTATCGGTACAGGGATCATATCAACCTAAATAGGTTCGTTCTGTCATAGTGATCATGGTTAGGTTGAAATTCGGCCTGGACCAAGAGTAAAAAGTTTATGGGAAATTCGTTCTGCGCAGCCCATGTCGCAAACCGGAGACAAACTGTGCATTTGTTTACAACTGAAGCAATTGATTATCTCTGACTGCTTATATCGATTCCAAGGTTTGTAAAATATATTATATATAATTTTAGCGTTCTGTATTTCTTTAAGTTCCTACGTTCGACCAATATTTTGGCCGCTAGCTGCGCTATCTACCAGCCCTCGAAATGTTGCTTCTTGCTTTTATATAAGTTCAGAGATTAGTTTCGACTGTTTTGTTTCACCAAAGAAGACAAAGTAAGGCCGCTGGCTGCGCCATCTACCAGCCATCTGAGCGAACTACATAGGCGAGCGAGCGTTTTTATTTTACTTAATTTAATGTATTTGTAACGCATATTATATATAGATTTTAGCTTCCTTCACTTCTTCTCCATATAATCTTTAACTATGCCAAATCTCACACTTCTCCGTGCGCGCAATATTCTTAAAAATGTAACATAAGTTTTCGCTTAGCTTATTAATATATAGATTATCTAGTTATTACAGCAAGGTGACTGAGAACTGAAACTTCAATCTCATCTGTAAAGCTTTTATTACTATTGTTAGACTAGCAATCAAATTTAGGATACATTAAGGATAGTTCAGTGGGCAATAGATGTGAAAATTATTTCTGCTCCTGACACAAGTTCGTAGTAAATGGTATGGATTGTATTGAGTGTAAGAAGCAGTTTCACTGGAAATGTAGTGAAGAGGGAAAATGGGAAATATATGAGACATGGTATAGTCCACATTATTTTGGGGTAAAATACTTTTGTAGCGAGATATGAAACTTTCAAAATAAGGCAGGAAACTTTCAGAGTAGGATTAAAATATCAGGGTTAATCAGTAAGGTACGGCAAGCTTCTTTGAATAGAGGCATAGAAGGAAAAAAAATAGAAAAAAAGTTTCTGCTGTCAGGTAGAAGTCTTGGAAGTGGTAAAGGCACTCTTCTGCAGGATCAGTTAGGCATGAGCTATCAGATTACAGGTTTATCAAACCTAGTGCAACATTAGATCAGGTAAAAGAGAATGCAGGTTCACACTCTAATGGTTTCACTAAGGGTATTTGAGTGATGATAGTGGAATGTGCAAGCAACAATACTGATAGAAACATGTCTTATAGTACAGAGAGTACCAGGGCTGGATTAAGACAGCGCGGGGCCCATAGCAAATGTGAAGAAGAAGCCCTTGATTTTTGCCGTCTGGGGGAAAATTGTAAAGCTAAAAAAAAAAAAAAAAAAAAAAAAAAACGGTCACCGATCTAGCCTAGGTACGAGGCCCCCCTGAGAAGCGCGAGGCCCCCTAGAAGGCACGAGGCCCGTAGCATTTGCTACCTCCTGCTACGTGGTTAATCCGGTACTGGAGAGTACCTGAGGAAGGTGGTGAAGGAGGCATCAGCAAATTGACAAGGGAGGCCAAATGGATAGTATTCCACTAGATCTTTCAAAGGCTTTTGTTAGAATGAGCCATCACATAGTGGTAAATAAGTAGATGAAACTGTTGAGGATGATGATGATGATGAAGTAGATGAAATGGAATTTCTGGATAGAAGGGTTTTAAAAAGGACGAAAACCAATAGTCAGAGTAGGGAATTCAGTATATAGAGAAGTAGAAGTAAAATGGGAGTGCCACAGGACAGTATTTTTGGACCATTATTATTCGTTATTCTAATGAATGATTGTTTTGATGGTTTACTGTCAGAAGTTAGGTTGTTTGTAGATGACATAATGCTGTATAATATGAACAAAATGGCAGAAGACTGTGAATAACTGCAGGATGATCTGTACAGGTTATCTAGCTGGGTAGGTCAACATGGGATGAAGATAAATGTAAAGAAGAGTCAACTTATTACATACACGGGTAAAAAACTAAAGGCTGATTATGATTATAAGATGAGTAAAGAATTCATGATTAATAGCTTTTCGGGTTCTGCAGCATTGTTTATTGAAATACCTGAGCTTTTGGCTGGTATCCTACAGCCTTCTTCAGAGATCCTGTTTATGTTATGTTGACATAGCAACAGTCACCAAGCATCACATAGTAAAAGTCCGCTATATTCGTTGATGTTGTTGGTATTCCGTAAAATTTCTGCTGCCTCTTCACACGTCGAGTCCACCACTGATCTTCTCTCCACAGCAACCTCGTGTCTTGAAATTTGATTTCATGCCCGGTGTTAATAGGATGGTGAACTATGGTGGATTTGTCACTGTTGTTATATTTGTAGTGGCGAATATGTTCTTTAAGTCTCTCTGCTACAGTGCAACCTGTCTCGCCGATGTAAACACTGCTAAAGCTGCAGGGGATTTCATAAACACCCGTAAGCTGTATGTAAAGAATACCTTGATATAACATTTGATAACAAATTCAACTGGGCAGAACACTTTGGACAGGTAGTATGAAACAGTTTCAAACTCCTGATGATGGAATGTACCACAGAAGCTAGGGAATTAGGTTGCAAAACATTGATCTGACCATTGCTTGAATATAGTGGTGAAGCATGGGCCCATCAATTTTGGTATCAAATACAGGAGTTGGAGTAGGTGTGAAGAAGGGCTCCTAGATTTGAATACAGTCGGTAACTGATATGACAAAGAAGCAGGAATCGGATACACTGGAACACAGGAGGAGGGTGAAGAGAGTTATGGAAGTGTTCAAGGTGTATATTGGTGATGAGGCATGGACAGATATTGGTGTAAGAGTTAGGAGTAACACATGGAAGGGTAAAAGATGACCACGACCACAAGCTGGATCTCGATTTCAGGCACCAGGGGTGTGGGAAGATTTTCTTTCATAGGGAATGGGGTCAGGGATTGGAATATGTTACCAAGAGAAATGATGGATAATTTACCAACAACGCTGTAAGAATTTAAAGTTGAAATTTGTCGAGGACAAAAGTAGGCAGATGCAGGAAGAGGTAGAAATGAGTGTGTAGAGGGATTGCTACTGGAGCGGCACTCAATCAATTAAATTAAATGACATACCAGGGTAGTAATCAGGATAGTGTTAAGTCACCATGACTGGCCACAGTCAATCAATGCACGGTGCAGATAAACACAGAGACTGTGGTGTTACTTCTGAAAGGCATTAGTTCTGTATTGGGGGACACCATTGTTAGATGGCGTTTCACTAGACATGCCCTACACTTATATAGAAGAGCAAGCGGGTATTTTCTGAGTTGTTAGTTATAGCTGTAACAAAGAAAATTTCCTGTTGTGATGGGGTCAGAAATGTGCCTTTTTTTCTGGAGGGCGATAAAAATATGTGGTCAGAGGGATACTGGTTAAAGATGCACCATGGGAAAAAAATCATTTATGCTGAAGGAGGAGATGAAGCTATTTAAAGAATGGTACAGCTTGGAAAATGAAGGTTAATGCTTGCAAATACCATGAAGACTATGTGACTGTTATTAATATAATATAGAAGTATAATTACAACATGGTTTTCACATTAGTGGAGAATAGAGGAGCAATTGGTGGAGGGATATCAATATCGGTTAAACTTGACAATTGTTCAATCATGACCATGAGTTATTAGAAGTAGACCATTTAGATGACAAAAAGAAAAAATCAGGGTGTTGTCTTAGTGGGAGAATGAATGATAATTTAATTTAATTGCAATGGAGCACAAGCTCCGGTGGCAATTTCCCTACATACCCAACTTCCCGCTATCCTTCCCTCACCTACATTTGCCCTCTACAAATTTTAATTTTACATTCTTTTAATGTTTTCGGTAGGTTATTCATCATTCCCCTTGGTAACTCATTCCAATCCCTGACACCCTTACCTAAAAAAGAAAATCTCCCCACACCCTTGTGCCTGAAATCGAGTGCCAGCTTGTGGTCATGGTCATCTTTTCCCTTCCATGAACTACTTTTCATACCTACTGCAATATCTTTCCATGCCTCATTGCCAGTACACGCCCTGTACACTCCCATTACCCCCTCATCCTCCTCCTGTCTTGCAATGAATTCCATTCCAGCTCCTTTATCATATCTGTCACTGATTGCATTGTGCGATAATTTCCAGAAACAAATCTTCTTTGCACCTTCTCCAACTCCTGTATTTGATACTCAAAATGTGGGTCCCATACTACACTACCATATTCGAGCAATGGTCTGACCAAAGTTTTGTAACCCAATTCCTTTACTTCTCTCGTACATCACTCACTTTAGCCACTTTCTTTGCTGTTATTAAGTCCTTGTTTAGTTGTTTCAAATATTCCCTACTACCCTGCTGTCTCTTAACTCTGTTATGTTCTCTTCGTACCAACCTCTTTAACCTCCTCACTTCCCTATTATAGTACACAGGTTCTCTACTTCTCTTTATTTTCTGCTTTGGAATGAATTTTTCTTCCCCCTTTCTTATTATCTCCTTGAACTCTTCCCACCTTGATTCTACTGTACTTGTGCCTTCCTTCCATTTGCTGAATTTGAGGCTCTTGGGGAGAAACTAAACTCATGTTCAGAGGTGAGAGTAGAATGGTCATTACTGGTAGGTATTTACCTGGTGTCAACTGATGGAAAAATAATACAAATAACATGAGGGAATAAAGATTAGCAAATACCTTAGTAAGGTAAAATGGCTTTACACAAGCAATAAGCACACAAGGAGATCAAGCATGCAGGGTATCTTCCTAATAAAGCCTAATGATAATTTTGTGAGGTCTCAGGTACAGGGCCACATTTAGCCTTTGTTTTTTTTTTCTTCTTCTTCTTCTTCTTTTAGCTCTACTACTTGTGGTGCAGGCCCTCTTTTGTATTGCAGGTCTCCCTTTTGTGGTGTGGGCCCCTAGGCTACAGCCTATGTAGCCTATGCTTAAATGCGGCTCTGCTCAGGTAACGGAAGGAATTAATGATTATGATGCAGTTCTTATGGATATCATAGAATTCAATGGACAAAACTGAAGAGGGAAATGGGTATAACAAGACACAGATTTTGGAACTGAAGAGAAATTTCTGGGAATCTTTCATATATGGAAGGAAGGCATGATTGAGTTGAAGGGGGAAGAATTTAAGGAGATAATAAGAAAGGAGGAAGAAATGATTATACCAATATGGAAAATGAAGAGATGTACAGAATCTACATACTATTATAAGGATGGAGAAAGTTCAATAGATTGGTCTGAAGAGATAGGAAGGCATTAGGTAACAGCTGCAACAAGATAAATAAAGAATAAAAAGTAGCAAAGATGGAAGCTAAAGATGAGTTTATGAAGAATGTTATTGATTTAGGGTCAAAGTCAAAATTTTGTAACACATAGGTCCTAATTTTTTTCATTTTACCCTAAAACACTCACAAATAAAATTTTACACCATTCTGAGAATTGTAACCCATGCCTACTTGCCCTGACTTATCTTCATATAAGTTAGGCAAGAGTAGTGCCACGTGCCCACATTATTGTTACTGTCATTATAGTTCTTCAATAGGTATCACACATTTTCTGTTCTATTAGATGGTTTTAGGATTAAGGAGTACCAGAAAGAGCATATTTTTATTAGGAAAGGCAAACAATCAATTTGCAGGAGTGCTTTCAGTATTATTTTTAATATACATGAAGGCAAATTAACTATAAGTGAAAGCCATAATGTAGGTGTACAGGAGAGCATTATATTCTGGGGAATATTATGGAAACAGTTCAAAAAGAATACAAGCAAATCTCTGGATGTTTGTAAGTGAAGGGAAGATGATTTCAAACGTGAATTGGATTCTCTTTTTAGGTAAGGGTGTCAGGGATTGGAATGAGTTACCAAGAGAAATAGAGGGCAAATGTAGGTGGATGTAGGATAGGGGGAAGATGGGTGTGTAGGGATATTGCCACCGGAGCCTCCATTGCAATTAAATTAAATTAAAAAAATTAAAATGTTTATAGCAGTTGCACATGCTTACACCCTCGAAAGGATGTAAACAAAGAAGGGGAAAATCTTCTTACAGTGAAAGAAAGAGCCAGGGATACCAGGTTGCTTGGTGTGTATGGAAAACGAGCTGAAAAAGAAGAAAGGGAAAAACAAATGAAAATAAATAAAGAGAAAAATACTTAAATATACGTTGTCCAGCGAGTAATCAAACTCTTCAGCATCCTATGATTTGTTGATGCTATCTGAACAACTCAACATCAGATTTTTTAGTTACGGAGAATATCATGTAAGCACCTTAGAATTTGGGTAAATTCCAGCTTTCTTGGCTATAGAGCACAAGGGAGGGAGTAAGCTTTCCAGTAAACATAAAATTTTTAGTTGGCAATGACCGGACATGAGAGAAACGTTTCATGCAGAAGTCGATAACTTAGTAAATAAGCCCATTTAAAAACAGTAAAGTCACTCAACACACAATATAAGCCTTAGATAAACAATTTATAATTGTGAATAACCTTTAAACTAACCTGTAACAGGGTTCTCCATAGTTATCTAATTTGTAAACAGCTGATTTTGGTTACGTGATAATATCACTAATTCTCCACACTTTGCAATGCAGTAAAGTAGTTTTATAATAATCAGAAAGGAAGTTAAATTCACTAAAATTCCGTAGTTTCAGGCCGTTTAAACAGAGTAAATAAAATTTTAAACACTTCATTTGAGACACTTACATTTTAAACATTAAATAACCAAATGTTTTCGATAATTTCCCAAGATAAAAAGTAAATTTCCTGAAAGAATAAAGAATCTAGTATAACATATTAAAGTTTCAAAACATTCCATGCAGTAGAACGAAGATTAAATCAATTTTCAAGTTATTATGTCATAAACCAAAAGGTGGTAGTTTTCAAAATTTAAATTGCGATTAAACAAGAACACTTCCGTAAACAAAACAACTTTTAAAACATGTAACTAAATAAAAGAAAAATTCAGCTAACAACACTTTTTCGATACAAACAGTTTTTCAATAATTATTAAAAAAGAAACAGGTTTTTCTGTTATGGCGTCTAGGTAGTTTCAAACCCGATTTTTGGTAAATAAATAACTCTGCTAATACACCACCGATAATAATAAAAGTAACACCTTGGAAATCAGGAGCAAGCACTGAACAAAATTACATTAATTTAAACATGATAATTTGCAATCCAGTGGGGATGTCTAAAAATTGCACAAATTAGGATATGTATTGGGGATTTACCAACTGTTTTTAGGAAACTCATTACCAATGCACTCTCACACTTAAATCATTTACAAGAAAGCTAGCTAATTTAAAATTATAGTCATAATACTTTTTATAAACCCTAAGGGCCAGGCTACACACTGTAAAACTTTGAACACTAATTACTATTTTTTGTCAAGAGGTAGATCTCACCAAGCATGCAGCTGAGGGTATAAATAAGTTGCCTGGGCCATCTGGCTGTCTTTTGCCTTTCGTTTCGCCATTTGTTTTCAGTCGCAGAGTAACCATGAGCTTGTGTGTTTCATTGTGTAGTGTGTGAGTGTTGATTAGCTGAGATGACTGCCGGTTACTTTGAACTTTGAAATACAACATGGGTGAGATACACCACCATGTTCACTTTTCCCGCTAGTGACCAGTGCTAGCATAGATTATGAACCTATAAATTTTCTAATGGGGTTTAGTCGGGAACTTCTTCCTCTTCATGACTTGTGATTTTTGGAGACGTTTAGTTCGATTGCCAATTCGACTGTTAATGCTATTTTCAGATGTGACTCTGAAATAAACTTAAAATTTTTCATGAAGTGGATTTTTACATGCTTTTGTAGTAAACACTAACCTTTCCTCAGCTTTTGGTTTAAATAAGCTTTGTGGCAACCGATCAGCTTTACAGTAGAACCATCCAGGCTAATACATGGTCATGTAAATATATTAATGCAAATTTAGTAGAACTTTCAGCAAGTTAAAATTCAGTTAAGGTGACTAAATGATACTACACCCCGGTATACTGGTTTAGCCCCTTACAATCAGGAAGAGCATTTAACAAACTCACCCGAAATAATACAATTCTGAACTGCTGCAAAGTGCAGAAGAAAAGATATCATTACTCCTAAATTAATAGCTGCATTGGATAGATGTCAGTTAAGTGTAAGAGATTCAGTTTATATTCTTCAAGTTATCATGGAGGCACTTAGACTTAACATTGACACTTTTTCTTTAATCAAGTCTTCCATTCAATGAATTAGGACACAAACAAGCAAGGAATGAGCAGAAGCTATAATAACTGATTTTTAAATTGTGTGTTTCATGTAGTGACCATTCAGTAGTATGGCATGTTGTTGCCTGGCCTGGGCGTAAGAAGTTCCAAAGAAGAACGACTGCCAATCTATCTCATAATTACATTTCGTAATAGGTAACTACTTCTTGTGATAAAGACCAAGATCTAAGACAATATCTTGATGGAGTAATTATTTACAAAATGGTTAAAAAAATGTATTAGTTTGCTTAATGCACCCTCCTGAAACTTTGGTTAAAATTAAGGCATATTGTTGACCAGTGATATCTTTTTTTTACTATTAGATTATATGCAATTCACAGGTCATATTCCAATGGAAATTAATGTTGAGATAGAGTCATGAAGTAAAAAATAATTACTGGCAAAAACATCTGCATTATTTGCAATGAGTCCAAATGGTCATACTCACCGACTTATTTGCTGAAGTCCTCATTATATTCTTTCTCTTTTCCTTCATAGTGTCTGCAATAAATTAGAGAATAAAATAATGTTTTGCAAAAAGGAAGGTAAAAAAAAGGTTATAATTAGAAAAATAGCTAAGCGAATTATCAAATTACTACTAGTGAACTGCATAAATATCAGAAAAAAATCACATAGTTCAGTAACTTATAACAAATAGATATAGGAGTAGAGTTTTGGCTAAAGAAAAGATTACTAAACAATGATGTTTTCTAAAGTAAATTCATATGGTCTAGTGACCATTTGACAAAGTAGAATGTGACCCACTGAACAATCTTTTACCATATATCAATAACCTCACCAAAACTATTTAGAAGGGGGCATATTACATATAATTTTTAGAGTAAATAACTTTTATAAACATTTTCTTAATAATAAAACACTTTTCAACTCTGAATCTAAGCATTTCTGTAAAGAACATAGAATCTAAAACAGTTAATTTATCAATGTTAATGCCATTTGCTACATTTATTTCCACTAATAAAGCTTAAAATTACAATCAATTTGAGGTGTAAAATGTATGAGGGCAGTCCGATAAGTACTTAGCCTACAAAAAAAAAAAAAAAAAAAAAAAAAAAAAAAAAAAAAAAAAAAAAAAAAAAAAAAAAAAAAAAAAAATGATGGAAATTTTGGAAAAGTGGCAATTTATTTATCAAGATAGTCTCCTTTTAGCACGATACACTTGACTCAGTGATGCTCCAACGTTTTTAACCCATCTGAAAAATATGTTTTCTGGAGATCTGCAAAAGCAGGCCTCCGTGGCAGCAATAAACTCCTCATTTGACTCAAATTTCTGCCTGGCGAGTGTCTTCTTGAAGTTTGGAAACAAAAAGAAGTTGCCTGGGGCCAAATCTGTAGAATATGGTGGATGGGGCAGCCAATTTGGCTGTGGCGATGGCGGAGGTGTGAGCCGGTGCGTTGTCATGGTCGAAGAGCACTTTTTTCTTCGCCAAATGGGACCGTTTTTTCTGCAATTCGGCATTGAATCGGCCCAATAATTTGGCATTGTAAAGCCCTGTGATTGTTTTGACCTTCTCTGGGTAGTTGGTGTAGATCACACCTTCTGAATCCCAGAAAATGGTGGCCATCACCTTTCCGGCCGATAGGACAGTCTACGCCTTTTTCGGAGCATGTTCGCTGGGTAAAGTCTACAGTTTTGACTGTTCCTTGGTCTCTGGGGTGCACCAGTGGATCCATGTTTTGCCGAGGGTCACGTAACGACGCAGAAACTCCTTTGGATTGCACTTAAATAGTGTCAAACACTGCTGTGAAGTGGTCTCACAGTTGTGCTTGTTGTCCAGAGTGAGTAAACGCGGCACCCATCATGCCGACAGCTTTCTCATGCCCAAAATTGCATGCAAGATATGGCCCATGCGATCTTTTGAGATGCCTACTGTCCCAGCAATCTCTTGCACCTTCAATCGGTGGTCTGCCAATATGAGATCGTGGATTTTTGTCACATTATCCTCCATGGTAACGGTTTTTGGGACACCTGGGTGTGGCTCATCAAAAACCGATGTGTGACCATGTTGAAACTCGTTAAACCAATTTTTGACTGTCACCATCGAAGGAGAAGAGTCACCGTACACAGCATCCAAGCGCTCTTTGATTTTGCTGTGTAATTTCCCTCCCAAAAACAAGAATCGAATCACTGGCCGACAATGCTCTTTTTCCATTTTTCTAAAATCCGCGGACACACCCACTTTCACATGCGATCAATACAATGAGTCTAATTTGGCTGAAATTTTAACAATAGCTGTCTAAGGTAGTGTACTACAAGATAATAAAGTTCTCTGGCAACAGTGGCACCATTGGGAAGAGCGGCTAAGTACTTATATTTCAAGTAGTGTTTTGCCAAATGTGCAAAAACAGACAGAAGAAAATAGTACATAATTTAACATTATCATTTAATGGAAAGAGTCATCCAAAATTTTAATATCACAGTTTATTGTCAACAGTGGTAGATGTATTCTGAATAAAACTGGAGTAGATAAGTAATTTCTAAATGTTTTTAGTAAAATAAAGAATTTAAATAAAAGTGTTAGGAAGATAAAAGGAGGCTTAAATAAAAGATAAAAAATTTACTTAATAATAACAATTATTCTAGATTTAGAGGGAGAAAAATTGAATATTAGTATTTGAGCTTGATGATGTCACCATATGTGACTTTAAAAAATTAATAACTCTTAAACAAGTAGACTTACAAGAATATTTGTCATAACTGAAAAGATTCTAAATAAATTAAACTGTGAAATAGTAAAATTTCAGGAAAATCTAAGTGAAAATAATGTACCATGACAAAAAGGGATTTTACTCTGGTGGCAATTTCCCTCATTATCTAATTATCCCTTTCTTAGCAATCTTATGGGCTATGGTAGTTTAGCTGAGATACACAAACTACAAGAAATTATGGGGGCTGAGTCTGGTTGCAGGAATGAGTGATAGAGGAAGAGTTTTTTTTTAATAGATATAGCATTGGTGGAAAGAAATCATACAGTTTGCTAGTGACTGCTACTGTCTGATGCAATGATAGATGCTAAACATGAGATCCTAGATGGGTTAAGGAAGAATATTATTGGTGCATGGGATCACTGAATGATCCATCTAGAAATTTCCATAGCTATGTTAGAAAATTGAGGGTTGTAGAAGGTATTTAGACAATAAGAAATGAGACTGGAGAAGTTACTGTAGATTAGAAAATGGCAGAGAAATTAAATAACTAGTTTTATGAGATTCTTAGGGATTATCATCATGGAATGGGAGGCAGTAAATAAGAGAAGTTGATTCTCTATATAAGTAGAAATTACCAAATGAAAAATTTGAAATGGGTCATGGAAAAGTATGAAAGGACTAAGAAAGCTAAAAGTTGCTGCAGGTAATATTACTACAGATGCATTAAAGATAGCAGGATACAATATTGCACATTACCTTGAAATATTATTTTCATTAAATATGGAATCCTGCTAATTACCAGAATGGAAAAGTGTGATAGTAGTATCAGTCGACAAAGAAATGGCAATTACAGAGTTGAAAATTAGAGGCAGATTAGTTTGAGATCAATGGTACATAAATTAATGGAGAGATTGATATGCAATCACAACAGAAATGTCTGTGAGAAAGGAGAACAATAACATGGCTTTAGACAAGGATATTCATGTGAACCTCAGTTGGTGCACAATATTTCAGACAAAATGGACAAATTGGTATTGTAGAACAATATATTAACAAGGCACTTGACAGAGTGAGTAGTAAAGTGGTGACAAATAATGAGATAATCTTTGTAGTTGAAAATGTTACTTGTTGGGTAGGTGAGTTCATTCAAGGTACACTGATCGGCCGGAACATGATGACCACTTACCTAATACCCATTATGTCTTCTTTGGCATGGATGACAGTGGCAATGTGTCTTTGCATGAAAGCAATGAGGCCTTAGTAGGTTACTGGAGGAAGATGGCACCACATCTGTATACACAAGTCACCTAATTCCCGTAAATTATGGGAAGGGGGGAGAAGTGCTCTGATGCCGTGTTCAATCACATCCTAGATGTGATAAATTGGGTTCAGATCTGGCAAATTTGGGGGGTTGGGGGAGGAGCAGTACATCAATTGAAACTTGCCACTTTGTTCCTCAAACGACTCTATTACACTCCTGGCCTTGTCGTATGGCACATTATCTTGTTGAAAAATGTCATTGCTGTTGGGAAACATGGTCATCATGAAGGGGTATACATAGTCTGCAACTAGTGTATGATAATTGTTGGCCATCATGGTGCCTTGCATGAGCTCCACTGGACCTATGGGTACCAAAATGAATGTTCTCCAGAGCATAATTGATCCACTGTCAGTATGCCTCCATCCTGCAGTACAAGTGTCAAGAAGCTGCCCCCCTGGAAAGCAACGAATTCACACCCTCCCATTGGTATGTTGAAGAAGGTATCAGGATTCATCAGACCATGCAAAACACTGCCACTGTGCCAACATCCAGTGACGATGGTAATGTGCCCATTTCAGTTGTATTTCCTGATGTTGTGGTGTTAAAATTGGCACAATCATGGGTTATTGGCTGTGGATGCCCATCATTAGTAGTGTTCGGTGCACTGTGTGTTCAGACACACTTGTACTCTGCCCAGCATTAAAGTCTGATGTTAGTTCCACCACAGTTCTCCATCTGTCCTGTCTTACTAGTTGGCCCAGTCTACAACATCTAACATCTGTAATAAAGGGTGGATGTCAAGTCTATCGATTTTTTGAGGTGGTTTCACCTTGGTTTTACCACTTGTTGAAGACACACACCACAGCATTTCTTGAACACCCGACAAGCCCTGCAGTTTCCAAAATACTCATGCCGAGCCTCCGGGCCATCCCAATCTGCCCTCGGTCAAACTCAGGTAGATCACGCAACTTCCCCATTCTAAACTTGGATAACATGCTCACTGATACTACATGCACCATGCGTGTGTCTAACTAGCAGTCATTCCTCATCAGGTGACACTGCTATCACCTAAACAGGTTATATCGATAGTAGGTAGGTGGTCATAATGTTCTGTCTGATCAGTGTGGAGGATAGTGTAGGAAATGCAGAACCAAAATAGTTGGAAATGAATATGGGAGTGGAACCGGGTATTACATGGGACCATTGTTACCCATTATTCTAATGAATGATTGTGTTGATGGTTTACAGTCTGAAGTTCGGTTTTTTGGACATGACATAATGGTGTACAATAAGCATCACTGAATTAGAAGAGTTTATTCATATGCATATTAAATGGCCAGTTAATGAAAGGTATTTGAAATTAAATTGAAACTGGAGGTAAAGCTGGTAATGTGATGCTGGTTCCCTCTAAGGCATCTGTGCCACAATATGGTTGCGAATAAATAGAATGTTACTGGTAGTGAATAAGGATGTGACTTGCTGGATGGAGGGACTCTTAAGAGGTAAGATGATGTGAGAACATTGTCTTGCTAGGGTTATGATAAACCTTCAGTCCCATCTATGACTGTGGATAACCTTGCATATTTTTAGCTTTAGCTTTGCAAATGTAACTTGGTCACCACCTTGCTTGTCAAACCTCAAACTAAGAAAGGTAGTTAAAATAAAAGCCAAAAGTCTATTGATGGTAGATATACAATATATTCTTGAAAAATTTTGCAAAGTCACAAACTGAAACAGCATCAGACAAATTTTCTGAAGATATACTTGCAAGTTCGATTAACCGATTTGAGCCAGACCCCATAGTTTAACCAGTTATCACATGGAATTATTTCAAAGTTCATCACACGCTTCTCCGGATCAAATTATTTGTCAATGACTGACACTTAAGTTGTCCCAACGCACCACATGGCTTAAAGTACTGCTTCAAAACTGTATTGTAATGTTCTAACAAACTTCAAAACTGAGCGAGGGTACATCTTGCCAAAAATTAACAAGCCACCGAGCATGCTGCTCAAACTGTAAATTGCCAACTGCTGTAGTACTGGGCAACAGAGTGTGGATGAGGAAAATTCTGGGCTAATATTTATACAATCTGACCATGGGAAGGCTGGACTTCCTCGTCTCTCACAAGAATATGCTGGAAAACTGATCAGATTCGTATCTCACGCCTGAAAGCTTGCATCAGATATTGATAATGAAAATAATCCTACCATTTTCAAATTTTGAGAATAGCAAGATTTTATAAAAGTGTCAACTTTTATGTTTATGAAAAAATTTGTAACTTTAATAGTTTCACCACACAAAATTATTTAAATGCTTTACCCCAAAACCTGTTAATAACTTTAATAATTTTGTTGTTACTAAACTGAAATAAATTTTATTTTACTCCTAAAGAGCCACTCTTTCATTTACTATCTAGCAAAACATGTTTATTATTATCAAAAGGTGAAATAAAATTCGCAATCCAAAAACAGGATTTATCTAATTAATATTTCAGAAGTTATTAAAGTTATCGATTTGAAACATGTGTTTGAATATGAAGTCTCTAACTGCTTTCTTTGATTTATTATGAATTTTTGTTGTAATTATCACTCCTCCAGGTGAATGATTAAGGCTGAGGCAACAGAAAATACTATCTTAAAAACTGTAAAACCTGATTTCTATATTGAATAAACCTAGCAACTGGATTTAAAAATGATATGCAATACTGTCCAATCTAACTTGTGGTTCTGATGAAAAAATTTTGTTACACAGTTACAAAAATTTATAAGAAACCTGACAATGAGAAGAGTTAGGGTTAGAAACTCAGATCAGCAGAAATGGAAAATAAAACAATAATGTAGCAGTGTAACATATTCAGACTATTTCAATTCATTATTCTAATGTGTAATTATGCTGTACAGTTACTGAAAGAAATTAGATTGTTTGCAGGTGACATCATGTTGAATAGTAGGATTTAAATAACAGGGGATTGTGAACAGCTATAGAGGTATCTAGATTATAAATGCAATAGAGTAGGTCAGACATGTATGAAGATAAAAAAAAACTAAAAAAACTTATTGGGTAGACAGACAGAGAAACAAGGGTTTTGTAATATTGAATGGTATATAGTAACTCACATTTCTGGAAACAATTTGGAACTTGTGGGTGTTCAGAGGCAGAAATGCTTGCAGAATATGCTCATTAACAATTTAATTTAATTTCAATGGAGCAGACGCTCCGGTGGCAATTTCCCTACACACCCAACTTCCCCCTATCCTGCACCCACCTACATTTGCCCTATACAAATTTTAACTTTAAATTCTTTTAACGTTTTTGGTAAGTTATTCATCATTCCCCTTGGTAACTCATTACAATCCCTGACACCCTTACCTAAAAAAGAAAATCTTCCCACACCTTGTGCCTGAAATAGAGTGCCAGCTTGTGGTCATGGTCATCTTTTCCTTTCCATGAATTACTTTTCATACCTACTGCAATATCTTTAAATGCCTCGTCGCCAGTATATGCCCTGTACACTCCCATGACCCTCCTCATCCTCCTCCTGTCTTGCAATGAATCCCATTCCAGCTCCTTTATCATATCTGTCACTGATTGCATTCTGAAATTATTTCCAGAAACAAATCTAGCAGCCCTTCTTTGCACCTGCTCCAACTCATGTATTTAATACTCAAAATGTGGTTCCCATACTACACTACCATATTCGAGCAATGGTCCGACCAAAGTTTTGTAACCCAATTTCTTTACTTCTCTCGTGCATCCCCTCATCACTCTCTCCAACAGGTTCAGGAGTTTGAAACCTTTTCCTACCACTTGTCCAATGTGTACTGCTCAGTTAAGCTTGTTATCAAATGTAATGCCAAGATATTTACATTTCAAGTCTTTAGTAAGCAAGTCTTTCCCCACCTTATATTCATAATTAACCTTTTGGTTTTTTATTTGTGTATCTAATTAGCTGACTCTTCTTTGAATTTACCTTCAACCCAACTAAATATCCTGTCCAGATCACCCTGCACCTGTTTACAGTCCTCTATCCTTTTGATCCTTTTATACAGCATTATTTCATCTGCAAACAATCTTATTTCAGATAGTAAACAAGCAACACAATTATGCATTAGAATAATGAATAGCAATGGTCCCAATATGCTACCCTGCGGCACTCCCATTTTTATATCCAACTCCTTTGATACTATATTTCCTACCCCAACTTTCTGTTTTCTACCTTTTAAAAATTCTTGTACCCAGCAAATCACTTTCTCATCCACTCCAATAGTTTTTACCCTATTTACTACCATTTTACTGTCAAACACCTTTGAAAGATCTAGTGCTACACTATCAATTTGGCCTCCCTTGTCCATTTCATCTGAAATATCTTGCATATATCCCACCAACTGAGATTCACATGAATATCCTTCCCTGAACACATGTTGCCTACTTAAAAACCACTTACATTCCTCACATACAATTCTGTTGTGTTTGCATATTAGTCTTTCCATTAATTTACCTACCACTGAAGTCAAACTGATTGGCCTCTAATTTTCGACTCTATTTTTCACTCCTCCTTTATGTACTGGTACTACTATTGCACTTTTCCAGTCTTGTGGTAAGCAGCAAGTATCCAGACTCAATTTAAATAATATTTCAAGATAAGGTACAATGTCACATCCGGCAATCTTTAAGATATCTGTAGTAATATTGTCTGCACCAGCCCCCTTATGTTTTTTCAGCTTGCTTATTTCCTTCATGATTTCTTCAGGATAAATATCAAATTTTTTAGTATCTTCGTTTCTAATCATTTTGTTAATACTCTCAAATTACATATATCATGATGCTTCTTCCTGGGTAAAATATTCCGGAGGTAAAATAGTCCCCCAATCGGATCTCCAGGTGGGGACTGCTCATGGAGGAGTCATTAGAATGGATAGAAACATTTTATGAGTCGGAGCGTGGAATGTTAGCTGTCTGAATAGGGCAGGTAGATTAGAAAACTTAAAAAGGGAGATGGAACAACTTAACTTAGATGTTGTTGGGATTAGTGAGATTAAATGGAAGGATGCACTGGATTTCTGGTCTGGTTAACACAGGATAATTAGCACACAAGCTGTCAATGGAGTCACTGGTGTAGCATTTGTAATGAACAAGAAAGCAGGGAAACGGGTGAGTTATTATGAACAGTTTAGTGACAGGATTATTTTGATGAGGTTAGAAACTAAGCCCATCCCAACCACATTAGTACAAGTGTGTATGCCAACGTCACAGGAGGATGACAAAGAAATAGAGAAAAAATACTCCGAAATAGAAGAACTAATCCAATATGTGAAGGGGTTAGGAAAATCTAATAATCATGGGTGATTGGGATGCAATAGTGGGAGAAGGAAAACACGAATGCTGTAGGATCTTTTGGTATATAGGAAAGAAATGAGCTAGGAAGCAGGTTGCTAGATTTCTGTGAAAGATATAAGCTAGTAGTGGCAAACACACTGGTTAAGAACCATGCAAGAAGAATATACACCTGGAAATGTCCTGGGGATACAGGCAGATGTCAGCTAGATTATATCATGGTCAAACAGAGATTAAGGAATCAAGTTCTAGATTGTAAAGCGTACCCAGGAGCAGACAGACTCAGAACATAATTTGATAGTGATGAAATGCAGGCTGAAATTCAAGCAAATAATGAAGCAGCATAAGCAGAACAGACTGACAGTGAATAAACTGAAACAATCTAGCACAAGAGAAAAATTTACAGAAATGTTAGACTTAGGTCTAAGAATTAACTGTGAAAGGAGCTCAACCGAGGACAAATGGAATGCATTAACAACCAAAATAATAAAAATCTGGCAAAGAAACATTAGGCTTTAGGGAACAAGCTGCCCAGGATCTCAGAAGAAATTTTGGAGCTGATGGATCAGAGGATAAGGTACAAAAATGCTCAGGATGAAGCAGGAAGAAAGCAGTACAGGCAATTTAGAAATCAAATAATTAGGAAATGCAAAATAGCAAAAGAAAAATGGTTATAAGAAAAGTGTGAAGAAGTAGAAAAGGAAATGGTCATAGATAAAGTAGACGTTGCCTATAGAAAGATCAAACTGAATTTTGGAGAAATTAAGAAAAGAGGTATGAACATTAAAGCTGCCGATGAGAAACCTCTTTTAAGCTCAGAAGATAGAGCTAACCGATGGACAGAATACGTTGAGAAACTGTATGTTGGGGATCCTGTTTTGAGGACAGAATTTAATAAAGCTCTGAATGACTTGAAAGTAAAAAAGGAAGTTGGAATTGATGAAATCCCTGCCGAACTTCTTAAATCCCTAGGAGTGGAAGGAATCTAAAGATTATTCAAGCCGACTTCAAAAACTTATGAAATAGGAGAAATTCCAACTGATTTTAATAAAAATATCATCTTCACATTTCCAAAGAAAGCCAAAGCTGGCAAATGTGAGATTGTCTAACAACACATGCTTCAAAATTACTGACCAGAATAATATACAGAAGGATGGAAAGGGTAGTAGAAGAGATAGTAGGTGAAGGTCAATTTGGGTTTTAGGATAAATTGCGGTACAAGGGAAGCAAATCTGTCTTTAAGATTAATACTTGAAGGGCAGATCAAGAAAAATGAAGATACTTTTATGGCATTTGTTGATTTAGAAAAAGAATTAGATGATGTTAGGTGGGACAAGATGTTCAAAATTTTAAAGAAGTCAGGTCTAAAGTATCGAGATAGAAGAACACTCTATAAACTATATAGGTATCAAGTGGCTATAATGAAAGTAGAGAATCACAAGAGACATTCATCATTTAAAAAGGGTGTGAGACAAGGTTGTAGTCTATCCCCATTAATATTCAACTTGTATGTAGAATTTTTTTTTTTTTTTTTTTAACAGTTTAACGTCCCTTTTTAACAACGTGGTCTTTAGAGATGGGAAAGGATGGGGGCAAGGAATGGGAAGGAATTCGGCCATGGCCTTTTGAAGGAAGCATCCCGGCATTCACCTGGAGTGATTTGGGGAAACCATGGAAAACCCAAATCTGGATGCCCGAACGGGGATTCGAACCGCCGTCCTCCCGAATGCGAGGCCAGAACGCTATCCGTTACACCACCACGCTCGTTGTGTATGTAGAAGAAGCAATGAAGAAAGTCAAAGAAAAATTTCCACGTGGCATAAGTTTTCAGGAAGAAAAAATCAGTATGCTACGATTTGCTGATGACATTGTCTTGTTAACAGAGAGGGCTGAGGATATTGAGAAGTTATTAAATGGCATGAACAAAATATTGAAGGAAGATTTTGGACCGAATATAAATCAAAGCAAGACAAAAGTTATGAAATGTAGCAGAAATGATACCAATATTAGTAGATTAAATATATATATAGGATCGGATGCAATAGGAGAAGTAAGTGAATTCTGTTACTTGGGAAGTAAAATTACAACTGATGACCGAAGCAGGAACAATGTTAAAAGCAGAATTGCACTATCAAAAAGACTCTTCATGAAAAAGAGAAATCTTTTAGTTTCAAATATTGATCTAGGAATTAGAAAGAAGTTTTTAAAACTCCTTGTGTGGAGCAAAGCACTTTATGGTAGCGAAACATGGATTTTAGGAATACCGGAAAGAAGGAAAATTGAAGCATTTGAAATGTGGTGCTACAGAAGAATGCTGAAAATTAAGTGGACAAACAAAGTAAGAAATGAACGTGTTTTGGAAATGATGGGTGAGATAAGTTTGTGGAAGAAGCTTACAGAAAGAAGAGACAGGCTGGATTGGTTAATTTGTTAGTGGAGGGAACAGTGGAAGATAAGAACTGTAGAGGAAGACAGAGATTAGAATATATGAAGCAGATAATTGAGGATGTGGGCTGTAAGAGGTATGTAGAAATGAAGAGGATAGGAAAGGATTTAGGTTTGCATCAAACCAGTCAAAAAGCTGACCAAGAAAAAAAAAAAAAGCTCATTCTCTGAATTAGACCTTCCCATTTCTGATTAATTGTCCCTAATGCTCTCACTAAACCAGTTACTTAAAATCTCTGCTTTTTCAAATCCTCAGTAACTACTTGTCCATCCTTATCTATAAGCATCTCTACACCATCCCTTCCCCTCAGTTTCCTGATATAGCAATAGAAATTTCTAGATGCATCAGTCAGTGATCCTCCTGCACTGACAATACTCTTTATAAACCCATCTTTAGCCTCTTTTTTTGCTGTTATTAAGTCATTGTTTAGTTGTTTCAAATATTCCCTACTATCCTGCTGTCTCTTAACTCTGTTATGTTCTCTTTGTACCAACCTCTTTAACCTCCTCACTTCCCTATTATAGTACACAGTTTCTCTACTTCTCTTTATTTTCTGCTTTTGGAATGAATTTTTCTTCCCCCTTTCTTATTATCTCCTCGAACTCTTCCCACCTTGACTCTCCTGTACTTGTGCCTTCCTTCCATTTGCTGACATGTTCTCTGAAATATCTCTTCAAATTTGAAATCTGTGCCTTTTTATAATTGTACCTATTTTCCCCTTCAATGTTGGCTGCTGGTTCACTTAATCCTCTAATATCCATCAGAACTGTGTCATGATCACTTATTCCTTCCATAACTTGACACCCCACAAGGTTATCATCGGGCTTTATTAGGAATATATCCAAAATATTTTGTCCCCTAGTGTTTTGCTCTACCACTTGTGTAAATCCTCCTTCCCTTATTAAGGTATTTGCAAATCTTTGTTCCTGTGTGTTATTAATCTTATTTCCTTCCCAGTTTACACCTGGTAAATTTAAATCCCCACCAATAATGATCATTCTATTCTCACCTCTGAAATCTGAGTATGAATTTAATTTCTCCCCAAGAGCCTCATCTTCATTTGTCATTCTTCCACTGCGGTAAGCAGCCAACACCCTGATTTTTTGTTTTTTATTACCCCAGAAATCTACTCCAAGTAACTCATGGTCTTGATCTATGAACGCCAGTGAACTGTGGTAGTTTTTGCTAACTAGTATGAATACTCCTCCACCAATTGCTCCTCTATCTCTGTGGTACATTCTGTAACCATCAGGAAAAACCTCACTGTCTAGTACATCTTCTTTTAACCAACTCTCTACCCCAATTATTACTTGTGGTTCGTGGATCTCTATTAAGTTTGCAAATTCGATTACTTTGTTCATTATACTTCTACAGTTTACCATTAACACCCTAATTACCGGCTTTATATTTTCAGCATTTATCTCCTCTTTCCCAGTTTTACTCCAGCCAGTTATTGTTTCAGCAACTTCATCTATTTCTTTAAAATCTATGATCTTTCTCATCGTGGACCTGCTATCAGTATCACTTTGATCATCTGTTTCCATCCCTTCACCAGCAGCCCCTTACCTAAAAAAAGGCACAGCCCTGACCCCATCATCACTGGAAATGGGCTCCCTTACTGCTTTAGCTAACAACTCAGAAAGAACTGCCTTCCCCCTTCTATTTAGGTGTAGGCCATGCCTAGTGAAACCCCACCTACCAATCATAATGAAGGAGCTAGTTCTGGGATCAATGTGAAGCATCAGACAGAAAAAGAGAATAGTAAGTATGATGAAGCCTTAGAAGAATTTAGAGGGGGAAAAGGGGGTACAGGAATTTATGAAGAATTTGGAAGGGCTGAAAATACCACAGACAACAGTAGCACTTGATTTTAGATACAAGCATGCTGTACAGTTTTTTCATTCTTGGAAATGTCAGGGGATGGGATGATTTATTGAGGGTGGTTCTAAACAAAGCATTCCAATATTGAAAATGTTTAAAGAAAAATGAATATAAAACATAACTTGTGTTTTGTGAATCTCATTTAGAATTTAGAATTTTACAGGTTATTACTTACTGAGTTTTGTTCCAAATGCTTCTTTCTTAACAGACTCTTGCCTCCCGGTTTTTTTGGATCTGTAGCAATGAAAACAATATGTCATTTTTGATAAAATTAGTGTGAATCTCAAGGCACATCCACACCGGTGCAATAATATGCAACATATTGCAACTGTGACACATTGCAACATAAAAAGATGATGTTTGTTGTATTAATTTCTGTTGTGATTTGTTATATGTTGCTGTTGACATACAACAAAAGTTGCTGTATGTTGCTCAAATCCATTTCTAGTGGTAAAGATCAAAGTATTGTAAGCAACATAGAAATACATTTGCAATACTCTCTCAATGTCACTAGCATGGCATTTAAGTGAAATTCAGAGAATAATATAAAATGATCCAGAATTATAGAGAATATCTATGACTTTGGAATTTAGACAGTAGTACTTATAAATGCATGGAAATTAAAAATGATATATGGAGTGCTGTTTATGTATATGTGGGGTGTCCTTCTTAGGAAAAGGCTTAAAAAAAATATTTGCAAAACCTGTATCACATACAAGCATGGAATAAGGAGCTGAAAAAATGGATAGTAAAAAAAATCATCCAGCATATTCTTGCCAAATATTTTTTGCGTCATTTGATAGACCTACATTTCAGGCAACTTTTCTGTGTGAACTAAAAGATCTACATTTGTAACTTCTTAATGATCAGTTTAAAATGTCTCATGTATCTTTATCTTCCTGGTCAAATGTTCCTGATGGATTTTAGGAATTTTTAGAACAAACTATTCCTGAAAATACTCTGCTGGTAAATAAATGGCATGACGAAAACTTCTGCATTTTCTGGTTGCAAAAGTAATGGTTTTCTTCATATCCTGAATACGGAACATAAAATTCCAAAAACATTTTACAATATTTTCCTTGCTCTATGGAGATGGTAATTGAATATACTTTTAGGAGAACCTTTCTGCTGTGTTCCGGAGTATTGTTTCACTACATGTGGTGACAAATGGGAAGGCGTCATCCCATAGAAATACATTTGGCACTAATTTATTATGTGCTGGTAAAATTCCATATTCTGAGAGGTTGACTTTGCACTAATCGATTATTTCTTGAATTATGTAATTTCAGAAAATCCTCCATCAGATAATCTTCCTTGGAAACTAAAAAAATAAAAATAGAAATCGCCAATTGACATCCATTATGGCAAAAAAGAATTCTACTTTAAAACCTCTTGTAACTGAAAAAGTATTTTCATTAGTTCAACTGAATGCTACTTTGTACTTACATTCCTTTAGTGTGGACAGAATGTTCCTTTGAGTTAAAAGATATACCATTAGTGAGAACATTGTGCAACATTGCTGTACCTGTGAGGACAGTTGTTTACTGTGACTTAATGCAACAAAAATATATTTTGCTACTTGTAGCAACATTAGTTGCAACAAAAGTTGTATAATGTTGCCCCATTGTGCATGTGCCTTTATGTACAGTACATGTTACTGAACAAAGAAATATTAGTGGAAAATGTGAAGCTGATTAGTTTAACATCAGTGGTAGGACAACTGATGGACATAATGGTATTCAAATTCATATGAAATTTTTGAGAGGAAAGTAACTGGTTTGTGAATCAGTAACATGTCTTTGGCAGAGATAGTTACATAAATTTCAGTTGGTAGGGCTGTATGCAAGATATTTCGGATGAAATGTACAAGGAGATCAAGTTAATAGTGTAATAATAAATCTTTCTATGCCACTTAATAGAATGAGCCATAAATAAGATAAAACCATTGAAAAAGTGACTTTTTTGGTAGAGGAATCCTTAAAAGTAGAAGCAAAGAGTTAGGGTAGGAAATACAGCAGTGGAAATGAACATGGTAATTCCACAGGCTAATGCATTTGACCTTTGTTGTTAATCATTCTGATCTATGTTTAAGTTAACTGTTTACAGTCAGAAGAAAGCATGTTTGTGGATGACATAACAGGCTGTATTTCAATGTAATAGCTAATAGAAAAAAGTAATACTGACATTTCTTAGAAAAGTACAGTGACAATATGTAGCCTCATAAACTCTAGAAGAATGCATATCTCTCTGCAGTTCGTGGTTTACACAAAATAGCAAATGTATACTTTAAAACAAACAGAAACATACTGTTTTCATTCAGTTTACAAAAACTTAGCCCCTCTCCTCCTTTCTGTCATCCCCTTAATTTTTGACAATATTGTTCATCAAACCCACAGTTTTTATCTGATTTTGATAGTACCTAGCGTATGTATGCTCCAAAACAGAGACATATGGTAACTCAGTGTGTTAGGGTTCTCTCTGGTGGTTTAATTTCTGCTTTAATTAATTAAAAAATCCACCAAACAGGTTAAGTTTGAAGATGTCAGTTTATTGTGATCAAATCAACAAGTCAGCGATATTCACAATTATAGGTACAATACAGAGATGCACAGTCGCAAACTCAACTGAATACTGTCAACTAAACTGACTTACTAACTGAATGCATGAATGAAACTCTCTGTCCAGGCGATCTGTTTATATAGTCTTTATCGAAATTACGAGAATTCTTCAAAGGCATCCGCCCAATATTTCTCGATCATTAACAATCACTCAAACAATCTAACATATTAAAAACAATCGGAATTAATACAAAATTAATTAACAACATTACAAAATGATCAGAAATGGTAATTATAGATACTTAAATAAAAAATTATTTACAGAAATCCTTTCAAACGGTAGAAAATTGTCCTGTAGACATCGTAACTTACATTAATACATGGAATTACAAACATTTAAGAAATTCTCTTGCATCATTCGGTTCTTAAACATATTAAATGGTCTTTGAATAATTTTCTTACCTAAAACAAAGTCTATATACACTGATTTACAAGAAATTACTAAACAAACATATCAAATCACTTTCAACCAAACATTAGCTCACTACAAATACTTCATACAGTACAATGCTATTCAAAATTCAGGTATTAGGGCTGTTACAAGTGGTTAAGGTGATTACTTTCAAATGTTTCTGTTCCCAGTCATGAGTCCAAATTCCAGTGTGAGCAGGGATTTTTTAGAGTTGTATTTGATAAAATGAGCTATGCTGGGACGTTCCATGGTTCAGATTCAATGTTAAAATGTCGGTACCAGGGGAATGGATCCGGCTGCACTGCCTCTGACACAACTGTTTAGTATGCCTCCTTCAGAAGAGTCCACCCAACCTGCAGGTTGTGCACTATGTTAGTATTTTTAGTTTTTTAATTAATAGTCTACATTGGGTTTGAAAAACCCAATCCCTCTCTCCCTGTTAGGGTCGAAGCCTGATATCGGGGTTAGTATTGGCTGGTCCACCTAAACTCGAAGTCATCCAAAAAAGTTGTCAAAGTTCGGAAAAGGTTCTATAACCGTGTAAAACCTTGTAGAATGCTAACTGTAATAATTACTGCAGTCGCCACTTACAGATTAACCTCCTGTAGAAATGAAAGTCTGCATCCAGATAACTGAAGTATATATTCTTAAAATTTTTCACAGAAGTTACAAAAGTCACAGTTAGCAATGGCAATCAGAGAAAAACATTTTCCGAAGATCACAAGTCATGAAACAGAACAGACTGCACCACCCCGAATGAAACTGAAAGTTAAGATGAACACATGTCGGAAAGTTTTAGAGTTTTGGTTTGGCCACGCCCTTTTAGTAATGGCGTCGGTCCGCCATACTACTCTAGTCTGGTCTACCCATAAGCCACCGCGAGCCTGTGCCGGTCCTACTTGAACTTCCTTAACAAACGACTACATGTGAACTCGACCGAGTACTTTAACAAAATGAGAAAAAAATGGCGCCCGTGTCACTTTTATCAAAGTGGTCTACTAACCTAGACAATAGTCTATCTAGAAAAAGAATCTGATGACTGAGTGCTGCCGGAAAATCACAAGATTAAGAGCGTAGTGAGAAAAGTGTAGTGGTGTGTTTGGGTTTTTTTTTTTAGAGCTTCCAGACCGGTAAAAATGAATTTTGAAAGTTGGTTAATTTAAAAGCACATTTGTTTAGAGTATTGCGATACGTCATCATACGTCACATGCAAAATGTGACTCCGCAAACCTTTAAAATCTCAAGTTAATATTGTTCCCAAAGTGTTCCCCAACCATTGCTGAGTTTACAGGTGTAAAAATCTTTTAAATCGGTTAAGGCTATCAGAAGTTATAGAATTTCTAAAATTTACTGTTTTCCTAGATTGTGCAACCGAAAATTCACTTTTTATTTAAAGTCTATTGTGGCCTAAAACTAAATTTAAATTGAACCTTTATTTAATCTAAGCACTTTAGAAAAGTTTTTAGTTCGTGAAAGATGTTAGTTGGGGAGAAATTAAATTTTCCCAGTTCGTTGCTATGACGCCATCACAAAGTGGACTCTTATTTACTTATATTTTCTTTTTACTAGTTGATGGTTATCGTAAACTTAAAGAATATTAACTGGCTGGTTATTTTGCTTGACTACATCTACTTTTAAAGCCTTTGAAACTGTTTAGATGTGCTGAAATTAAACATTGAAATTCACTCCATGTGGAGATGCTTTAAAAATCATATTTACTGCTTTAAATTGGTCTGGAACTGCGAGTTATTAGTGAATTTAATATAAAACGGTGAAATTCTAATTATTAAAGTGCTTTACAGTGTTTAATTCAGCGGAATATTAGTGCTATGGTTGTATAAACAAACTTGTGTATTTTGCTTCAGAATTATTATGGATTACGCTCATTTAGGTAAGTTTACGGTTTATATTTTACTTGAAACTTCTTATTTATGGTTGTTATGTGTGGTTTATATACTTTTCTGAACTTGAAGTGTTGTTATTTCGATTTCAAACTATGGTATCTGGGACTGAATGTTAACCTCAAACTTCGCCGGATTTTAACTGAATATCGAAAATAGAGAGTAAGGTAGCTCACATCCCTTAACCCCCATCCCTTAATTTTGGCCAATGTTCTTTATACAAACCCACAGTTTTCATCCGATGTTGATGGAACATTGTACAAATTTACTTTTAAACAAAGAAAAAAATACTGTCCACATTTGGTTTACAAAAATCAAACCATTCTCCCTCATCCCACCCCTTAATTTTTTTTTCCACTGTTCCTTACACAAATATCAATGGAACTTTGCACAAGTATATTTTAAAACAAAAAGAAAAATGCTAACTACCTCTCTCATACTTTACCTCACCCTCTTATAATTATTATTTTTTTGCCATTGTTCTTCATACAAACACATGGTTTTTATCTGATTATGATAGAACTTTGCATACATATACTTTAAAACAAATAAAAAAATACTGTCTGCATTTGGTTTACACTAACCCCTCTCCTCCATTAACTCCCCACTTAATTTTTGCTAATGTTATTCATACAAACAGTTTTTATCTGCTTTCAATAGTAGGCCTACTTGGCATATGTATCCTTCAAAACAGAGCGGTCATGTAGCTCAATGGTTAAGGTGCTTAGTTTTAAAAGTTTCTTAGTCAGAACCTGGGTTCAAATTATGGTGGGAGCAGTCATTTTTAAGAGTTTTATTTGATCAATGGCTTAGAATGTGTAAGCTACCTTACTCTCTATCTTAAATATTCAGTTAAAATCCAACGAAATTTGAGGTTAACATTCAGTACATGATACTATAGTTAAAATCGAGATAACAACACTTTAGGTTCAGAAAAGTAAATAAACAACACATAGCAACCATAAATAAGAAGTTTTGAATAAAATATAAACCATAAACTTACCTAAATGAGCGTAATCCATAATAATTCTGAAGTGAAGTAAACAGGTTTGGTTACACAACCATAGCACCAATGTTCCACTAAATTGACCACTGTAAAGCACTACAATAACAATAATTTCACCGTTTTATATTAAATTCACCAATAACTCACAGTTTCAGACTAATTTAAAGCAGTAAATATGATTTTTAAAGCACTACCAAATGGATTGAGTTCAATAATTAATTCCACCACATCTAAGTAATTTCTGAGCTTTAAAAGTAGATTTAAACACGCTAAATAACCGGCAAGCCAATATTCTTTAAGTTTCCAATACTTATCAACTAATAAACAGAAGATATGAATAAATAAATAACCACTTTTTAATGACGTCGTAGAAACCGATTTGCAAATTGAATTTCTTTCTGACGAACATGTTTCATGAACTAATAACTTCTCTAAAGTACCTAAATTAAATAAAGGTTCGACTAAAAATTAGTTTCAGGCCATAACAGACTTTCAATAAAAAGTGAATTTATTATTGCACCATCCAGGAAACCAGTAAATTTTAGAAATTCAATAACTTTTGATATCCTCAACCGATTTAAAAGATTTTTACACCACTGAACTCAGTGAAGGCTGGGGAACACTTTGAAAATAGTATTAACTTGATATTTTAAAATTTTGCAAATTCATATTTCGGATGTGACGTATGGTGACGCAATACTTTAAGCAAATGTGCTTTTAGATTAACCAACTTTCAAAATTCATTTACACCAGTCTGGAAGCTTTAAAACCATAACCAACCACATCACTACACTTGTCTCATTACGCTCTTCATCTTGTGATTTTCTGGTAGTTTTTACTTAACAATTTTTGTTTCTAGATAGACTGTTGTCTAGTTCAGTAGGCCATTTTGATAAAAGTTAGCCCGGACAGGTTCTCACCCCAGTTGATCAGAACATCTCGTAGAGTCAACACGTAACTCGTGTGTTATTGGGTTTGAGCGAGGCGGCTCGCGGTGGCTGATGGGAAGTAGGAATTCGGGCAGAATGGCTGACAGACGCCATTACTAACAGGATAGGCAACCATTGAAATCTGAATTGCTCCGGCATTTGTTAATCGATGTGAACTTTAACTTTCAATTTTATTCGGGGTGGTGCGGTCTGTTCTGTTTCATGACTTGTGATCTTCGGAAAATGATTTACTCTGATTGCCATTGCTAACTGTGACTTTATGTAAATTCTGTGAAAATTTTTAAGAATATATACTTCAGTGATCCGGACTTCGACTTTCATTTCTACTTTAGTACCTTTCTTACAGGAGGTTAATCTGTAAGTGGCGGCCGTCTTCATCATACAGTTAGCATTCTCCAAGTTTTTTCACGGTTATAGAACTTTTCCCGAACTTTTGGCAACATTTTGGAAGACTTTAAGTTTAGGTGTACAAGCCGATACCTGACCCCGGTATACGGCTTATCCCCTAACAAATGCCTCCTTAGGTAAGTTCCAACCAACCATCGAGTTGTGGACTAAGTTCGATTTTTAGTTTAAAACAAAGGAAAAATACTATATACATTTGGTTTGCAAAAAAAAATACACAGTTTATATTTGATTTTGACAGAAGTATGCACATGTTTACTTTAAAACAAAGAGGAAAATATTGTCTAAATTTGGTTTACAAAAACTCTTAATGTTCCCTTAAGCAAAATTTGAACTAAAAAAAAATAAATTGTTTTACATATATCTCAAAAACAGTAGGGAAATCAGGCAAAGTGGACAGTGATATTCATAATATTCTGAGAACTCATAACATTTCCTGTCTAATGGTGTTGGACTGATTTCAATCGGACAATTGCTGAGCAAGAAATTCTAACTTGAAGCTTAAAAACCTACAGTTTTTTCCAATCTCATGGAACTTTGCAAACATAAACTTTAAAGTAAGTGAAAAATGATGTTTATATTAAGTTTAGAAAATTATATTCACACTTCCCCTTTGCCCCCATTTAAGACTAATTTACACATCCACCTTTTACATGTTTTTTTTTTACATCGATAGGGAAATCTGCACAAGTGGGTGGTGATGGAGGATGTTTAGTACAATCTCATCAAAAGGAATAAAACCTCAGAGTTTTCATGGCCTTCACCCCGACAATGCTGGCTACTCTGCTTTTGCAGAAGATAAAAGACCAAAAATATTCTATATTCAAAAGCACTAGAATAAACTTTATCAATTTTAATTTAATGTAAAAAAAAAAAAAAAATCATTGCCTTTCATTTAATTTGTACATGTACTGGAGAAAGGTAACTTTTAATGTGGTGAATTTGTCATTATGGATTGCAGTTGAGCTTATACCCTGGTCACAATTTCTATTCACAGTACACAAATTTTAACTTTAAATTCTTCTCCCATTTGACGTAACTTGTTAGCAGCTTCCTCAATAATTTATTACAGTCTGTAAGGCACATGGTTGATGCTGGGGGCTAAGCAAAACCAAGGTCCTAACCTCAACAATAAGAAATATGGCCATGCCCTCTGGTACATATAATATTTGTATGATCCAGTCATGAAACTCTTGTAATACGCTAAATGTGAAAGGTTGACATGAAATAGGTACACTGGACACAATTTTAAAGTTTCATAAAATTTGTAATATTCCAAAAGTTCTCCTACCAAAGTTCAGTACCAGATTTTCGAATAAGGCAATAAAACAAATAGTTCAATAGAAGATTTCCAGGTAAAACACACTCACGAGAGAAGACAAACTCTTATCCAGCCCATAACCAAGATGGAAGTGTAACTACAGCATTATTAGGATGTACTACAACTAACAACCATCAGGAGCTATTCACTCCCTCATAGGCACAAACTGACCATACCAAAAACTGCCGAAAGAATGCTCGCCAGCCAGGATGGCTGCCCTCTACTCATTGAATCAGTTAATTTTGTGACATCAGCAAAACACTTTGAAAATTAATTTCTCAAAAATTACTTGATATCTTTAATTATAATTAACATATGGGCTTGCTAGCATCTTATTCTATCTATTTTAACCACGTTTAGTCCTAAAAGAGGCTTTTATTAAATTAATTACAAATTCTCTTATGTTATCAGTCTTGGCACACTTTCCAATAATCATGATAATGCATTTTGAAAATCTTATTTATCTTGCAGACCCCTTTAACTTTCTACTGAATCCAATGTATCCTTTAAATCCTCCTGATTTTGTCTATGCTTTGAAATTAATTTCTTGTTTCTACCTTCTTTACTTTCAATTTTGATTTCCTTCTTTTAAAGAATCCTACTTATACATTGACTAGTTATTTAATTTATGTTTAAAACATGTTAAAGAATGCTGAATATAACTGGTGATAGAGACTTTGCTATGACTTTTCGCGGTTACTAGTTATTTCAATTTTTTGGTTTAGTTTCCTCTGACCGCATGGTTTAAAGACAGAAACAAATTGCAATATTTTCTAAACTAAATTTTTCTGGATATGATAGATACACTTTAAAATCATCACTATAAAGTGTTTTAGTAGTGAAAGTTAATGCAACAAAAATTGTTGGTGGGGATTTAAATTACCAGGTGTAAACTGGGTAGGAAATAAGATTAATAACACAAGGGAACAGAGATTTGCAAATACCATAATAAGAGGAGGAGGATTTACACATGTGGTAGAGCAGAACACTATTTTGAATATATTCCTAATTAAAAAACTAACTTAGTCCACAACCCAAAGGTTGGTTGGATCCTCCCTAAGGAGGCATCCTAAGCCATTTTCTCAGAGGTAATATGGAAAGTTCCTTTCCTCAAGGACCTTCATTTTAACATGGAATCTGAACCATGGGGGCAGTCTGGTGTAGCTCATATGATCAAACACAACTCTTAAAAATTCCTAGCCCTGCCGGATTCGAGCACAAGACCTCAGCAGTGAACTTTTTGAAAGCAAGCGTCTTAACCACTGAACTACCAGACTGCTTATAGCCCAATGATAACCTTGTGGGGTATCATGTAACCAAAGGAATAAGTGATCATGAAGCAGTTCTGATGGATATTAGAGGACTCAGTGAACCAGGAGCCAAAATTGAAGAGGGAAATAGGTACAATTATAAAAAGGCACAGATTTCAAATTTGAAGATATATTTCAGAGAACATTTAAGCAAATGGAAGGAAGGCACAATTACAGTAGAGTCAAGGTAGGTAAAGTTAAATGAGATAGTAAGAAAGGGGGAAGAAAAATTTATTCCAAAACAGAAAATAAAGAGAAGTGTACAATAATAGGAAGGTGAGGAAGTTAAAGAGGTTGGTAAGAAGAGAACATAACAGAGTTAAGAGACAGCAGGGTAGTATAGAATGTTTAAAACAACTAATTAAGGACTTAATAATACCTAAGAAGGTGGCTAAAGATGGGTTTAAGAAGAGTAGTGTCAGTGCATGGTGACCATTGACTAACATATCTAGAAATTTCTATGGCTATGTTAGGAAACTGAGGGAAGTGAGGGTGTAGAGACGCTTATAGACAAATATGGAGAAGAAGTTACAGAGGATTTGAAAAGGCAGATATTTTAAGTAACTGGTTTAGTGAGAGCATTTTGGAGAATGAATCAGAAATGGGAGGGTCTAAATCAGAGAATGAGCTTAACAACACTATTAGAAATGAGCAGGGAAAAAAATTTGAAATTCCACCTGAGGATATCATGAAGGAAATAAGAAAGCTGAAAAAATATATATGTGATGGTGTAAACAAAATTACTAGAAATATCATAAAGATAGCTGGATGTGACATTGTACCTTACTTCGAAATATTATTTAAATTGAGTCTGGATACTTGCTACTTACCAGAGAAAAAGTGTGATAGTAGTGCCAGAACATAAAGGAGAAGAGACAAATAGAGTTGAAAATTATAGGCCAATCTGTTTGAGACCAGTAGTAGGTAAATTAATTGCGAGATTTATATGAAACCACATCAGGAATATATGTGAGGAGCGTAAGTGGTTTTCAAGTAGGTAACATGGATTTGGGCAAGGATATTCATGTGAATCTCAGTTTGTGGGATATATGGAAGATATTTCTGATGAAATGGACAAGGGAGGCCAAATTGATAGAGTAGCACTAGATCTTTCAAAGACTTTTGGCAGAGTGAGCCATAAAAGGGTAGTAAAACTATTGAAGTGGACAGTGATTTGCTGGGTAGAAGAATTTTTAAAAGGTAGAAAACAGAAAGTTATGGTATTAAATGCAATATCAAAAGAAGTGGAAGTGAAAATGGGAGTACCACAGGGTGGCATATTTTGACCATTGCTATTCATTATTCTAGTGAATAATTGTGTTGATTGTTGTTGTTTGCAGATGACATTTCACTGTATAAAAGGATCAAAATGGTAGAGGATTGTAAATAGTTGCAGGACGATCTGGACAGACTATCTAGTTGGGTTGGTAAACATGGGATGAAGATAAATGCAAAGAAGAGTCGGCTTATAAGATAGATAAATAAAAAACTAATGGTTGATTATGATTATAAGATGGGGAATGAATTGCTTCTTGAAGACATGAAAGGTAAATATCTTGGCATTACATTTGATAAAAAGCTTAACTGGGCAGGACTCGGGTAGTAGGAAAAGGTTTCAAAAGTCTGCACTTGTTGGATAGAGTGAAGAGGGGATGTATGAGAGAAGTGAGGGAGTTGGGTTACAAAACTTTTGTCAGACCATTGCTTGAAAATGGTAGTGCGGTATGGGACCCATATGTTGAGTATCAAATACAGGAGTTGGAGAGGGTGCAAAAAAGGGCTGCTAGATTTGTTTCTGGAAATTATCTCAGAATGGATTGAGTAACAGATATGATAAAATAGTTGGAATGTGATTCATTGCAAGACAGGAGGAGCGTGAAGAGGTTCATAAGAGTGTACAAGGTGTATAATGGTGATGAGGCATGGAAAAATATTCGTGTAAGAATGAAAAAGTAATGCGTAGATGGGTTAAGATGACAATGACCACAAGCTGGCACTCAATTTTAGGCACAAGGGTGTAGGAAGGTTCTCCTTTTAAGGGAAGGGTATCAGGGATTGGAATAAGTTACCAAGAAAAATGAATAATTTAAAGTTAAATTTTGTAGAGTGTTAATGTAGGTGGGCACAGGAAAAGGGGATGATGAGTGTGCTCCATTGCAATTTAATTAAATATTACCTACTCAAACTAAAATTTCTATGTTCCACATAGGCAGCTTTGAAATCTGACTCAAAAGGGTAATACTACTAGGAATGTCTCGTAGAAACTGTAAGGAGAATAACTGCTTGCGGTGTTAGAATAAACAGTTAATCACCTCAGTTATAACCGTGCCTTTGGATATTCATTGTACTTAATTTTACGGCCGCCACCACTTTGATTCCTTTAAAATGGAAAAGGAAGGTTCAAATAGTAAATAACTGTCAAGGCTGCTAAGTTAAAGTTTTAAGCTTCATTATATTCTCAATAAAAATTGTAAAAGTCCAAGCAATCAATAGGCAATCGGAAAATCTTCACAAAATTAATTGACTGCAAGTTATGATAACTAATCAGACCAGACCAAACCCCGTTGCTAAAATTGAAAGTCGTATTGAAATTATTTTAAAATGTTCTACAGGACTCCTAAATCTCAAGATATCTGCCCCTCACATCACCACGGTGCACTCAAACCATTCCATGCCAACCGACAACCTCTCTGCTCCAATGGTAACCAGCAAAAGACAAGAATTAGTTCCTGTCATTTGTATAAATAGTTTCACTGTCATTGAGCCGAAATCCTTCCGCCAGCCAGCCTGGTAACCTCCCGATGTGTATAAAATATATATTCTCGTGCCTTTATTTCATCATACTTTTTTAATTTTTTGCTCCAACTACTCCTATTGATTTGAAATTTTAACAGTGGCAAGGATTTTTAATAAATGTAAATTTCGATCCTTATGAACATTTTTGTAGCTTCAATAGTTTAGCTGTAATACATCATTTTCTGTTTTATTCAAAATTACTTCTAATTTATACCATTTTACAGCTACGATGCTGAAACAACTTTTATTTTCTTCTAATTTAATGCTCTTTAATTTGCTACTAAGCAAGCCAGGTTTACTATTTCCTAACAATTTGAAGTGAGGTATAGTGCAATCACGAATTTTGACCATACTAATAACTTTCTGGCATCTTTGAAACCTACTTTAAAATGATTCTACGTGTTCTAACATGATTATTGAGTGATTTTGAAGTCGCTATCAGTTTTCCTTGATTTACTATGAATTTCTAAAGTAAACGCTACTTCTAGGTGGTACAACAAACAACGCCAGTTTGTTCAGACATATTTCTCTAATCTGTAAAAATGTTCCATCCTAACCAAAATACTACATATCTCTTAATGATGTTTACTGAAAACTTTTTCTAACAAATTATAGTGTGTTCTGAATATGGTTTCCTTCCTTGAATTTATGTATTACTAAACTGATAAATTTTACCTTGTGCCATGTGTCTAACATTACTATATAATGTTTGAAAAACAACCTTTAAACTTCACAGAGCTTTTCCAAATTTTAATATGTTATAAAAGCAAAAATTATGTTTCTTTCTTGCTATAAGTCGACTTCCTATCTTTTTCCAAAATGGGACTTCTCGAATTTAAAGTATGTAATTGTGCGATAATTTTACATACTGGCTTTTAGCTATTAATGTATTCAAACTTTTTAACAGGATTGTGCAGCAACATAATTTCTATCATCTTTTTATTAGTTGTTATTCCAAATGTCTCTCAAAGTGAAGAAAATGTTTGATTTGATGAAATTATACTGAAAGCAAATATTACATATACTGATCTTATGTCCAGTCCTTCTACAGCTGTTTAGTTAGATTTATACTGAATTTACTGTTTAAATTGATCTATTGGCTGAATTGATTATGTAAATGTTTAAAGCCCATGTATCGTATTGTTCAACTCTATAAACAAATTTTTGTTATGCAGTTTGCGAAATTCTAAGTTAGTTTACAAAATGCTTTATTGTATTCCTTTTGTGGATTAAACCTGTTCTTAAATGGTTTTAACAAACTTATGTATATATTATAAGTCCCTGATTCTCTTGACTACAAATGAAAATTTACCCACCCACCATATGCCTAAACCCATGTGCTCTGATGGTGTTTCGATAATTAATTTCATTCACAAACTAATAGAAGGTTTCAACCTGAACTGTGTGTGTGTGTGATCCAAATCTTTGCTTCTATGCACCCATGATTAAAAATTATTGTTAATACATATCATTTGTTTTACAGTTGCTGAAACACCAGCATGATGAATGCCATTGAAAATAAGATAAAATTGAGATTTGTGGTGAGATTCAATTTTTTTATTGTGCAAGTGAAAACAAAAAATTCATCAGAAGATTTTTTCTACACTTAGTAACTTATGTCCTTCCTATGAAACAGTTAAACTATAGATAAATGATTTTAGATGTTGGGAAAGAAGCATCGAAAATGCATCTTGTCCTTGCACACCAAAAACGGCTGTTAGGCCAGAAATCATTGACGCTGTTTGAATAATAGATGAGTTAAGGTGTAGGTATTTGCAGTGGCCTCAGACATCTCAACTGAGCAGGTTCATTTTATTTTACATACTGAATAACAAATTATGAAACATTGTGAAAGATGTGTGCGATGACTGCTTACTCCAGAACAAAAGCGAAATTACAGGGGAATATCAGCAGACTGTTTGGAGGTGTTAAGCAGAATCCAACTGACAGTTTGTGGCATTTAATAACTATGAATGAAACTTTGATTAATCACTACACACTGGAAATGAGGCAGCAGTCAAAATAGTGGTATGCACAAGGCAAATTTACACCAAAGAAAGAGAGATGCATTCCATTAACTGCAAAGGTGATAGCTTCTAATTTTTTTTTTTTTTTTAATGAAAAAGAATTTTTTTTTGATTGATTGCTTGGAAAAGGGAAACTCCAGTACTGGATAATACTACACGTTGACTTTGGAGAGACTGAAAATAGCAATCAAGTAAAAACATCAAGAAATTGCCAAAATGAATGCATTGTTTCACCATGACAATGTACTGTTGCATTCAAGCCATGACACTTAGGAAAAATTGGATGAACATTGGTTCAAAATCCTTCTGCATCCACCCTATTTACCCAAACTCAATCCCTCAGATTACCATCTGTTATGACCAACTGAGAACTTTCCTAGATGGACCCAGATTTTGTCAGATGAAGAGATTATATAGAAGTTAAATGAATGGACCTTGAAGAAACCCATTTTCCTTAAGGAATGTCAAAGCTGAGAAATGTTGGCACAAGTGTGTTTAACTGTGAGCGGTCTATGTCAAAAAATAATATATGTTTTAAGACTTATTTTGATTTCTTTTATTTGAAACCAGGTTGTTTAACAATTCAAATTACTTATGATGTCTCCTTCCACACACAACTCCTAACGTTTTGCCCTATATTAGCCCATTTCACATGGCCAATGTATGTCCTACAATCACTCTCTTGAAATACCTCTTGAAATCTTCCATTGATTCCGCAACTCAGCTCCTTTATCAGTTGTCGATTATGTCCTATGGTGTTTTGTGCAACTAAAGCTGTTTAAATTCCATTATATCCTTGTCATCCACTCTATATGATACCTATAATGTAACATCCCAGATTTTTTAAAAATAAAAAATACCCAAATAATGTCCTGACCCATTGCTTGAGTATGGCACAACTACAATTTTTAAATCTGTTAGAGACTTAATGAGCCTTAAATATAATTGATCTGTTTATCCAGACATTCCAACTTCATCTTGTATCATCATGTTGTATTCAATGATATAAACACAGAATAATTATATAAATATAATTTAAGGATTGGCAGATATCACCATCAGACTAAACACAGTAGTTAATTGATGATATTTATATTAGCAGAAGTAAAACTGAAGACAGTTTTAAATATAGCAGTACAAAACTTTTAAACATACTGATTGCAGAAGCTAAATATGCCATGCAAGGTATGTTGAAGATGTCAAGGCAAAACATATTTTGATATTATTACCATTACACATATTACTGGTGATTGCAATAGAGTTTATGCCCCACAGACAATTCTGTAACTTCTGGTGACTGACATAATTTTTTAAAATACATTAGTTTATATTTTAGTGTTATAAATGTTTGATCATGTTTACTGTAGTATTTAACTGCTTAGTGACAATAAACATGAATTATTTCTTAATATATGTAAAATTCCAGCTCCATGTATTTTATATTCATTTAACCAAATTCTAGATCACCATTATTCAGAAACAGCTAAAATTCCCACACTTTGATGATTCAACAACAGAAACTCAGCATCAAATCTTTTGGAGCAGAATTTCTCAAACTATAGTACACCAATCACAAGTGGAATGCAAAGATTCTCAAGGTGGAATGCAAGTAGATACTTCAAAAATGGTTACAATTTTTTACTGCAAAATGATCATTTCCATCCCAAAATCATTGTTAATAGTTCAGATGAACACAGTTGATCATCGGTACATATGAGCAGTATGCCACATAAATATTTTTTTTGAGAATCCTAGTTATAGAGAATGACATCCTCAAAGCAACTGAAATTCTGGATAGATGCATAATTGATTTTTCAGAAGTCTACTACAATGACCATTAACAATCAATTAATTACAAATATGAAACAGTAAAACAATTACATAGAAATTAAAATTATCTAAATTGTAATAAAATTTCAAATACGGTACTAATTATATTATAGTTAGAATAGGATGTACCGGTAACTTCACATCATCTACTTAAAAAATTATTTAGACTATTCATCTTTTAGACCATTTTACACTATAAACCATTCTCCACTATAAACATGGGTACATTTCTCAAATACTTCCTATTTTCCTTTTTTTTTTTTTTTTTTAAATAGTTTCATTACAGCTGCTATGTCTGTTTACACATTTATTATTTTATAAATAATGTTTTTCCCATTTTATACTAAAGTATGTTATTAGAATATTTAAATTTGTATTCCAGCATTGTTTTATAGGTAGGTTATCTTTCTTTGCCTTATCTTTTTCCTTCAGTCAATGCTGCTAGGGAGGTCCTAGCAACAATTAAGCTACTACCAGCATAGCTCTCAGGTGGCTACATAGAAAAACCCTCAACCAGACGAAAATACTACCTGGATATACATACTGTTTGCACACAATTACCACTCTTTAATGTACTGGATACTTCCACACCAATTTATCTAACTATTCAGGTCTGCAAGATCACAAGATGTTTTTGATGAACTAATTAGATCGGTGCTTAGGAAAGAGGCCATAATAACAAATTAGACGCAGAAGTAGAGGATAGTTATCCAACATTGCAAACACTTTTATTTCTATATTGCTAATAAGAACATTATACCCAAAGTAGCATTTCACTGTGTTACATATCTTATTCTTTTTTTTCTCCGAATTCCCAGGAAAATTTCAGGAATTAAAAGATTCAAATTAGTAAATCAAGAGGGTCATGGAAAACTAGTGTGCTTGTGTTAAATATATAGAGTAAATGAATGAATTTGACAATACTATACTTTATTGACCTGTGCCTTTCGCTCCATACGTTGACGTATGTTCTGCAAAATGTCATCGTCATGCACTTCATCAAGCTTGTCATTCACCACAGGCAAGCTCTGACTGAGAATCTGCAAAAACAGTAAACATTAATTCAGTACCATCTATCAAAACAAATATACATTACCAATATTAGGAATGATTAATTTCATTGGAACAAAGAGGGAAATTACCTGCTGAGAGCCCCAATATTTCTTTTGCACTGCGGCCCTTGGTTAACCTAGCTATGCTACTAATTCTGCTGTATGGTTGTGCCACTGGATTGTGTTGTTAAAACATGAAATTTCGATGTTTAGCTCCGCACCATTCTTATGTAGAGCACGCCCTTCACCACGTGTTTCCGCTTGACGCCCAAGCCCAAGTCAGTCTGCCATTAGGTATGCATGCCTGACATTCTCTCTGAAGTTTCCATACCTCACAAAAAAGCAAAGGATGCTGTCTCTGTCCAAGGAATCAGATAGACAAATTTCTACTTCTTTCATCACTATTGAGTCTTAAATATGCAATGTAAACGTCTCTCTGCCCGAGACAGTACTGTAAATCAGCAATTGCTGAGCATGTTTAAAATCACATCCAAAGGGTGGATTTTAACAACGTGAAGATATCCACCAGGATGTTGCATTTTTGAGATTCAATAATTGTGTAGCTACTTAGAAATTCGTTCAAATGATACTTTCAGTGGCCTTTGTCCTAATGAGGCCTAGAAACTGGCCCGTTGGGAGAGAGCATCTGATGTGTATGCTTACTAACATTTACCATTTGACTGCCTCCACTGAGCATGGTGGGTGAGCAGTAACACTTGCATTCTGGATGATGTGGGTTCCAATCCACATCCAGCCATTCAGATTTGAGTTTTCCATTCTTTCCCCAAATCACTCCAGGAGAATGCCCGGGTGTTTCCTTCAACAGGTCATGGCTGAATTTCTTTTTATTTATTTTCTCCAGTCCTTCTCTGAATCTAATAACCCCAATGTCAGAAGCCAGAGGCAAAAAAGTTGTATTGAGCATGGCAAGACTATAAAAGAGGACTGTGGCACCAGAGCAGAGTCAAAGAATTCTGGAACTTCAATGCTGTAACTTACTTGATCTACAGCTCAAACCAACTCTGGATGGCACTATTGAGATTTAACATTTATATTGTTGTAAAATTGTCCTTCGTTATTATTAAAACATTGGTAGCTCAGAAATTGGCCCAGTAATTTGTTTACAATTAGTGTTAAAAAAAATAGTGTAGAAAAAATTGTAATTTTTCATGAAGGTTTTTGCTCGATGACTTTTTAAGATTTCAGCAAAGGCTTCATTCAACAACGATGCCTCAAATCACTTTGTTCGACTTTTGGTAATCATGCACCATCAGAAAGTACTGTTTTCAATTGGTTTGCAGAATTTCTTGGTTGTTGAGCTTCCATCAGTGACGAAAAGTGTTTGTTGTTTCGAAGTACATTGATGCTGTACACAACATGATTGAAGAGGACCAGCATGTAACTTCCTGTGGGATAGAAGGAATCTTAGGCATATTGAAGACATTCGATTTTGCTTAAACATTTAGCTGTGAAAAATATCCGCATAATTTGACTATAGCTCAAAAAGTCTCATGTCAATTGGTGTAAGGAAATGCAAAATCCATTTACAACATTGTAACAGGAGACAAAACTTAACAGCAATCAACAGTTTGGGTGATCCAAGACGAACCAAATCCAACAAAAGTGGTTCGTTTGCAAAGCACTTCCAAGAAAATGGCCAATTGTGTCTTTGGCTATACTGGACATATCATGACCATTGCTTTAGAGGATCGAAGAAAAGCTAATGTTGAATGGTAAACAACAATTTTTTGGCCAGAAGTCATTGATGCAATATGGAAAAACAACTCAATAAGTCTCATCATTCTTCATCACGATAATGTCAGCTCTCACACAGCATGTCCAACAACTGATTATTTGATGGAGTAAAACATTGAATTCTTGCCTCATTGCCCCTATCCACCTGATTTCTTGCCGAGCGACTTCTTTTTGTACCTGAATGTCAAACAAAAAATGGGTGGACAGTGATTTTCATCAACTCAGAAGCTGTTGTTAATGGTGTTAGGGCAGCTCCTTTTTTAGATTAGGATCATGTATTAGGCAGAGAGTTTTGAAGGAAATTAGTTTAAACAATAATGAGTTTTCAGATACCAAAATTAAAAATTGTGTAGGAATTAATTTATTACATCAGAATATCAGAGGGTTAGCAAATAAAGTGGATGAATTGCTAGTCCACATAAATTAATTAAATGATATCAATAGAATTGATGTTTTATGCTTGTCTGAACACCATATAACTGCAGGAATAGGTATGTCAAATGTAACTGATTTTAATTTAGCTTCTCATTATTGTAGAACGAACTTGGAGAAAGGAGGAGTTGTCACTTATGTTAGAAATAGTTATAGTTTTGAGGATATAAGTATTAGCAAATATTGTGTTGACCAACATTTTGAAGCCTGTGCTACACAGCTATGTTTTAATAATGAAATTTTCATAATAGTAACAGTATATAGAGCACCATCGGGAAACTTTTCTGTTTTTATGAATCAGTTTGAACTCTTATTAACATTTTTAAGCAGAAAAGAAGTCAATATAGTCGTATGTGGTGATTTTAATGTAGATTTTCTAAATAACTTACCCTGTAAAGTCATGTTAGAATCATTAGTCAGTTCATTCAATTTAACTCAGGTAGTTAATTTTCCAACTAGAATAATGAATAATAGTCACTCAGCTATAGACAATGTTTTCCTAGATACCTCAAAATTCAGTTATACCATCAAGCCATCCATCAATGGACTTTCGGATCACGATGCCCAGTTATTAACCATCAACACTTCAATAGGAACTAGCACTAAGAGTAATGTTTTTAAACTTCAGCGTGTAATAAATGATGAGTCAGTTACTTGTTTTAGAAAGTGCCTGAATACCACAAACTGGGAACAGGTATACAGTGCTCAAGGTATGGATGAAAAATACAACATTTTTAGTAACATTGTATTAAATTTCTTTGAAAGTTGCTTCCCCTTGAAAAAGTGTCGTGCTTCTCAAAAAGAACAAAAGCCTTGGATAACTATTGGCATTAGAACATCATGCGTTAATAAAAGGAAGTTGTATATTGCCTCTAGGAACAGTGAGAATGCTAATGTTAAAACACATTACAAACAGTACTGCAAAATACTGAAAAAGGTTATTAAAGAATCTAAAAGTATGTATTACAAACATAAAATTCATGATTCTGAAAATAAAATTAAAACAATATGGGACATTGTAAAAAAGGAAACAGGAAAGAGTAACCAAACAAGTAATGATATTTTTGTCAAAGAAAATTCAGTAGAATCTAATTTCTCAATTGCTGATAATTTTAATAAACATTTTTTATCTGTTGCTGATAAGTTGTCTGCTAATAGCTCAGTGACACACAGTATGGATTTTGTCAAAAAAGGCTTCCAAGAAAAATTTAACTCTATGTCTATAAAATTAGCTACTCCAGAAGAAATAAGAAAAATTATCAAATCCCTTAAGAGCAAATACTCAAGTGGTTATGATGGGATTTCCAGCAGGTTAATGAAATTGTACTCCACAGAATTAAGTAATATACTAAGTTATCTGTTTAATATATCTTTACTTGAGGGTACTTTTCCAGAAAGGCTTAAGTATGCTGTAGTGAAACCACTCTATAAAAAGGGAGATAAGGCAGTCGTATCGAATTACCGACCAATTTCATTACTAACAGCCTTCTCCAAAGTTTTTGAGAAAGCAATGTACAATAGAGTTTATGAACATCTAAAAAATAATAATATTCTAACCAAATCACAATTTGGTTTTCAAAAGGGTCATTCAACAGAACAAGCTATATTTGCATTCACTGACAATATTTTAGAAGGAATAAATGATAAATTAATCCCTGTGGGAATTTTTTGTGATTTATCTAAAGCATTTGACTGTGTAGATCATAAAATTCTGATACAGAAACTTAAGTATTATGGTATAGATGGCATTGTTAATAAATGGCTTAGTTCTTACCTTCTAAATAGAAAACAGAAAGTGTCAATGGAGAATATTAAGGCTGCCTTAAGAGGTCCACTGTTTTCTGAGTGGAAATTAATCAGATGTGGAGTACCTCAGGGTTCTATATTGGGGCCACTATTGTTTTTAATATATATAAATGATCTACCCTGTGTTTCATCTAAAAACTCAAAATTTGTCCAATTTGCAGATGACACAAACATAGGAATTAAAAACACTCCAGATTTATCTACAGAATATATTTCAAATTATGTATTTGAACTGATTAATAAATGGTTTACAGCTAATGGCTTGTCTTTAAACTTTGATAAAACTCAGTATATGCAATTCAGTACATCACACAGATTAACACCTGACATAGACATAAAATGTGCAGGCCAGTCCATTCAAGAGGTAGATAGTGTGAAATTTCTAGGTTTGTATATTGATCATAATTTAAATTGGAAAGTACATGTTTCTGACTTACTAAAGCGATTGGGAGCAGCCACGTTTGCAATTCGTACAATTTCAGCTTTAGGTGATCTCCGTATGAGGCAGCTAGTTTATTTTGCTTATTTTCACTCCTTATTGTCATATGGAATAATATTCTGGGGCAATTCTACCCATAGAGACAAAGTGTTCAGAGCCCAAAAGCGTGTAATAAGAATTATGTGTGGGGTTAGCAATAGAACTTCATGTAGAGAGCTGTTCAAGAAGTTAGGGATTTTAACATTAGCTTCTGAGTATATATACACATTAATGTCCTTTGTAGTCACAAATTATACTTTGTTTGAAACAAATAGTAAAATACACAATTATGGCACTAGAAGTAAAAATGATCTTCACAAGACTTACAAGTCATTGTCATTTGTTCAAAAAGGGGTCCGATATTCAGGGATACATATCTTCAATATGCTCCCAACACATATTAAATGTCTAGTAGATGATAAGAATAAATTCAGGAAAAAATTGAAAGAATTTTTAATTGACAACTCCTTCTACTCTGTCGAGGAATTTATTTCTAAGGTATCTAAAAAATAACTGCCAGTATCTTGTGTAAATATAGTTCACATAATTAATTTACCATGTATGCTATGACTGTACATCTCCTGGTGTATGTATTTAGTTTGTTACATAATTATTTACGGTACCATATATGTTATGACTGTACATCTTGTAGTGTATGTATTATTTTGTAATGGAAGTGTTTAATGTACCTTATACTATGACTGTACATCTAGTGGTGTACTTATTATTTTGTTATGCAACTGTTTATCTGTAATTTGACAACTTTCCACATCCCACAGAGCCAGTCTCTTATATTGGGATCAATGGAAAATGAATGTATTGTATTGTATTGTATTGTTGAATCCTTCCAAACCTTGTTTTTGACTTACCAAATCAAAGTGGAAAAAAAATGTTTCATGAGTTGGTTCGAAAGCATGCAAAGATTATAAATCTTAAAAGTGAATATTTTAAGACACAATAAAATGATTTGCACCAATTTTTTTTGCTTTCATTACTTTTGCAAAAACTTTAAAAGGCAACGTTCATAATTTAACAGCTACCATACTCAGTGGAAACTCTGTAATGATGATGACTAAAGTGATGAGGAATTCGATAAAATTGACAAGTTACAATAGTTTCTACCTATATATCAACACTTAAATGAACTTTCAAGTCAGCAATTTGGAGATGGGGGTAATATATGATTCATGACCGCCAGGGGGAGGGGGGGCAGGGGGGCACTGCAACATGTGCATCAAAGTAGAATGCTATGGGTTCGAATGATCGTATCAAAAGAAACCAAGAATTTCAAATCTTATATATATAAATAGACGTGTGTGCCCCATATATTTCATCCTGCAGCTACCACTACCTAGCGTAGGGCACTAGTGTTTGTGTGTGATAGTAGCATGAAGTTTTCCATCGTGCACAAATTTGGCTGAATGAAGGAAGCTGTGATGGTATGGGAGATAAGGTGGTTGAAAGTGGTTGATCAGGGAATTTTTCGTATTTTGACCAATGACATGTGTGTCTGTATAGTTCACTTTGCTCCCACAAATACATAGCACAGTCCACTGGTGTTTGTACGTGGTAGTGGGCTTGAGTCTCCCATCATGCGCTATGGTGGTTAGATGTCGGTAGCTATGGGGGTGTGGGAAATATGGTGATTGAAAGTGGTCAACCTAGGAAATTTTCATATTTCTACCAAAGACGTGCAGCTAGAACTAACAAGCACAGACCACTGGCGTTTGTGTCTGGTAATAGCCTCCAGTCTTTCATCTTCACTATTGTGATTGCATGTTGGTAGCTGTAGTGATGTGGTATATAAGATGGTTGAAATTGGTTGACCTGCAGCCAAAACTACCTAGTGCAGTCCACTGTGTTTGTGTGTGGTAGTATTCTCAATGTCGGTAGCTATGGCGTGTGGGATATGATGGTTTAAATCGGCAGACGGAGGGAATTTTCATATTTTGACCAAAGATATGCTTGTCCCTGCAATTCACTCTGCAGTCAAAAGTGCCATTCGCAGACCACTGGTGTTTGTTTGCAGTAACAGCCTCAAGTCTCAAATCGTGCACTTTGGTAGTTGAATGTTGGTAGCTGTGGGGCCATGGGAGATATGGTGGCAAAGAGCATTTTCATATTTCAATGAAAGATATGTGTTTCCCTATATTTCATTTTCCAGCCACAACTACCTAGTGCAGACCACTGGTGTGTGTGGTAGTAGCCTCAAGTCTTCCATCATGCACTGTGGTGGTTTCATGTCTGAAGCTATTGGGATGTGGGAGATATAATGGTTGACAATGGTCGACCGAAGATATTCTGTTATTTTGACTAAATATGGTTGTGTCCCCATATTTCGCATTGCAAACATAACTACATAGTACATATCACTGGTGTTTGCGCAGGGAAGGTAAGCGGGTCAAATGTACCCGGGCCCACCCAGCTGATGGGGGACCAATCACCAATTGTAGGGGCCCCCCGCTAAACAAGTTGTAGAGCTTACAAACTCCTAGTGCTGGCCCTGTGTTTGTGTGTGGTAATGGCCTCAAGTCTTCTATCGTAGACTATGGTGGTTAGATGGTGGTACTGTGTGGGTGTGGGGGATATGGTGGTTTAAAGTGCTCGATCTAGTGCATTTTCCTATTTTGACTAAAGACTGAGGGAGACCTTTTGCTCGACTTATGCACAAGAAATAAACTTGTGGAGAAAAATTCATGGTTTCAGAAAAAAGATAGCCACAAAGTAACAAGATACAGCTGGGATGGCCAACATAGATCTGTAATAGACTACATTGTAACATATAGGCTAAGTGGAGAAAAAGTGAAGGATGTGAAAGTAATACCCAGTGAAAGTCTAAACAGAGACCACAGACTTCTTGTTGCGGATATGAGAGTTACTAAAGCTATTGCAAAGGTAACTAGGAAGAAAAGACCGAGAATTAATGACTGGAAACTGAAAGACATGGAATGCAAACAGCAGTTCCAAGAGGAAATTAGGGCCAAAATACCAACAACAGATATACAAAAGGGCCACAAAGAACTGAATTATTTTAAGGCAAGTCTTGTTGCAAGTGCAGAAAAAATATGTGGAAGAATGAGGAGGAGAGTTAAAGAGAAAAGGACATCATGGTGGAACAACAGAGTAAAAGAGGCAATAGCCAAAAGAAATAGAGCCAAAAAAGCTCTAGATATGGCCAAGTCCTATAGAAGAAACAACAGTGACCATGCAGATTATGGCAGATTGGAAGAGATGGCAAAAGAATATGGAAGCAGCAAATTGAAAGTTAAAAGCATAGTACAGGAAGAAAAGGAGAAAAGCTGGGAAGATTTTCTGTCTAAACTGGAAGAGGATATGAATATGGGAATATGAAAATGTTATATGCAATTGTGAAACACAAAAGATCGGATAAGGAAAGAATTAGAGCAGTAGAGACAGCGGATGGAAATATAGTTTGCAATATAAGAAGTATCAGGGAAGCCATGAAACAATATTTTGATAAGCTAATAAATGGACCTAATGGGATAGATGATGATGAAACAAGTCAGAGGATAATAGTTGAAGACACTCCAATAACTTGGACAGATATATTCAGTAAATCATTAGAAGAGAAAAAAGTACCTTCAGACTGGAAAATCGCACAAGTAACTCCGATTTTCCAAAAAGGTGATCGAAGTGATCCTGGAAACTATCGTCCCATATCTATAACATCTGTTTGTAGTAGAGTTATGGAGCTTATTATATGCTCGAACATTATGAATTTTCTAGATGATAATAATTTGCTTACAACAAATCAACACGGATTTCGGAAGAAAAGATCATGTGAAACACAGCTGGCCCTATTTAAATACAATGTAATGAAAGTTATCAATACAGGTTCACAAGTAGATGCAATTTTTTTAAATTTCCAGAAAGCCTTTGACTCTGTGCCACACAACCGCCTTTTAGCGAAGCTTCGAGCGTATGGTATATCGGATCAGCTTTGTGAATGGATAAAGGATTTTCTAACTCGTCGGTCGCAGTATGTTGTCGTTGAAGGAGAAAGTTCTTCTAATCTAGATGTTACTTCGGGTGTACCTCAAGGAAATGTAATAGGACCACTTCTTTTCTTAATTTTTATAAACGATCTCGGAGACAAGGTGAAAAGCTTTTTAGATTGTTTGCTGATGATGCAGGTTATTTATAGGGAAGTAAGATATTTGGCCTATTGCTTAGAAATTCAGCGTGATCTGGATGTTATTTTGGCTTGATGCACTGAGTGGCAACTTACTCTAAATTGTAAAAAGTGCAAGACAATGGGCATAACTAATAAAAAGAATCCAATTGTTCAGAAATACAAGTTAAATAATACAGTCATTGATATGGTCGATTTTATGAAATATTTGGGAGTAACAGTACAAAGGAACATGAAATGGGACACACACATTAATTCGTTAGTAGGTAGAGCAAATTCTAGGCTGCGATTCATAGGTCGAATCTTGAAAAATTGTAATGAACAAACAAAGGAGATAGCATACAAATCTCTTGTGCGCCCACATTTGGATTATTGTTGTGCCATTTGGGACCCGTTTCATAAGGGGTTGATCGAAAGTATAGAGAAAGTACAGAGAAGAGCCGCTCAATTCATGACTGCTTGCTACAGTCCTTATGAAAGCATCACAGAACTGATTAGTAGACTAGGTTGGGAGTCTCTGGTAGACACACGTTTTGTTTAAACTTATTGGTAAACATGTGTACTCCCACTTTCACTTTTGAGTGTAGTGAAATACTTCTTCCACCAACCTATTTGAGTCGGAAGGAGAGGAAAGATAAAATTAGAGAAATAAGGTGCCGGACTGATTCTTATATGAATTCTTTTTTCCCTCATACCACTAGGGATTGGAAGGTACAGCAAAGAGATTAGCTTTGGTGCTCAGCACCCTCTGCCACCCACAATTTTGTGAATTGCAGAGTATATATGTGGATGTAGAAGTCGAGGCAGCTCTCCATAAGATGAAAAGTGGCAAGTCAGCAGGAGCCGACAAAGTTACAGCCGACATTATTAAAGCTGCCGATCCACCAGGGATACAATGGCTGTATAGAGTCCTCAGAGCAATATGGCATGATAACTCAATACTGGAAAACTGGACAAAAGGGATGATAATTCCTATTTTCAAGAAAGGGAACAGAAGGAAAAGTGAAAACTATAGAGGAATTACCCTCCTACCCCACATCCTCAAAATTATGGAAAAGATAGTTGAAGCTAGAGTACAGACAATATTAGAGCCCATCTTACAAGAGGAATGACATGGGTCTAGGGCTGGAAGAAGCACAACAGATCTTACAAGGGTGAGTCAAATGAAAACCTTAAATTGTTTTAAAATATATTTATTGTGCAGAAGTGGTACAAAGCTGTATCACTTTTCAACATAATCTCCCCCATGTTCAATGCAAGTCCTCCACCGCTTACAAAGTGCATAAATTCCTTTAGAAAAAAATTCTTTTGGTAGTCCGCGCAACCACTCACGCACCACATGGCGTACCTCTTCATCAGAATGGAACTTCTTTCCTCCCACTGCTTCTTTGAGTGGTACAAACATATGGAAATCACTTGGGGCAAGGTCTGGTGAGTATGGTGGATGAGGAAGACACTCAAAATGCAGGTCTGTGATTGTTGCAACTATTGTACGGGTAGTGTGGGGCCTTGCATTGTCATGTTGCAAAAGGACACCTGATGACATCAATCCACGTCGCTTTGATTTGATTGCAGGCCGAAGATGATTTTTTAGGAGATGCACTGGTGACAGTGGTCCCTCTAGGCATGTAATGCTCCAAAATGACGCCTTTTTCATCCCAGAAGAGAGTCAGCATAACCTTCCATGCTGATGGTTCTGTTCGAAACTTCTTTGGTTTTGGTGATGAGGAATGGTGTCATTCCTTGCTCGCTCTGTTCATTTCCAGTTGGTGGAAGTGAACCCAGGTTTCATCCCCAGTAACAATTCTTGCAAGGAAGCCATCACCTTGTTGTTCAAATATCCGAAGAAGTTCTTCACAAGCATCAACACATCGTTCTCTCATTTCAAGAGTCAGCTGCCGTGGCACCCATCTTGCAGACACTTTGTGAAACTGGAGCACATCATGCACAATGTGTATGCTGAACCATGGCTAATCTTTACACATGCTGCAATATCATTCAGGGTCACTCGGTGGTTTTCCATCACTATGGCTTCAACTGCTGCAATGTTCTGTGGAGTCACAACTCGTTGTGCCTGACCTGGACGAGGAGCATCTTCCACTGAAGTCACACCATTTTCGAACTTTCTACTCCATTCATAGACTTGCCTGCTGTGACAAACATGCATCACAGTACTGAACCTTCTTTCTTCGATGAATTTCAATAGGTTTCACACCTTCACTACTCAAAAACTGAATAACAGAATGCTGTTCTTCCCTAGTGCAAGTCTCAAGTGGGGCAGCCATCTTTATACTGATACTGCGACAATATTTGTGCATCTGCACTATGCTACCACCTACAGGCCATTCTGCACGCTTACCAACTTACATGAGAATGGCATGAAATTTCGATTTTTTATTACAAATTTAAGGTTTTCATTTGACTTACCCTCGTAATATTTGCCTTGAGAATGCTGGTAGAAAAATGTTGGGAAAGAGGAAAAAACCTAATTTTTCCTAGATCAACTATCTGTAAAAGTCTAAGAAAACTTAAAATACCATAGTACATCATTAGAAAGATCCAAATATTGTACAATAACTGCAAGAGCTGTGTCAATGTTGGGATGGTTACTCTGAATAGTTTAGTATAACCAAAGGAGTACAACCACGAAGTGCCCTTTCACCTCTTCTGTTTATAGTGGTGATGGATAACATCTTAAAAGAACTAAAGAGAGTATTCAATAGAGATCTACAGTCATTGATGTTATGGATGATGTGGCAGTATGGGATGAATCCGAAGAAGGAATACAAAAAAAAAAAAAAAATGTGGAATGATAAGTTTGAGAATAAGGAATGAAATTGAAAAAAAAAACTGTAGAACTAAAATTAAGCCAAAAGAATCACATAAAATTACAAGACCACCAAGTAGAAGTTGTTAACCAATTCATCTACCTGGGGAGCATAATTTCTAATAACGGTAGAAGTGAGTTAGAAATAATGAATAGAGTAACCAAAGGAGCCAACTTCTACAGATGGTGCGGGCTTACTATGGGACATGAAGGTTCCCAGAAGAACAAAAATTGTCTTGTACAAATCATATCTATTCCTATTATACATATGATTTGGAAACATGCACACTAACATCAAGGGATAGCAAGATACAAGCATGTGAAATGAAGTTTCTTAGAACGGCCCTCCAGAAAACAAGACTTGAGCACATAAAGAATGATGAGATTTGATCAAACCTAGAGCTAAGGAAATCCATGGAAGAGAGCCTTAGGTCATCAAGACTTCGGTGGTTTGGGCATGTCAAGAGAATGACTAGTACAAGACTACCAAAAACTAATTTGGAAAAAAGGATAGTGGGCAAAAGACCAGTGGGAAAACCAAGAAGAAGATGGAAGACCAACTGAAGGAGGAAGTAGACAGAAGAGGCTGGAATTGGAATTACATCACAGACAGATAAACTTTTCTGGATAGAAGACAGTGAACAATGATCGTCTATAACAACCAAGGCTCGTAAACCTCACCCGGGAAACTAGAGATGGTCTCCAACGATAATGATGATGACCCTATATTTAACTTTGCAGCCATAAATACCCTGCGCAGATAACTTGTGTTTGTGTTGCATTATCACTGAGTCTCCCATCGTGCACCATGGTGGTTACATGTCGGTAGCTATCAATCAAAATTCTTTACAAACACGAACAAAGTCATTAGCACCAGCTAGTATAAAAATAAAATGGATATCATGAGTTTGAGTTTGCCATATTACGTAACCACAAAGGGTTGGCATGATTAAATTATTTTGATTAAAATCATCATTTTAGTTACGATTTAAATCAAACTACTATTTTCAGTAAAAAAAACTGGAATTTAATCAAACATTATTGGACTAATCAAAGTACATCCTAATCAATATTTGAATTGTAATACTTGAAAAGAAACACTAATTTTCCTGCTTTCTACGTCTCCAACTTATTTCTTAAATTAGATTGGACACGTCTGATTATGGTAAATACTCTTTCCCCTGATGCTGATGCTACCATTCCAAATAGTTGCCTGAAAATAAGTTTTGCTTCTTCCACCACTCCAGAGCTGTGACATTTTTTAAAACTTATCCGGTAAAGATCACAGATTTAAAGTGTTTAATTTTGTAGCTATTGGAATTAAACATGAACCAATGAACTTTGTTCATTAATTCAATTTGAGCTGGGTCTAATAAATATGCCAAAAAGTGGCTGGGCATCATAGCTTGGCTGTATCTCTTTTTAAATTTAGACATATGGCTAATGTTAGTTTCAACGAAATTGGCCTGAGTCTTTTCCAAGCCTTTACTGCATCTGATAGAGGTGCATTACTATATTGGTTGAGTATCTTCAGAAAGTTTCCAACAGGTCTCTTTATTACCATATTTTCAAGTTTTTTTTCTGAATTATAATGTCTATTAGATTTCTGTTCTCTTCACAAATCTCAGTAACTCTTCAACCTTCAACATAGCGCGGAATTCGCGTGATATATAAGCACCTCAATAACCTACCGGCAGCAGTCACTTGACAATGGCGGCAGAGATTGTGACCACCGAAACGTCGTGGTCAACGACTGTACTAACTCGGCTAGCTGCCCGAGAAAATTTTATTCGTTTTGAACTTAACTTTACACAATGCCTTCGTAAATATGTCAGCAATGTTTTCGTTAGAGTCTATATTCACAATGTCTATTACATTATTTGTATAACACTCATTTACAAAATGATAGTGTACTTCAATATACTTGGAGTTCTTTGAAAAATTACCATACTTCGCAATATTTACTGCTCCTGAGTTATCTTCATATACTTGGACAGGTCCTTTGATATTTACATTAAAAGTTTTTAATACATCCAAAATATACTTTAGTAAAGTAACAGCTTCTGACAAGGCAATATATTCAGCAAAAGTGGAAGATTTAACGACACTTCCTTGTTTTCTAGATTTACAAAATATGAATTTCCAAACAATCTAATTAAATACCCCGTCGTGGACTTTCGATCTACAATATCACCTGCCCAATCTGCATCAACATAGCAATCCAAAGTTTTTACATTTTCATTTCTAAGAAATTTAATTTCAAATTTTTCGTTAAATACAAATACTTTAATACTCTTAATGCATACTTGTAATGAACTTTACAGTAACAATTCTGAAATCTACTTAAGTAATTAACACTGTAACTGATATCTGGTATAGTTCCTGAACTGATGTACAAAAGAGCATCTATTAAGTTTCTGTATCTAATGTCTTGACATACTTCATTCAAAGGTTCTAATTTTAAATTAACTTCCATTGGTGTATCATACAATTTTTGAGTTTACAATTTTATACTTTGAGGCTAAGGAATTAATGTAATTTCCTGACTCAAACTCAAACATTTCTTCCAGATTGTAATCTATATTAATTCCTAAATAGGTTTTTACTTGACGCAAGTCTTTCATCTTGAATTTCATCGACAACAGATTCTTGATTTTATTTATTTTCCTTTTACTGTTACAACA
>JARYHS010013630.1:37217979-37505429 GCA_031002005.1 Vandiemenella viatica
CTTAAAACATATTCTGAAACATCAAGAAAACTTTGTAAGCGTAAAACATATGTACAAGGGGTGATCAAATGAAAAGTACGAAACGACACGGTGGTACAAATGTAGACCTTATTCAAAATATACACTATAGGCCTGAGCACAACGATCCCATGATGAACAAGACGCAGGATTCCTTGTTCCCAGAATTCCTGTGGCCGTGACAAGACCCAGTCCTTCACAGCGTCCTTGAGTACGTCGTCCGAGTTGAAGCGCTTCCCTTTCAGGTGTTTCTTCAGTGGACCAAACACTGGAAATCGCAGGGCGACTTGTACGGACTGTGGGCGGATGGTCCAACGTCTCCCACTTGAACTTGGCCAGTTCCATGTGTGTGACTCTGGAGAGTGTTGGACGGGCGTTATCATGGAGCAGAACCACACCCTCCGTGAGCAGCCCCGGTCTTTTGTTCTCGATGGACCTGCGTAGGCGTCGGAGTGTCTCACAGTACACACCCCCACCTGTACGCCATCCTGTCCTCATCTGACTGCCGCATCATTTGGACGCCGCTTTGATAAGAGCCTCTGCTCTCTACTGCGCATGCGGGCGCCCGCGCATGTTCTGATCCAAGTCAGAGACTCCAATCGCATCCCGAGATGTCTCGCTACGTTCTCCCATGGCAGAATATGCAAATATTTAAGGTACGTTTTTACGTCGTTTCGTACCTTTTCATTTGATCACCCCTTGTATGACAAACTTCCACTGAGCTAAACGAAACAGAACTAACTTGAACAAAAGACACACATCATATCCATATATTCAGTGATATGTGCTGCTCTGATCATAGCCGTGAGAAAATTTTACGAATAAATGTTTAAATAGGAATTGTGTAGCAAAACATAAATGTTTGAGTAAACAGTCTGAAAAGCTTCTCACTGAACAAAACAAACAGTTTATTCATATCTATGTGATATGTGTGCTGCTATTTTGCGACTTGGTTTTTTTTTTTATCTGTTTAACGTCTCTTAACAGCGAGGTTTAGAGACGGAAATGAATGGGAATGCCTTTTGAAGGAAGCATCCTTGCATTTGCGTGGAGTGATTTGGGGAAACCATGGAAAACCCAAATCTGGATGCCCGGACGGGCATTCGAACCGGCGTCTTCCGAATGCGAGGCTAAAATGTTAACCGTTACACCACCATGCTCGGTGTGCGACTTGGCTCTCAACTGTCTCGTACTCCGTAATTATTAATTTTTCCCTTTAAATGTCAAATTCTGAAAATTTCTTTCTTGATTTATGATGTTACCTAAGTGGAAACCTTCAGCATCGCTTCAGCAATCGATCTTACAGAGTCCTCTTTCAACATCAACAAGCAGTGGACACTAATCGGACAAGTCATCAGTAGCCAATAAAATCTAGTTGAGGACCCACAGTGCGGTTACAAGGTTTCGATCTCTCCAGGCGGCAGTGGAGAATCATCAATCGGATTCGAACAGGACAAGGCAGAATGCGCCTACTTATTACACAAATGAGGCCGATAGATTCTACAAATTGTGACTGTGGAGCCACCATGCAGACAATAAATCACAGTTTCTGACTGTCCTCTTCGGGCCTACAAGGAACAATAGCGGAAATACATGATGCGTCGATCAGTGCAGTTGACTGGATCACAAATTAGATCTAGAGATATGAAATTGTACAAGTGTGATAAGTACACACTTTATCATATTCTTGGCCGCTGCTGAAAAAAACTATCACTCTTATCTTGCAAAATCCTAAATCAATGTCATTTAAGAAACAGTAACGCATAACTGGCTCGTCAGATAAGAGTGATAGAATTTTTCAGCGGCGGCCAAGAATAATGATAAAGGTGTACATTTCCTTTTGTATAGCTTGTTCAGTAATCATACGATAATAAAAAAAGGATACCTTCATCTTTACAATGATGCCTCATTTATGGATTTCGGTTAATTTGAAGGTTTGATTACGCATTTTCCATACTTTTAATAAATGCACAATTACTGTAGAAAAATACAGTGTTTCTAATTTAAACCTATATACTACATCGTAGAGTGAAACATCTTTAACATTGTGTCCAAGAAGGAGTCGTATTTGATACGTTTTACCTATTTGATTCTTTAATGAACATTTTAGTCCGTGACTTTAGCTTACGATATGCTACAATTTCGTTGGTGTAATGGCTGTATTACCGATAGATTATAGACAATGTTTCAGGGGAGAGTATTGAATATTCACTGACATATCATCGTAAGTTTCAATCCATCCCTCTCCAATCCGTCTCTGTGATGCACCTCGCAGGTCGGTGAAGAGTAGCAACTAGAGAGGACTTGGACTCATCAAGTGGACATTCCCAGGACCAGCTTCCCGTAGCTGCGTGGTCGTGGTTGGTGATGGACATGTGTATTACTGGCTCTGTCAATATATCACAACTTTGCTCCACGAGTCTAATGCGTGGCGTTCTACGTAACCAAATTATGTGATGGAAATGTCCAGAAACGCTTTCTTAACCTAATTGCACACCAGCTGGATCGAAAATTTCTCCCTAAATTTATGGTGTTAGGGAAGGGATTAAATGATCACCAAGCATTTGACCAAAGCAATGTGTTGTCATTGTCGGTTAAATTCAGTTTAACTAGCGAACCCAATTCGCACCAGTTTAACCCATTCAGCCAATTATGGGAACGTTACCATTATAGACAACATCTTGCTGATATGTTTAACCCATGACTCCATGGGTTTTTTTGCCAAATCTGGTGCATAGCATCTGGAAAGCGACCACTAAGTTATTTAGTTCGTGTTCTAGGTTTTAAGGATTTTATCGCGAGCTCAGGTCAGCTGCTGACGTCAATGCTGCACTGATTAAAAGACGCCGACCTGGTGTCATAAACGCCAATTGTCGCGCAGTCTCATCTCCCTTGCGTCTCTCATGATTACAGAATCGTTCGTTTGTTGGCACGAAAGAATCTGTTTCTCTGACGCAGGTGCAGATCTTTCTGCATACGTGATACATACTGCTCTGTCAGTGTGGTGGGAAAACTGTACATCAGGCATTTCGCACTCCTTAACTGTGATGGTGAACACCAATTTCGAAACAATTTACCAATGCTATGTCTCATTTGTCGTAGTTTAACTATCACTCTGCGTTGGAACTCGGTTAATTCTGGACGGGTAGCAAGAGACCCACAATTCCAACTATCGAAGACTTAAAGGTCAGAAAGCGGGAGGAAACAAAAACTGGATGTCTTCACGGAGTGTCATCTTTTCAGATCTCTGCATAAACAGAATCACCAAATACTGAATTCCACACCAGTCTTTCAGGCGTTGTGGGATTCTCATATTTTTTATTACAAAAAGCCGTATCTAACTTAGCGAGAACTTCATCATCCGATACTTTTAGAGAACTACATCAATCAGTACCATTTGTGGCAAACAATGACTTCGTTATTTCGTGTTGATGGGTGAAAATATAGGCTAGAAAACTATGCTTCAGTTAAGTCATCATTCCCATAGTTACTATACTGCTGGTTTCATAGGTCTGGGAAAATTAGTGATTCGCAGCTTTTTCTCGCTTTCACAGGAATGGCAGAGGTGACATGACAACATGCATAAGCCATTTTTAGTTATTTCGAAAATTATCTGCCTGCACAAAGTCAGTTAATTTAGACTAAATTTTCCAATCATTACTTACTTAGTAGATTAACGCGATACTCGTTGTAATTGTAGAAACAACTGTATGTATTGCCACACTAAATCGAAATATATTGCGAGAAGCTGGACCTGTAACTTGCACATATAGACGGTGCGAAGAATAGAGTAACGGTAACTGCCAAGCTGCGTTCTGGAATGTGACCTGGGCCAGTAGCCCTAATTAAAGGAACGCAGCGTGCACTAGGCACGGTGGGGATGGTACAGTGGATTGCGAGATGTGTGGTGGGAACGTGGCCAGCCAGGAGGAAAAGATGTGCGGTGACTAATGTCGGTGGGGCGTGTGGTTGCTCTTTTTTTTAATTTATCGTATGATTCTTGAACAAGCTACACAAAAGGAAATGTACACACTTTATCATTATTCTTTGCCGCCCCTCTTGTGGACGTGGGTCTCCGACAACAAGCAGAAACGAGAATCAGCACGTCGGGCTCGGTAACTGGTAACTCCACCGATATGATGATAACCGGAAATCATTATCGTATTGATCAAATCAGTATAGCCTAGATAAAATATCATTGCCCCGTTGACCTTAATGAGTAGATACTTAGAAAATCCCGAAATCTGATGTTGTGGTGGGTGCCTTGGTGGGCAAACCACGTTACAATTATTCATACCTTTATGATTAATAATTGTGGATTTTAATTTTAATTTTATGAAGGAGTGAAAATTTATTAATTTGCAAGAATCTCGACGTTAGGAATTTAGGAAAAATTGTCACAATATGACATTTATTTTCTTATCACTGGCGATTACAAGTCTGAGCGAATTTACCGTTAACATTAACACAAATTGGCAAAATCATAAAAGCAACGCTCAGAGTTACAATTAGCCGTCATGAGCAAGCAAACAATTATATTTACTTTTAAATATCTCAGAATCAAAATGCAAGAAATAATGACAACTGGAAACAATGAAAAATACAAGTTATGACTACCTCAGACAAAGGCATCATAATACTGTGACTTTACAGTTAAAAAGAAAATCATGGGCGCCAGAATGAACAATATATCATTCGAAAATAACTAGTTCTGGCAAATTATGCCGCTAGCTCAGGGGTTTTTACAATTACAAAGTGAGAACATGGACCTATCCTCTCAAAGTCGCTTACGGGTTCTGTTTCACGGAATGCACAATCACATGGCTTGGTCGTAATCAATTACCATTGTAGTTCTGCGTCTGATGTCTGTGATGAGTGTAGCGGACCCACATATGTGAGATTATCTCACAAGTCGGCTATAGGCATCTCTGGTCTGGCAATGCGCATCATCGCATTACCGGCTGTGTTGCGGTGAACCTTGCTCCAGCAAGGCAAGCTGCGGTTAGCGAAAGAAGTCAACTTTCCAAGTCAACCTCAGACTGGTGCGATCGAAGTTAGAATAGAATCTCAGCTCCTCGCTCTTCGGTCCACGAGGAAACTTCTTGCTCCGCCCATTTGTAGTCTCGAAGCTCACATACAACAAAAATTCCCAGGATTTTGAGTTATACGCTCATTTTGATTGGACCTTCAGGTCGGCACCTAATGTCACGTGATATCCTCGATATGTGATTTGGCCAAAGAATCCAACAGAGGTCGGACATATTCGGCTAAGTTCGCCGGGGCGAGAGAACATTCGGGTTTCGGACGGCAGGCTTTTCCCGCTCGGTGAGTGACCCATCCCCAGGGAGCAGGTGTGTGGTCTGGCAAATCCCAAATCCGCGACGTCCTGTCGCCATGGCTCGGAAAGACCAAGATTAGCTTCAAGCCTACATAGCTCAATAACTCTTTAATATTCGCTTTGCTACGATACACTGTATAAGTTCACCATTTCATTACAGTCCTCACTTGGAATCTTGCGTACTTTATAAAATTACAACAAAAATCTATTCACGTGGTCGCCCAAGATTTATGTAAATTACTCTTATATTATTACATATATAATAAAAATGCACCTTGTAACGTGGCGACAGCGCGGCTCGTTACAATATGGCCGGCCGTTGGTGAAAAATGAAATTATGGTACAATAATTTTATTTTTAACTACCTATTCTATCTCCATTGTGACTCAACAAAAACTTAAGCATTTTTATAATTACATTAATTTTAAATGTGATTCCAATAACCATCGGTATTCCTGCCTTGTAAGGTGAATATATAACGGGAGCATATGTCCTTTTGGCCGTCTTACAATTCTTTACAAACAGAAGCACGTGAATTCAGGTAGCCTTCCCAAATACAAAGTTATATTAAACACAATACTAAAATATACATGAAAAGAAATTATTTACATACATGTTTAAATAATAATCTTGAAAATATCTTGTATCAAATCTTATCATTAAATTAATAAAACAAAACATTGTCAGAACACTTATGCAGAAAGTGGTTGAACTATACATTGTATTTACAATTTAGCGTGATGTTTTACTCATGTGCATAAAAATAATTCTGCCTTCAACAAACATCCATAAAGATGCTAGAGGTGAGCGTAAAATATCTCATTACATTGCGCGGTTTTAATCTCAAAACAACGGAATAGTTTAGTCGGATTCGGTGACGTGATTTTCGTCATGACCGACGGTTAATTCAATAAGCATTTCAGAGAAGATGTGCCCGTGTTCATGGTCAAATATCACTAACTGTAATCTTAGATTTTAATGACGTGGCATTTACTTATAATTCAACGTGGTGTGGAATGAACGATGTAAGTACATGTTTTAGTTTGTTACGTAAATTATGAACCTTACTCGTTGAATGTTAGGTGGTCTCCTAATTAGTCTTTCATTGGTCGACATCTCTAACTTGTAATATACCGTCTGTGAAGTGATTGCGAATTTCATGGCGAAAGGAAACTGTATTTGCTCATGGGTATATGTAATGGAATTTCTATAAAATTTACCATTCCCATATGAGACATTATACACATTATGCGGTTTGACGTGAACTTTCATCATCGTCAACCAAAGTCGCTGTAGCATCTTTGGCGTACAAGCGGACCCAAAATATCCATTCGGCACACAAATTGAAAGGATAATGAATAGCGTAACTATCATTCCTCGGTAATATTACGATTCCTTCACAATGGGTCTATTGATGACTCGAGATTATCTCGACATTCAAAGAATAAAATTTCTCTTTATTTAGGAGTTATTATACTCTTAACATGTCCGTATACTCCACGTTTTATGCCGAAAATCCATCCCAGTTAGCGAATATTTTCTTTTATACACTTATGCTTCTTTAGCTTGTATGAAAAGGTCGTAAGCTTTGTGCAGAACGGTCGATCTCAGGTTTTCCGTTTGCCAATACAAAGCAATTTGAGATTTCACGCTAGCAGAATACTACAAATCTATATAAAGCACAAATATAAACTTGAAATTATTTTCGTTGAGTGCACACAATTCTGAGCAAAACATGTGCTGTCCAACAATAGTTTTAATCTAATTTACGGAATACTATACAATTTACAGTAGGGTACGCGAAATACCGCTAGAACGAGGCGTAAACTTTTGTTTTCTTCCCATTCATTCTTGGGTATCGCTACCTGCAGAATTCTAGGAACCTGCCGGTTGAGTTCAGCCTACCCGCGCTAATGATCTAAGCGTTCGAGGGTAGCTGTCCCCAGCTCTTTCGAAACCGTTACTTTGTATGAAACGGCTTTAAGTTCCGGGCGTTATGAGGCCCGATCTCGGTTTGTCCGTACGTCAACAAATAACAATTCTTCGAGATCACTCTGGCCACCAAATAAGGCCAGAAATATAGCAGGAAAAACGACGATATCACCAATAATCTTATTGTTCACGTCTTCACCATCTGTGCATTTATCATATACAAAATTCCTTTTCAATTGAAGTTAGCATCAAATATAATTACCTTAACTTGCAAAGTTAGCTGAATTATTGAATATATCCCGTAAATAAAGTTTTTCCCTTTAGCCTTTATAAATGCAGTCGCCTTTAACTTTTTGCTCTTCGACCTCGCTCTATCGTTAGCAAAATAACAGCAAGGTATTGTGAAAGCTCCTGTGTATCTGTAATCTTCTTATGATTCCTAATTTCTGTGATGACTAATACAATTTGAACAAATCTTTCTGGCAAGGTTTCGTGTTCTATAGGGAATTATCTATGGCACTATCGCTACCCTTGATAGATACACAAAACAAAGAAGTAAAATACGTTGATCAGATAACATTGCGATCTTCGATCAACACAGACAAAGCGATATTACGCTCGCTGTACACTTCTGCTCAGAAAAGATATAATGCAACTACCTAAGGTAAAACGTTACATCGAACTCATGCATCACAAAATGTTGAAACCCTTTTCGTTTATGTCACAAAATACATCTTAGAAAGCATATCACAATATTTGTATCGCTGTCAGATTCATTGTGATTGCGAAGACAAGAAATTGTGCTTGCTAATGGCGCTTCATTCTTCCGCGAGTGCGTATCAATTTATCTGGCTCAGGAAAACATTTAATATTTCAGGATTTTTTATCAAATCAAGTCCAATTAACAGCGTGAAAGTCAAAAGTGACTATTAATATTTCACGTGGACAAAATATAAAGTTCGGAATAGCGAAATAAGCATTAAAATTCCGATATGGAAATATCCTAAGTAGCTTTAACTGTAAGTGCAAATTTGGTAACTGGAATTTTAATTTTCCGTTTATCTAATCTTTCCAGCAAAACAGACGGTTTAGACTAGCGAAACCGGCATCGGCGTTTTTCAAGCATGATTAATTTCGGTAAGGCGTCTAACCTAAAAGAATGTGTACTGTACATTTAATTTCCCTTTTTTATGATTCAAATCGGTCAATTCATAGTCAGCCTTTTCGTCATCGTATTTGGCATGCTACACAACTTGTTGAACAATGCCTACAAGACGAATTTGAGACGTCCATGGATCTTCCTCTGGAAAATAATTCTGCGTCGTGAATATTCGTCTTTACTGCTTTCAACAACAGATTTCGAAGGACGTAGAAGCTTGGGCTTACAAGGTACAGACGTCGGCGGTTTGTGCCCGACAGCTAATGACATTCCTGGAACAGGTATAGTGTCCGTCGACCGACCCACTTACTAACTGGTCCAGCTGACAATTGCGTCTTTTCTGACCGCAAGGAATGAACAAATTGTGTAGTGTTCCACACAAAGTTACGGACAGAAAAACTCCACGCGATGTTGATAGGCTGTGAATTCTGAGACTGATTTCGCATTTCTCTGATTGGAAAACTTGCCGACTCTTGTCTGACTTTCAAGAACGACATGTACTGTACATCTTTCCTCTCCTGCCCTACAAATGTCTTATGCTTTACTGACAGTTTGCACTTAACTGTGGATCCAAGACAACTGAAATTGTGTTTCTTGATTTCAGATATTTTTGCGTACAAACTGACAATTTCACTGACTAAGAGTTGAGTGGTGACTTTAACAACCGACTCACTCGCAGTCTGTAATATCGCATTCGGAGGATTTTGTGGAGGACTAAAATTACTACGTTCGGCTTCCAGAAATTCGTCCAGTGACAATTTCAACTCGGTTTGTGCCGTCTTAACGAGCTCAACTGAACTTGCCACGGCAGTCATCTCTGAGCTAAGTTTTCGGATGTTTTGTTCGCTTTGGTCTTTGACCTCTTGAACAAATTCCGAAATTTGCCCTAGGTTTTGGCCGTTCTCGTTTCGCATCTGTTCAATGGACAGTTCGGTAGCGTCAAGTCTTTTATCAACTGTTGTTACCCGATTGCAAAGAAGCACAGGTAGTTTTTACTTCTTCTGTGTCCCTTTCCAGCTTAGAAACAATTTTAGTTATCTCAGACTTGAATTCGATATTTCTTTTGTGACCTCAGAACGGTAAGGTGGATATTTTTCCGTCCAAATTTGTTAATATCGCAGCTTGCGAATCAAATCGTGTATCAAAACTTTGCTTTAATTCCAGAAATTCCTCTTTTTGTGAATCGAACCGCTTGTTTAATTCCTCCTTTTGTGAATTAATTTGCAGGCTTAATTCCCGTTTTTGCGAATTAATTTCCTGCATTAATTGTTGATTCGATTGCCCTATTGCAGTCATCAAAATGTTTAACATTTGCTGTGATATGGGTGGTGATTCTACAGGAATTGGTGATATCTGTTGGGTCTGCTCTGAGTAAGCGGGAGTGTTCTGCATTATCTCACCGACAGGTGAAGGAAAATTTTCCATGTTTTCTTCCTGTGGCGACAAAGTAGACTGCGAACTATATGAGTGGGTCGGAACTTCAGAACATACGTTCCCCTCGCCTGCAGCCAATATTCCGCTTTGTTCCGTTAACTGAACCTGCTCGTTCATGATTTCGGAGATTTTTGCCTATCAGACTGATCTTCCATATCGAAACCTTTATTGTACGGGATCGCAGCTTCATATGAACACACAAACAATGAATTTACACCGCAGTTGTGCAATGACGAAATCTAGATTCACTACAACAAAATACCGCGAATTTCAATACACACAAATAAATATACCCCTCCAAAATCAGCAAGAGAAAAGCAACGATGAATCATGCAACACAACCATGAAAGCAGACTTACTCTCAAACACATGGGCAAAACATACGTGTCTTTCATTTTCTTAACAGCTACCATGCTTTAAGAAATCAACACTGAAGTTACTCATTTAAAATTTGAAAAATGATCACAAATTGTTACAATACAAAGTGTATTGCATCTCAATTGAAATACACAAATGAACTTCTTTTTAATGCGTTGAAACAAAATAAATTTTATGCATTGAAACAAAATGAACTTTATGCATTAAAATATAAGTGAAACATCAAAATAAAATCTTGTATGAATTTCTATTGACTACAAGAATGATAAAACAGCCAAAAACCATGTGCAACATTCCATGAAACTTTCTGAATTTTGGGCTCCAAATAGTATTAATTTGAATTATGCCCCAAGTTCGCAGACATTAAGAAGTAATGTCTCATCTGGCACCAGCGTTGGGCGACATTATGTGGTGGGTGCCTTGGTGGGCAAACCACGTTACAATTATCTTTCATACCTTTATGATTAATAATTGTGGATTTTTAATTTTAATTTATATGAAGGATTGGAAATTTATTAATTTAGCAAGAATCTCGACGTTGGTTGGAATTTAGGAAAAATTGTCACAATATGACATTTATTTCTTATCACTGGCGATTACAAGTCTGAGCGAATTTACCGTTAACATTAACACAAATTGGCAAAATCATAAAAGCAACGCTCAGAGTTACAATTAGCCGTCATGGGCAAGCAAACAATTGTATATTTACTTTTAAATATCTCAGAATCAAAATGCAAGAAATAATGACAACTGGAAACAATGAAAAATACAAGTTATGACTACCTCAGACAAAGGCATCATAATACTGTGACTTTACAGTTAAAAAGAAAATCATGGGCGCCAGAATGAACAATATATCATTCGAAAATAACTAGTTCTGGCAAATTATGCCGCTAGCTCAGGGGTTTTTACAATTACAAAGTGAGAACATGGACCTATCCTCTCAAAGTCGCTTACGGGTTCTGTTTCACGGAATGCACAATCACATGGCTTGGTCGTAATCAATTACCATTGTAGTTCTGCGTCTGATGTCTGCGGTGACTGTAGCGGACCCACGATATGTGAGACTATCTCACAAGTCGGCTATAGGCATCTCTGGTCTGGCAATGCGCATCATCGCACTACCGGCTGTGTTGCTGCGATAAGCTTGCTCCAGCAAGGCAAGCTGCCAGCCAGAAATCGTACAGCGGCGGTTGGCGAGAGAAGCCAACTTTCCAAGTCAACCTCAGACTGGGCGATCGAAGTTAGAATGTCAGCTCCTCGCTCTTCGGTCCACGAGGAAACTTCTTGCTCCGCCCATTTGTAGTCTCGAAGCTCACATACAACAAAAATTCCCAGGATTTTGAGTTATACGCTCATTTTGATTGGACCTTCAGGTCGGCACCTAATGTCACGTGATATCCTCGATATGTGATTTGGCCAAAGAATCCAACAGAGGTCGGACATATTCGGCTAAGTTGGCCGGGGCGAGAGAACATTCGGGTTTCGGACGGCAGGCTTTTCCCGCTCGGTGAGTGACCCATCCCCAGGGAGCAGTGTGTGTGGTCTGGCAAATCCCAAATCTGCGACGTCCTGTCGCCATGGCTCGGAAAGACCAAGATTAGCTTCAAGCCTACATAGCTCAATAACTCCTTAATATTCGCTTTGCTACGATACACTGTATAAGTTCACCATTTCATTACAGTCCTCACTTGGAATCTTGCGTACTTTATAAAATTACAACAAAAATCTATTCACGTGGTCGCCCAAGATTTATGTAAATTACTCTTATATTATTACATATATAATAAAAATGCACCTTGTAACGTGGCGACAGCACGGCTCGTTACAAGTTATAAGGACTATGTTAAACCATAACCTAAGAATTTTTTAGGCAGACGATAAGAAACAAGGAAATTTATTAAAAACTCAGAGACACGTACATAATAGTGAAATGTAGCAGTCAATAAATAACAGTTATCTGTTTTCGAAATTATAGTCGCCGTCATCTAAAGTAAAATGCATTTATTTATGGAAAATCCTAACCAAATTCTCTGATAATCTAACCAGAGTAATTTATTCATATAACGAAAAATATCTCTAAACATGACTTATTAGTTTCTTGGAGGAAGGAAATATATGGAGGAGAAATGACGTTCAATCGGTGACGCCGGGATCCTACTGCGCATGCGCGGCGGTTATAGCGGACCGAGCTCAAAACATTGCATTTTCAAATTGTGCTCCATGTAGTAAAAATTTGATTTTGTAATAGTTCTAAGTTTTTTATAATGCCAGCTTGTGTTGCTTTCGGGTGCACAAATATGACAGATAGGAAAAAACCTCGAATATCATTTCATTTGTAAGTTGTATTCTAATTATTGTTATTGAAATGTTCAATAGTTTTCAGTCAGACTAGCTACTGCCATTAAAGATTTATTCATAACTCTCAAATAGATTTTGTTTTCAAATATTTGTTGGTGTAGTGCAGCCAATCGGCATACCTTACCATTTTGCACATCATAGACTACCATTACTTTATACGAGTGTTGTAAAGTCTAATTTAAGTGGGTCATGTTTACATCGTGATTGCGCTGTGCATTCTTTCGTTACGTTTGCAGTTTCTACTGAAATTTTGGATGAAATTAATTGTGATAAATTGTGCTTTGCGAAATAGGAATCGTGATGAAGGAAACAATGTCGTTATACGAAATTTAGTTCGCGATGCAAAGTTATGACTGTGTCTACAAAGTTTGTTTTTGTACCAAATTATGTCCTGTATGCTCCAAGCATCACTGTAATCACCAGGCTGTCGTAGTTTGTGCTTGATTATTATGTAGCTCGAAGAGACAAGTTGAAAATCAAGAGCACCATTTTTTGATATCTCTCTTAGTTCTCGGAATATCGACTAACAAAAATTTGTTATAGGTGTAGTGTGGTTACAATTCCTTGTGCTTTTGGTGACATTTTTATTCTGTTCTATGCCCCATTTCAATGTAAAAACAAGCGGCAGTAAAATAGGAAAACACACACTCTGCATGTGCAGCATGTAATTCATTGTGGTTAGGACGGAATTATTTTTTGGTCCAGGCCGCATCTCCACCTCACGTCCACAATTTGGAGACTCTATATCCCAAAGAGTAAGCGAGATATTGAAAAATGTTTACTCTTTATTTTCGATTTTTTCCGTCATGTTACATTAGAATCCATTATCAAATTTGACTTTTGCGAAAGTTTTCTTCTGCATTTCATTCAAAAACAACTCACCTTTGAGACGGTATATCACGATAACTAAGCGAAATACCGAAAATTTGTATTCTTATTTACCTTTTCTTCTCGTTGTGTTACGTAAGAATCCATCATCAAATTTGACTTTGGTCAATTTTTTTCTGAATTTTAACCAAGAACACCTCACCTTTGAGAAAGTATATCTCGAGAATTAAGCGAGATATCAAAAAGATTATTCTTCATTTTTTATTTGTTTCGTCGACTAACATAATAATCCATCATCAAATTGTGGCTCCACGGTTACGGTAGTGTTCCCTGGATATATTTGGGCATGTTCCCGGTGATTCTTGGGTAGGGTAATATGGCGTCCCCCCCTCTCCACCTCTCTCCAACCGGCGTCACTTCAGTGCGTGGTGGAGGTCCCTTGCGTCGCCTCCATATATTCCTTCCTCCATGATTAGTTTTTCCTTAAAATCTTTTCCAGAATAAATTCCTACTACCATTATATATATGATACCCTTAGTTTCTGATACATGTGTTAGCTATTAAATGGGATTTAAGATAACCTTTTTATTAGATTTAAATCATCAAGGATATGATTATTTATTGTATAAGCGATGTGACATCCATGGAGGAAGGAATACATATTCCTTCGTCCCTGTGTGACACTCGCAATTTAACAACGATGTAATTGCTGCGAAATAGCAGTGAGCACTGATATCAGAAATTATTTACACAGTTTAATACATATCAAATGCTATGAAATTAATTGCTATAATACAGGCATTAAGCTTGCTTTTCGTAGCATTTTATTATTTTTTTAAAAAAGTTAAAAATATTTCGACTGAATAAACGTGGAACTACAACTACTTTTCAGTAACATGTCGCTAATGAAAATAACATTAAAGAAACATTAATTTCTCATGGTCTCTGCTATAACGTAACTGCCAGACAAAACGAAAGTCTGTTGTGGAAGTGGCTACACAAACATACGAAGAGCAGGGGAAAAAAATTAATGCGAGGCAATTATATGCCACAAAGTTACAATTGGTACATTCGTTTAAATTTACATATTGCTTTTTATTTATCTACAACAAGGAGATGCAAAAGTTCATGTAAGAAGAAGGGTATTCTATATTTACGTTATATTACCTGTATCAGTTATAAGAACTAGGCATGGAGGAAGGAATATATGGAGACGAAATAATGCTAAATCTGTGAAACCTCATTATAAAAACTCATCTCCTACTGCGCATGCGTGGCGGCCTTAGGAATAACCCCAAAACATTGGGCTGTTTACATGGTCTGCTGCTGAGAATATGTCATTTTCTAATATTCTAAAGTTTTCTATAATGCCAAGTTGTGTTGCATAAAGTTGCACAAACAAACAAGAGTGGAAACCACCTGGAATAACGTTTCATAAGTAAGTCACATTGTAATTATTGTTCTTGAAGTGTCTGATCGTAACTGAAACATTAAGGCAAATCGTTATAAATTTATTCATTGCTCTCAACAGGGTAATGTTGTTCTCAAATTTTGTTGGTGTAGTGTAGACAATTAGTATAAGTTACTACTTTGAACCTGAAAAGCTAGCTTTATTGTAGACAAGTGTTGAAAGTGTAATTTAAGCTGGCCAAGTTTACATCACGACACAGTGAATATGATATTCTGCATGCTTTACTCCAGTTTCAGTTTACACTGAAAGTGTACCATGAAATTAATTGTGATAATTTATGCTGTGCGAAATACTAACCACGATGAAACAAACGTTGTTGCCCGAAATGTAGTTTGAGATGCATTTCATCTGTTTAGATGTGTCTACATAGTTTGATTTTGTAGCGACAATATTAATGGAAATGTGGTTAGCTTCAAATGCAACCTGTACCAGACAGGGCAAACAATTTACTATCAGTTTTAAGTAATTTCTTAAGCACCATGTTAGTGACACAACGTGTATCGCGTATCGCAATGTATACTACTCCCATTTAAGCTTCTGACTTTTGGAGATAGCATATCTCGGGAACTAAATGAGATATCGAAAATTTTTATTGTTTACTTTCAATTTCTCTCATCGTGTTACATAAGAATCTATTATCAAATTTGACTTTGGGGATAGTTTTCTTCTGAAGTTCAACCCAAGATACCTCACTTTTGAGACAGTATATCTCGAGAACTAAGCGAGATTTCGATAATTTTTATTCTTTATTTTCGATTTGTCTCGTCATGTTACATAAGAATCTAACACCAAATTTTGCCTTGGGGAAATGTTTCTTCCGCATTTCAACCAAAAACACCTCACTTTTGAGACAGTATTCCTCGAGAACTAAGCAGGATAACAAAAAAAAAGTTAATTATTCTTCATTTTTTGTTTGTCTTGTCGAGTTACATAATAATCCATCATCAAATTGCGGTGCCACGGTTGTCGTATGATTCCCTTTAGGTTTTAGTGCCCTATTCCCCGTGTTTCTACGGCCGACCAATATGACGACCTCCCCACCCCACTTCTCTGTACCCTGTTTCACTCCAGTATGTGGTGAAGGTCCCTTGCATCGTCTCCATATATTCCTTCCAACATGGGACTAGGTTAAAACATAACCTAAGATTTTTTTGGCAGAAGATAAGAAACAATGATATTTATTAAAAACTCAGAGAAAGTATACACGAAATGTACGAATCGCGAAATATATCATACAAATAAATGACAGTTATCCGTTTTTGATATTATACTTTCTGTCATTTAAAGTAAAATAAAGTAAAGTTAATAAATCGGGATTTCTGGAGATCGCGATTCCGACACATAAAGCGCAAACGAAATACTTTCCGAAGTACATTTAACTGTATTATGCCGGTCCAGGCTGTACTACAATCTAATTTCTGCTTGAAAATAATGGTACTGGCTGTATTACAACGGAATTACTGCTTGAAAATAATATGTCTTGCGATTGACTACAGCACTATTATGACGTCAGTACTAAATGTTATTTTGGAGGAATCGCTATCTCCGGTAGATACGATTGTTATTCATTTTTCCTTACAAGATTTTCCTGAATAAATTCCTACAACCACCATAGGTGATTCCCGTAGTTATTTATATGAGTGTAATGGAGGCTATGATTTTCGAATGGAATATTAGTGGAGGTTGTGTTTAAGTTGACCAGAATCGCAGCTGACACATTTTGTTACAACATAATTCACTCTGAAATGAGTTTTACAAACCAGTTAAACTGCTTTCATAAGCGCCATGTTACTGAAGGTTTTAATTAATGCGGGTGAATGTAGTTCCATATTTAACGAGCTGAATTGTGCCTGGACTAGAAATAAAACTGATATTACATGGATAGCAAAAGTTTTTGGCATTCCTAATTTGTTTTTATTTCTTTGGTTCTATACTTCCGACGTCATTAATTCAGTAGAAATTACTATTGTATGGCTATATGAACTGCAAATGAAATATGTAGAACAATACAAAATCAATGCCTTTAGCATTATGTAATAACAATTCTGTATAATGAACCAACAGCAAACCATTGAACTGCAAGAATATTGCGTTCAAACAGTCATTTTTGACGGGCTCGAAGCTAGTCCTCTTATATAAAATGCGTGATCTGGAGAATGCACACGTCTTCTATTGCTATTGGCTAAAGAACGGTCTCGTGACAGCCGTCACTCGCGAATCAACAGCCGCCATATTACAATAGTTTCTTCATGTTGCTTTTTGTTAATTTACGACACATAAATGTAGAAATTCGTATAAGGAGAAGGGTATTCAATGTTTATGATATAATCTGTGTCAGTTATAAAAACTAGGTTAAAGCATAACCTAGAATTTTCTTTTTTGGCAGAAGATAAGAAACACTGAAGTTTATTAAAAACCCGGAGAAAGTTTACACCAAACGTATGTAATCGCTACATGTATCAGTCAAATAAATAACAGTTATCCGTTTTCGAAATTATTAGTCTCCCTCATTTTAAAGTAAAATGCATTATTCAAATAAAATCCTAACCAAATACTCTGATGATCTAACCAGAGTAAGGTACTCATATCACTAAAGATATCATTAAATATGATTTTTATTCGTTTTTCCTTACAAGCTTTTCCAGAATAAATTACTACTACCATTATGGATGATACCCTCAGTTTTTGATAAACGTGTTAGCTATTAAATGAGATTTAAGTTTATCTTTTTATGTAAATTTAAATTATGAAGGATATGACTATGTATAAGCGATGTGAAAATTCATTAGTCGCAATTCAAAAACGATATTCTTTCCCGCTAAATAGCAGCGAGCAGAGATATTAGAAATTATTTACACAGTTTATTACATACACAACTGCTATGAAATTAATTTCCATAATACAGGCATTAAGTTTGCTTTTCGTAGCATTTAATGTGGAAAAATATTTCGGCTGAAAAAACGTGGAACTACGACTACTTTTCAGTAACAAGTCGCTAATGAAAGTAACATTTTACAAACTTAAATTTTTCATGGTCTCTGCAATAACGTAACTGCGTTGCCAGATAAAACGCAATAGTCTGTTGTGGAAGTAACTGCACAAATATACGAAGAGTAGGGATAAAAAAAATTAATGCGAGGCAAATGTGCGTCACAAAACTACAATTTGTACGTTCGTTTAAATGTACACGTTGCTTTTTGTTTGTTTATGACAGCTAGATGCAGAGATTCTTTTAAGGAGAAGGGTATTCAATATTTACGTTATTTTATCTGTATCAGTAACCATTTGCTAAGAATTTTTTTGGGGAGACGATAAGAAACAATGAAGTTTATTAAAAACTCAGAGAAAATTTACAAGAAATGTAGGAATCGCGAAATGTATCACTCAAATCGATGATAGTTATCCGTTTTTGATATTATGCTTTGTGTCATTTAAAGTAAAGTTAATTTATTTAAAGAATTAGGGATTACTGTAGTTCGCGATTCCGCCAGGAATTGGCGTCATAACACTGCCGCGGTCAAACTCAAGACTCCTCTAGAAATACTTTCCGAAGTACATTTAACTGTATTATGCCGGTCCAGGCTGTATTACAAACTAATTTCTGCTTGAAAAGAATGGTCCAAGCTGTATTACAACGGAATTACTGCTTGAAAATAATATGTCTTGCGATTGACTACAGCACTATTATGACGTCATTGCTGAATGTTATTTTGGCGAAATCGCGATCTCCAGTAGAGCCGATCGTTATTCAATTTTCCTTACAAACTTTTCCAGAATAAATTCCTATTACCATCATAGGTGATGCCCGTCGTTATTTATATGAGGGTAATAAAAGCTATGATTTTCGAATGGAATATTAGTGGAGGTTGTGGTTAAGTGGACCATAATAGCAACTGACACATTTTGTTACAGCAAAATTCACTCTGAAATGAGTTTTACAAACCATTTAAACTGCTTTCATATGGGCCATGTTACTAAAGGTATTAATTAATGAGGTTGGAAATAGTTCCATATTTAACATGTTGAATTGTGCCTGGATCAGGAATAAAATTGATATTACAAACGATTTTGGGATTACAATTTTTTTTTTAATTTCCCTGGTTCTATACTTCCGTCCTCATTAATTTTTTGTATTGTACTGTATTGCCATGTGAACTGCAAATGAAATTTGTAGAACATTAAAAAATCAAGGCTATAAGCACTATGTAATAACAATTCCGTGTAATTAACCAACTGCAAAAATATGAACTGCCAGAATATTGCGTTCAAACCGTCATTGTCGACGGAATTGAAGCTAGTTCAATCATATAAAAGTACATTTGTGTTTTGGGATAATAAAAATAAATTATATAGAAAAAAGTACGTTTATTTTGTTATGGTTGAATATTTATTTTTCTTTACACCCATATTTGTCTCTTGACTAAGATGGTTACCGCGTACGATTGGGGAACTGAAAGTCTCTGGTTAAAATCCCTGTCTCAGCTGTAATTTTTACAAGTTTTAAAATTGACATTCACCTCTGGCAAAGCTTTGATTTGTTAATGCTAAGATGCTAGGAGGTTCCATGGTTCGAATTTCATGTTAATCTGTAGGTGTCCTTTTAAATTAGGTGACAACGATAGAGGTGTACTGCGCGGCTGATAAGAAACTCTGTGACTAGAATTTTTAGGTCACTTGAAATTATTATTATTTTACAGAACATTTGCGTTTTGTATTTAAATTAAAAATGTATGATAACCTTTTTCTTTCTTGTTAAAAAAAGTTCATTGAGTGAATCGAAAGGAATCTCAATCAAAAGAAAAACGGTAAATGTGATGAGAGTGACGCTTGACATTTCAGTGACTATGTGGAGATACACGAGAATCTTTCAGTCCAGAACAATGTAACAATAATTTGCTAAAACTGCGTTGAGATACTATTTTTGAGCATAAGAGATCAAGCAGTGAGGAGATAACAGGAGTAATTCAGAAACAGGTATTTTAACGTACTTTATTACTTTCGCAGATTATAAAGTACGCCTACTCAAAATATACTACGAGATTCTATAACAAAGTACGGGTGGTAACCTTAGCTGCCGTCTCCAAATCACTTTTAAGGTAATTGTTTAACATTAATTCCGTGAAACAACCAAGTGTATACGTTAAAGGAGACTAAAGACAGAGTGGGAACCCGTTCGTCACACAGACGAGTTACGGACCAGTGTGGACGCGATGGGGGCGAGCCGACACTCGGCCGAGTGTTAGTGTGATGACAGTGCGGGCTATTGTGCCCCGACCTCGATACGGGCGCTCCGCCCCTTTGACCTGAGAATACATGACGTGTAAAGGAGCACCGGACCAGTTGTGTCCGGGGCGACGTGGTTGGATGGTCGGGCCGAATATAGTCTCAATATCAGGTCCCCCAACCTTTCCACCCTCACAAATGCACGTGTATATACCCCTCCGGACCGGACCTGTAGTCCTGCGCAGCAAGTCACTCCAACTCATACCCTTCTAATTGTTATCCTTTGCCGTGGGCTTATTTGTTACGGTGTTTTAATTTTTGTTTAGGTTTTTATCATTTTTAATTTTTTATACTTTCATGAACCACTTGTCTCTGTATTTGCAATGGAAAAGGATATAGATTCCGGAGAAAAAGAATGAATTAACAAGTACTGAAATACTTAAAGCGTTTATGGGACCCAAGCAAGAAACAATATTTCAATTTCACTTTTTATGCTTTCATTAATAGGTTACCTTCAGCAGGAGCCACTGCTATTGAAACAGAGCTATAAATAAATAAATAAAAACCCTGATAAATCAAGAACAAATGTCATCCAAAATAATAGTCACAAAACGAACGGCAGAATCGGAAAATCCTGGCGTAGCAGTAGGCAAACAAAACAAAGGCCAACTTCTGTGAATTTCTGAGAGCTGATAGATAAAGTTTCTGTTATTAGAGAAATGTTTCTACTCGGCCACGATATCTGCATCGTGTAATGATCGTTCAAGGGAATTGAGGGTCGACACTTCCAGTTAAGCTAATAAATTATTTAATATTTATATGCTTTGCGCATGCTTATACATGTCTATGATACGTAATAATTGCTAAGTAGCTCCGCGGTTGTCGCTCGAACTATGTGGGAAGCTGCCCGCTCGCTCGCCGCGAGCAGTTTCTTCCTTGTAGTGCCAACCAACTGTTTCTGGTGCTAACAGCGGGTAGCGTTTTCCGGCGAACACCCTGTATAAAGAGTGCAATGAAAGTATATATCTGGCCAACATGACTAACGTCCTTGAGGATGCGCATGTCGCTGATCACCCGCAGAGTCGATGGCGGCTGCCAGCGCCCCAGCGGCTTCTCCTCTGGAGGCGTCTTCTCCAGCTGCTGCTGTTGCTGAGGCCTGAGGCGCGCCCGGAACACTGAGTTCGGGACCCACAGGCAGTCGCCGCCCTCCGTCCGCCCGCTCACCTGAAAGTTCCTTTCATTATACCTACAACATCTAACGGCGCGAGCGAGGGGTGTAAAGCGTAAATAAAAATAAGGCCAATTTTTCCGAAGGAGGATCATAATACTTATCATTATCAGCGGCCTAATGCGACAGGTCATACCACGCCATACAGACCTGAAAACTGTGACTAAGAGAATCTTTGTGTCAACTTTGTTTTTAGGTGGTAAATTAATAACGTATTGGACTTGTAAACACATCACCAAGCTTGGTCAGTGAGAGGTAACGTTCGGCTATAGCATACTGGAGGATGTTGTCGGGGGACAACATAGAGGTCTGCGACCGCGTTATGAAAAGATAGCACTGCTGATTGAAGGTTCAGTCTGAATTTATTAATAAGACACATAAAAAGATCTGCACCACCACCAACACTTTAGTTAATTAATTTCAGCGGGCAAATAATAATATCGGAGTTCCTTTCTCGAAGATTGCAAGTTCTTGTCACATACTTTGGGTTAGCCGAAAAAACACCAAACAATCACTCCGGCCAAAACCAACTAATTTCGATACATCCTCAAAATTTGGAGAAAAAATCCATAAAAACTATGCCAAAGTGTTCCACATTCCCTGCACTACACCCGTGAATAAATTTTACTAGCTTTAAGATATTTTTACACAATTTGAGCCAAAGTAGCGCAGGTATGCGACCAACACTAACAGTGCCGCGATACAGACAGTTCACCACTTCACACAACAAACCTCGATATTTCCATAAAAAGTTACTTTTGATTTCCTAAACAATTAATCCTATTAGAAATACTTCTTTAAGCTCTAAAAACTTAATTCAGAATAGTTCCAAAACATGTTAAAATTAATGATCATACTCCTGCAAATCCGTTTTAACTGACTTTTCAACGAATTAAGCCCTACATCAACAAACTATTGTCTCGTCACAACGTGGCTTCAAATTTCGATCCGGCCATCTAGATTTCGGTTTTTCCATAGTTTCCCGAGATAAGTCAAGGTAAATACCAGCATGGTTCCTTCAAAAGGCCGTGACTTAATTCCTTCCCCTTGCCCCCAGTCCTTTCCCGCTTCTAATGACTTCAACAAGGCGTAAACTACATAAAAAAACACACACACACATCTTACTTGCTAAGTTGCGCATTCTTCAGCCTTCATAAGTAAATACGCTTTTTACTTCTGCGAGATGCCTTGATTCTTTATCTTTAATATAACATTCAGACCAACATATCCTAAAAACTATGGATTTGTGCCGGAGTTAGAACTTACGCAATTGGATACACAGTACATAATTCGAATTTCCGTTCTGATGAGTCGTTCAGCGTGTCAGGATAATAGGACATAACTTCTATGCTCTAAACTGATCTAATTCGTAACGTCAAAATTCTTATAATAGCTATTGTACTTTATAATTAAATCTATACCGTAGTTTTGGATAAAAACTTGAAGATCAAATTCAAAGTGCGAAATATTAAGGCATCCTCCTTAAAAAGAAGCACTAATGGCTGTCCAACGAGTAGTTCCGACTGCCGCAGCTCTCCTGAAACACCTTTCACCTCGCTTCAACCTCGGCTAACAACGTAACACCGTTAATCTTCCTCTCTTCTCCTCCTACTGGCCACACCTTCACGCTCAGTGGATTTTCTGGTTGAAAAACAAGTCAGCAAGGCAACATTCCTTTTTGTCGTGGCGTATTTTTTACTTATTCCAGAGTGTGATGAGTTAAAGTTTGAGAATTTAACCAAACAAACTTTTAATTCTTGTCGATTATTGACTTCTAATTGTTAAATTCTTAATTATTAGTTATTATTTACAATTAATAATTTAAACCAAATGGATTTTTTAATACATTAAGTTTAAATCATGCATCCAATTTTAAAGAAAATTGGTAACTATTTGAAGATCAACGTTGAGATTCAAATGAATACTTACGCTACTACACTCCATTACCTTTGTAGTCTTTTCCAGTTTCTGGCGACAAAGATCCCTATTGTGGCAATTCTACTGCTTCATATTAAAGTTATCTTAACAGAAACTAAGCTTCCGAGGTTTTTGTAATCCTTTTACTCAATTCACAACTATAGGGGTGAAACTGCTTTGAACGAGTAAAGACTTATGATGAATTTGTAAAAGATATAACGAACGATACGCTTGCAGTGTAACCACTAAGACGTATCTATTTGTTCGGTCTATTCGTGCTGGTTGTGATGTGTTCCTCTGAACACGCATCCACTGTAACTGTAGCCTGAGGCATTGCTACCAACTCATATATTTACACAAGCTCAACTCATTCGCGCCTGAAGACTAGAAACAACATTTGCATACGAATCGTTTTAATGTGTGTGTAAACACAATACATTACTCTAATAAAAAATTGAGGCTCTAACAGATTAGTGTTAAGTCCAAACCATGAATTTCTACTCAGTGAGAGTTCTAATTTCTGACCACTGAACCCAAAAATCCCGCGTAATATTCTTCTTAGCATTACGCTCCATGGCATAAGGTTTACCGTCAGCGACTCAACACAAATATCCCAAGGGGCTCAACAACCAACTAGGTATGCATGACTGAACTCCCAGCAATGCAGAATGACAAGATTGGGATTCTTACAATTTTCCACCTTTACTGTGGGGCAACACGACCACCTTACTGCGATTTCAAGATGTCTTTAACAGCGGAGGATACCATCCTTCATTGAACCAAGCTTGGTGATTAGGCTCACCTCCATAGGAATATATTCACCAACCACACGCAAAAGATGCTACAAAATCACTATCTCAACTATCGAAGAAAACTCGGAACAATACCCAGATGTAGATAATTAAAAAAATGTTAGGAAGATTTGAGGAAACAATTATTCCTTACTTTGACTCTGCGCTGCAATCCTTAACGAGCGTTCACAAACTACGTAGCTCCATTTTGGCCTCCTGTGAACCTCCTCTCCCTCCCACGTAGTCCGACGTGGCTTTTTTCGCTACTCCTAATGTCATTATATCATCACACCCAAGAATTAATTATTATCAGACTGATTAGTTTAGGTGAATTCTCAGTAAGATCCTTATTCAGTAACACCTGTACGTACCATAAGGAACAATTTTAATTCCACTGTTTTTCACAATAATTTAGGACTGGATACATTTTTCTTAGTACCCTGTAAGTCGCAGGAGTCTTCAGTGTCTATCTCTAACTAACATCACAGCTAAATCATCTTAGTTCCCGCTAAACTGTCAGAAAATAATCACCCTGAACTATATAGCCACAAATTGAAAGTTATATGGGCGCAAGAGCAAAATTTACTGCCTATGGTTGAGTAAAATAGAATCATTTGCTACAAGAAACAAATGTCATTTTTATTTTGATATAATAGTCTACACAACACACCGATGAAATGGAGGCACTTTGGCGTATGATTATATACGCTATTTCTAACGTTACTATTAAATATTGATGGCACTTAATGCTTTTCTTATATATGGCTATTATTCTTTTCTATTTTGATTAATCACGTTCAAATTATATTATTCCAAAACAATGGTACCATTGAGATCTTCTATGAATTTTGCAGAATGCAACATCGATGTCAGCCTGTTTACTCCAGTAAAGTTTTAGCACTCAGAGTAAGCGAATTGACCTTGTGAGTGCTTAGCCTATAACTCAAAATGCGTTATCGTTAATTAATTGCGATGAAGCTTTTGTTCAAGTCTCCTACACAGCTACTTTTGCACCCTCTCCGATTCCTGTGTTTAATATCTATAATGTGGGTCTCATAATAAGAAATGGTCTGAATATGTTTAATTTATATTCTTTCAGTGTTTGATGTAACTCTTGCAGCATATCCCTCAACAATTTATTTCAGTCCCTGACTAACTTAAAAGCAAATATCAATTGTTCCGTTCCTGAAATGAAGTCCTAGTTTATAATTGTGATGGTTTCTTCCAATACACGTACTGTACCTCTCTTAATTCTTCCTCCAATAACTGTCCAGACCTCATCACCAAAACATGCGTCACTCACTCCATGCAGACTCTTACCCGTTTCGTATCTTCCAATAACTGCTAACCCAACTAATTTATTGCATATGTACCAGTTACCAATTTTGTTACTCAGTAATATTTACATACAAATCTAGCGGCCATCTTATGAATCTCTCTCTGCTACCTGCCCAATTTGTCCTGCCCACTTAAGCTTATTAAGTGATGTGTCATGATGATATGATTTAAAGAAACTATTCCCTCCTCTCCTTATAATCATACAACCCTTTATATTTTTACCTGCACATTTAATAAGCTGATTCTTTGACATTTGCTTTCATTCAGTGTTGCCCTATCAAAACAGATATCCTATTGGGATCATTGTGTAGCTGTTCTAAATCTTCTCTCACTTTATTCTTATTTTACAACGCAAACAACCAATCTTCTGACTCTAAACTACGAACAGAATCTTTAATTAAATAATGAACAGAACCAGATAACAATTTACCATCAGATAAAAAGAAAGAAAAATCCGCAGACAGTTTTAACAGTGTTTCTCGATCATATATTACCAAATTTTATACAATTTCGAGACATTCCTTTCGTTCAGGTATATGATTGGAATGAGTTACCAAGGGGAATGATGAATAACCTACCGAAAACGTTAAAAGAATTTAAAGTTAAAATTTGTAGAGGGCAAATGTAGGTGAGTGAAGGATAGCGGGAAGTTGGGTGTGTAGGGAAATTGCCACCGGAGCGTGTGCTCCATTGCAATTAAATTAAATTAAATTCTGCTATTTTAGAACCTGACGCACTGTAAAACTGAACTCATGATAAGGACTGACGTTGGACCAAAGAGTCATAACATGTATTCTGTGACCAAATGAGTGAACTTAAGGATGAACTAACACTGCTTCTACCTTCAATACAGAAATTATGTTGAAACAGCAATATCACATCGACTCTTAGGTTTCTAGTACACTAACCTTGCTGGACATGGCTTTTTCGTTATGAGTAGGAACAAACGATTTTGAGCCACTGAATGTACTTAAAAATAGCATGGAATATAAAATTGATATTAGTATCCTGTTCTTGTTTCGGCAGTTCTTTTAGTACCAAATGCCAGTTAAAAATATTTTATTTTTACTTACATAAATATTTACTTTAAGTACACCGTCTATCATGAGAGTTCGGAAACTAACCGAAATAAATATTATTGCATTATAAATTTTCATACGTTAGCTTCATTAAACTTAATTCTTTTTGCAAGTTTTAGGTTTATGTTGCAGTACAACAAATTTATTGTGTTGCTGTTAAAATGATAGTAGAAACAAAAAGAAACTAACTGCCTTTTGTATAAGAGTCTAGAACACCACGAAATGTTATGTTTTCAATTTGTCACGTAATCTTTTTCTGCCAGGGCTATTCAGTCCTAAACAAGTAATGCAACTAGATAAACGGAACCTATAATATTACGTGGAATCTGAACTACGTAATATACCAGCAGAGTTCATATGAACAAATCTTTGGTAGATAATAATTTCCTTTTAAAACTTCCTTCCTTGGTCACAGGTCAGGACCTTGAACACTAAGCATTCAGAATTCTCTGGCGCAAAGAGGAATAAAATCAAACTGTGAATCACGACATTATCCGTCTTTTAAATGTGTTGGTAAGAACGAAAATTTCTTAACTGTAAATGGTGTACCTTCGTATAATTTATTAATCTGATTCATTCATCAAAGAAATGTCATTTATTGATGACACGTCATTCTACATCAAAACTGAAAGGCTTCAATATTCTTATCGTCCTCTTGACACGCTTCTGGTAGTAGATTACGTAATACTTAACATAAGACTAAACAGACTGAAATCATCTCACTTATTTTTGAACCATTTCAGTGTTGAAATAATCATCGGTCTGTATATAGTCTTGTTGTATCGAAAAGTGTATTATGCTCGCCAATTACCTTTGAACGATCTTCGGTATCCGTAATTATTGGAGAACCAATCTATATTGGAAACACCGCTAGCACCCGACATCGTCAGCCTAAACTTTTGGGGATTCATCTTGTTTTCGCTTCATTATTTTTCTGCCATGACCTTCAAAATTGTCAGTAATGTAAGAACCCAGAATACTTATGTCTAATGACTTCTTGTATCCTTTATCCTTACCTTCCTGAGGACTAGGATCCTAAATACTGGGCACTCATATCCCTCTCATGCACACTATCTCTAATGTCAGCAAGCCTCGATCAGATAAGGCAAATCTTTCTTCAGGTCGGTGGCACCTTATTTTAGAACTCATCCGTACCTACCGTTTGTTAGAGCGAGTGACAGGAGTTTCTGTCTGCCTGCTGAGTTCATCGTCACTACAGTTGTCGAAGGTTGATGCCTGTATCAAATTTTAATTATTTTAATTGCAATGGAGTGCTCCGGTGGCAATTTCCCTAAACATTAATTTTTCCCTTTGCTGTACCCGCCTGGTTTGCCCGCTACAAAATTCAACGTTAAATTCTTTCAGCGTTTTTGGCAAAGTATTCCTCATTTCTCTTGGTAACTTGTTCCAACCCCCACCCATTACCTACAAAAGAAGATCTTCCCACACACTCGTGCCTGCAAACGAGCTTGTGGTCAATGTCATCTTTTCCCTACCATGCACTACTTCTAATTCTTACATCAATATTTTTCTACGCCTCATCACCAATATACGCCTTGTACATGATGCTCCTGATTCTCTTCAACATCCTCCCGTCTTCCAGTGAATCACATTTCAGCTCCTTCTTCGTATCGGTTACAGATTGTGCTCTGCGCCAATTTCAGAGATAAATCCAGCAGCCCTTCTTTGCACCCGCTTCAACTTCATCAAACTGTGGGTCCCATACTACACCACCACATTCAAGCAATGGTCTGGCCAAATTTTTGTAATCTTACTTCTCTGGTACATTATCTCATCACTCTGTGTAGTATTCTGAAACCTTTTCCTACAACATATCCAACGTGTGCTGTCCAGTTGAACTAGTTGTCAAATGTTATCTCAAGGTATTTACATTTCATGTCTTACAATCAATTATTTCCTCACTTAATACTCATAATCAACCTTCAACTTTTTATCTGTGTACATACTAAGCTGACCCTTCTTTGCATTTATCTTCATCCCATGTTTACCAACCCAACTAGATATCATGTTCAGATCACCCTGCAGCTTTTTACAGTTGTCTTTCGATTTGATCCTAATATTATGTCATCTGCAAACAATCGAACTTCTGATAGTAAATCATCGACACAATCATTCATCAGAACAACGATTAGAAATAGTATCAATATGCTACCCTGTGGGATTCCAATGTTGACTTCTACTTCTTTCGATACTGCATTTCCTACCATAAAATTTTGCTTTCTACCTTATATGAATTGTTCTAGCCAGCTAATCACTTTTCCACCCACTCCCATAGTTTTTACCTTATCTATCACCATTTTATGGCTCAAAAGCCTTTTAAAGATCTAGTGCTACATTATCAATTTGTCCATTTCATCCAAAATGTCTTTCAAATATTTAGCTAAATAAACAAATTACTTCAAATATTACTGGTTATTATGCATCATTACTTCCTTCTTTCAAACAACTGACTAGACAGTAATCAACAAACGATCCATTTTGTAAACTTCAAAAGCTTTAAAGTTTGTTAGTTCTTCGTACTGTGAAATTTCTACAACTGACATGTATAAAAAATATAAGTATTTTTTTAAAAACCGAAAGTCATGATTGACATAACCTCTTCGCTATTGATTTGCCATCCTGTTGATGTTAGTTTCATCACTTTCTTCTCTGTCTTTGTGTAAAAAAGAAAAACAATAAAGCACAAAAAATGCAAACTCGGGATAAACGAGAAGAAAACACTTAACACAAAACTCAAAAAACACACAAAAAAAACGCATAAACCACCCAAGAAAGAAAGATAACAAAATATTCTGCTGGTAAATCCGGCAAAATGATCTGCTACTTGTTTTGTTTTCTTCCAGTACCTCATACAGTTCACATGTCCCTTCTCACAGTAATATAAGAAATGGCAGGGAGTGTTTCTGTATGTCTGCGAACCATGTCACCTTTTGTAAAATGAGTTTTGCTTTATTATTTGTGTAACGTGTTTTTCATTTGGATAGTTGAGGCTACTGGTGGTTCTTTGCATTCTGCCCCAAACTGCCAGGTGAACATAGGCTATCATTTTTCGATCTGCATAGAATTGAAACTCACAATTATCACAACCTTGATAGTGCACGATCAAAAAAAGCAATTACATTAATCATGTAAATACCCTTTCGTGATTTATTAAGATTTCGGTAGTTCTTCTAAAGCCGTTGCCTGTTTCTACCCACTATTTGTGAATACGGATCTAGTACCAGTTGTCTGGATAGCGATCGTGATTCATTCGGGAGGACGCGGGTTTGAATACCCGTCCTGTTTCCATTGTTCCGGACGAATCCCAGGATGTTTTTAATGCTCCGTCTCCCCCGTCTTTACCCGCTTGTAATGATCTCGAAGTCGACGAGACATAAAAAAGTTATCTGATCCACATAAAATTTCTTATTTATAAGGGCAGTCGTGCGCTTCAACAGTTATGTTAGGGCAGTTCGGAAAAAAGGATTTATTTTTCAGTCCTTTTTTCCTCTGTAATTCTAAATGGAACAACTTTGCCTTTAACATGGGGCACTTTTCAGTGCATTATCGCTAGAAGTTTCATGCCAACTGGACGAGTAATGGTATTTATCTTCGTAAGCTAGTTTTTGCAGTTTGTTAGATCAATTTTGTCCTTTAGAAAGGCGAATTTCGGAAAACTGTTTGCAAATTAAATCTAATGTTCGGTTTACTATCGAACCCGCGTCATCCCGAATGCCAGGATCTATACGTACAAAGTAGCGATAATCAAACCAATACTGATTTAAGTTACTCTCACTGAACAGTGATTGCCACGCGAGAAGATAATCAGAAACACATACCCTTGTTGCATAACCATAAAACATATTACAGAGGATGTATCAATAAGAGTGCTGGGCGACAAAAGTATTGAACTAGGCTATATAGCAAACAATGGTGGTGGTGACCTTCTTTGATTTCAGTATAGTATTCATACTATCTATTTTGATATTCCTGTAATTGTTAAGTAGGTTATACGGTTAACCGACGTATCAGGAGTGTCTGCTAAAAGCATCTGAAAGGAAAGAGGCTAAATCACTTGGGGCACCATTACGGCAGTAGGCGGGGGGACTAATGTACCTTCATGAAACTCAGAAAATTATTATTATTATTATTATTACTTCCGATAATTAGAAACCACGACTTTTTTGTCAAAGTTTTGAAATATATCAATGTATTTTGTATCAGTTTGACATAGCGTCAAGGTCGTTAAATATTTTTTTTTTTAAACTGCTTTACGTCTCTTAACAGCGAGGTCCTTAGAGACAGGAAATGATGGGGGGGCAAGGAATGGTAAGGAATTCGGCCATGGCCTTTTGAAGGAAGCATCCCGGCATTTGCCTGGAGTGATTTGGGAAACCATGGAAAACCCAAATCTGGATGCCCGGATGGGGATTCGAACCACCGTCCTCCCGAATGCGAGACCAGAACGCTAACCGTTACACCACCACGTTCGGTCGCGAAATATTATCCTCTTGTCTGCCAGTGGATGTAGGAAGGGGTCGACCAGGCGGGCAGACGCGACGTGGCAAGTCTAACAATAAGTGAACCTGCATAACTATCCACTTCAACTGCAAATGATACAACCAGCACAAAATTGAGCTAGTATCCCCGTTCCAGGAAGTGTCAAATATTAATGTCTGCAAAGACAGATTGGCACTACTTCCGTGGCTTGCGTAAATCACTCCAGGAAAATGCCAGGATTTTGCTTTAAAAGGCTATAGTCGAAATCTTTATTATTCCTGGCTCTAATGACTTCGACGTCGATAAAGCATAAAGGACTAAAAAAAAAAAATGAACTTAAGATTATGAATACAATTACCGCGAGTTTCTGCTTATACACGATTCGAAAACATACAAACGCTATTTCTTGCAGCAACCGAGCACAAATAACGATGCTCGCTTTCTCCGCGTAATGCAGGTAGACAGTTCACCGAAATAGTGTGATAAAGAGAGCGGTACGTTTGTGAGATTATTCTCATTGACAGAGAACAAAACTGAGTGGAATATGATAGTCCTTAGAATTATCTTAGTCGTCTGAAAAATTAAACGCAAAATCGTTGAAAAATGCCAAAAAAAATAAAACCGAACACTACTAAAAATATGATGAACGGATCATTTATCTTTTTCATGAAATCAGAAACTAGAATCCAAGAAAGACAGTGTTGTTCCACGTCAGTAAATAAGACAACTAGTGTGTGTGTAAGAATGCCAATAGTCTGGTATGGTATTCCAGCACGGATAAATAAAAAAATTATTGCATTTTTGTGTCTTTTTATAGCTGGCAGTAAGTGATTACGGATCTTACAGCTGTCAGAAGCGCCCCATTTGCCGCCCACGCAGCGCTCGCTATTTCCATTCGTCCTGGTCGTGACCCAGTTGGCTCGGCGTTGGAAGTCACAAGGCGACCGAAGCGTCGATATCGAAGCTGGGGTTCACTACCCTTCCCAGACACTACCTCCGCACACGGATTAGCCCACTGGCCCAAATAGCGCAACGCGATACCGGGTGTATGGTGACGGAATGACAAACAAAACAACTCGAAGTGTATCGACAGATCTCTTTTAGCAAACAATGTAAACATTTGATTTCTTCACGAGTTTCTAATTCCGCAATAGAAAAATATTTATCACGTCAAAACATTTTAATCACCTTTTTATTTAAAAGACTTGATGTTTTTTCCCAAGATGATTGTCTGACATTGACTAGGACAATATGTTAATATTCGTAAAACATTTACAAATAAGTAGTTCTAACAGCGAGGCCACTTAATCCAATAATTTGAAAGCGGCAAAAGAAAACTGTAATTTTCGTAAGAATATTACACATAGGATTGCTTATTATTTTCACCCTTTGTCAGTTTACATTTAATGTAATACAAAGTCATCAGCAAATCGCAGAACACTGATTGTGTCTCGTTGAACATTTACGACACATTCAAGTTTTTATTTTACTTTTTTATTGTTTCCTCTACATACAAATACTAACATGGATAGACTATAACCGTCTCTCACTCACTTCCTGATTCCTTCTTTTATTATGCTTCTGATTGTTATATAGATTACAATTTACTCTTTTTCCTCCATATTTTAGATTAGTCTGCTGTAAAATTTTAAACATCTTGTTCCATAAAACATTATAAAAGACTGATGTGTGAGTGGAAATTTTCCCGGCGTACTGATGCAATGTAATCCTCTCGGGTGTCCAGCAGGATGGTGGTGTATAAACACAACGTTTCGGCTGCTAGCTCTGCTGTCTTCATCAGGTGATCTATCCGGCTGGACACCCGAGAGATTTTATTGCATTATAAAAGACTTTTTCTAAGTCCACAAACAATATAAAAGTATCCTTGTGTTTGTTTATTCAAATTCCGATATTGAAATTAGGGTTAGAAGTGATGTGCTCCACTTTTCCTTAAACCCGAATTAATTTCACCTAATATCGATTCCACTTCCATTATTATGTATGTATTTATGAAGCGTATTTCATTTTCCAGTTATTTGTGGAGTAACGTACGTACGTACGATTCAGCCTTTGGAAATAAATCTCGGAGAACGAAACCAATGAATGAATTCTTAGCATCCACAATTCCAGAATACATAATTGCGTAATGTTTCCCGTAGCTGCTGTCAGACTGAGCTTTTGATTGTTGCAAAATAAATCGTTTGAGTCTGAACCGAAAAGCCGAACTGCCTGAAACAATAACAGAAGAAGCAGGTAACTGAAGCGTTCGGCAATTTCAATTACTACCACCATACTTTTTCTGTTTCAAACACCGGAACACGCAGATCCGACTAACCTGAAGCAAGGATCCGTCGTCATTCATTAACGCTGCTGTAATATTCTTAAATATAGAAGAATTACTCCATCACTTTGAATTTTTTTTTATTAAAGTCGAAAGTAAGTGCCTAAAAAATTGAGAAAATTTAAGGTTTTGTGTATTTAAAAAAAAAAAAATAATAATAATAATTTAAAATGCGAAAATAGTAGTAGAGAAATTTTCATCGGAGCAAATGCTCCATTGCAATTGTACAGGGCGTTCGCCGGAAAACGCTACCCTCCCAGTCTGTTGCCGTCGGCAACTTGCTCGGTCAGTCAAGCCAGCAGTTTCCGCCACACGGCACCGTGAATCACCGCACTGTTTAACACCTCCGCTGCCCCAACAGTGCAGTGCAGTGACCCTTACATTGTTAAGAACGGTTTCTTTGCATTGTAGATAGTTTGTGACTTCAGTCTCTTATTAATCAGTGCTGTGAATAAACGTTTCTTTGCGGTTTGGCTGGTTTGGGGCTTCATACTCTTATTAATCTGTACCGTGTTTGAGTGTGAGTAAAATTATGGTACGTTACAGTTTGCAACAAAGAATATTTCTCTACGATACATATGTGAAGAAGAAGTCGTTTAAAAAGTGTCGCAGTAAATTTCGTCGTGAATTTCCTGGCGCTTTACTGCCAGCTAAATCAACAATTCTGCGTCTGGTTAAAAAAGTAAGAGAAACGGGTTCATTTTTTAACAAAAAGAGACTGTCGGTCAAGCGTATTCTCACAGAGGAGAAAATTGACGATATCGCTTTTCGACTAGAACAGTCACCCAAAAAATCATTAAGTCAGTTAGGGCAGCGTGTGTCTCGAAATATGTTCAGAAGATGTGAAATGTGCATTACACAAGAGGGTCAACACTTCCAGCATCTTTTATAAGGTAAGCTAATGAATTACGTCACATTTAAATGCTTAGCACACAAGTTTATGAAGTTTATGAAGCGTAATTATTATGAAATAGTCCGCGGCCGACGTTCGAAAAATGCCGGAAACTGAGCGCTCGCTCGCCGGGAGCAGTTTCTTCCTTGTAGCGCTAACAGTGGGTTGCGTTTCCCGGCGAACGCCCTGTATTTAATTTCATAGGAGAAGGAAGATTGTTTTCTTAATGTTCGATGATCACCCCCCGTGTATTTTTTTTTTTATTTTATTTTTTAACTGTTTAGCGTCTCTTAACAGCGAGGTCTTTAGAGACAGGAAATGATGGGGGGGCAAGGAATGGTAAGGAATTCGGCCATGGCCTTTTGAAGGAAGCATCCCTGCATTTGCCTGGAGTGATTTGGGAAACCATGGAAAACCCAAATTTGGATGCCCGGACGGGGATTCGAACCGCCGTCCTCCCGAATGCGAGGCCAGAACTCTAACCGTTACTCTACCACGCTCGGTCCCCCAGTGTCATCTCCGTCGCTGCATTAGATACAACTTTATCTTCTACGACAGACTGAAGGCATTAGGAAATACGCCAACTTACTTTACAAAGTGAATTAAGAAAAGTCGTAACTGCGTAGAAAAATATCGCGTTTTCAAGATCGACGACAGTAAAACGAGGCGGTGATACACAAAAAACTGAGGTGGAGAGGATAGTTGTCATGAGGGCTGTGCATATGCGCGTAATTGCTGGGTGGAGTTATATTAGACAAAACCTACATCTTAATAGAAGATAGAAGGAAGTTGCTAGCTAAAGCTGTAAGATGGCTCACTTCCAACTATGTCGGGGTTACACCAGAGCTTTTTGTAGGTTAGAGGCTGCTGCCGAGGAGATGATAATAGGTTACGGAAGTGACACTGATTAAAGAAGCAAAATGTGGAAGATCAATTAATAAAAGAGGAAGTTGGAAAATGGAACGTGAAATTATTCGTGAAGAAAACAAGAAATCAGACTAGTACTAGTGAACTTTAGGAGCAATATGAACGAAGTAGTAGAGTAGTTCAGCAACTTCGTAGATTTTTTGTTTTGTTGTGTGCTTTGCGGCTCGCCGGCTCGCCGACGTCGAGGTCATTAGAGGCGGGAAACGATGGAGGAGGGACAAGACCTTTTGAAGGAACCAGCCCGATATTCGTCTGGAGTGATTTCGAGAAATCTTGGCAAACCGCAACATGGATGATCAAATTGAAATCACCTTCTCCCGAATGACAGTACCGAGTGTTACCTTTTTTAGCTTATGGCTTTAGGCCTCGTTAACGCCGAGGCCATTAGAGCTAGGGAAGGACTGGAGGCAAAGAACGGAAAGGAATTCAGCTATAAACTTTTTGAGGAATCATCCCGGCAATCACCTGCATTGATTTGGGAAAAACCATGGCAACCCAAATTTTGATGGCCGGACAAGGATTCGAAACCGCCTCCTCCCGAATGCGGGACCAGAACGTTACCGCTCACCCACCACACTTGATAGGGTATGTTATTAGTATGACGTTACACTGCATGCACTGATTCGGTTGGGAAGAGTGTTATAAAAGCGTTGTTTCCTCTTTTGGCCCACATCTGTTGTAGCTGGTGCTTGGCAGAGTTGACATCCGAGCGGGCCCCGTACAAGTTCTAATGGAACAAATATGAAGGTCTTGCTGGCCACGCAACATCATGCAGACAGTTCATAGAGACTTTCGCATGAGAGGTAACATAAGGATTCAGTATGTTCCGTCAGGGTTTCTTCAGTCCCTACCAGCCTTAACGTGAAATCATACCTGATGGCTCTTCGCACCAAGACGCCAGGAGTAACACCGATGTGCCTCTCCAAAACATTGGAAGAATGCATTCTCTCCCTAGGTCGCTGCCACATTCGCCGACGCTGGTAATTTGAGGTAGGTCAGAGCTTAATTCATCGCTGAACACAATGCGATGCCAATTCATCAGCAGTCAATGCTTCCCGATCACAGCACCAGTTAAAACGCAGCCGTTTGTGTTGTGGTGTTAACAGCAGTTACGCATGGGACGGTAATTCCCTGGTTCGGCTGCTGCTAGTCTCCTACCAATGACGCGGGATGACACAGTATATTGTAGGAAGTCCATTATTTGTTCTCGGGTGTCAAGAATAGATATGAAGGGTTACGATGCGCTTGGTGCATTCCTCCCTCAACCGGAACCTTGACGACGAGTATGCCTGCCCTCACACTCCCATGCAGTTCAACATCGAGCCACTGTCACTTTCCAGAAATATGGTTATTGCACGATTCGTCCAGTCGGCCAAATAGAGAGTCACAGTGAGACCCCCTTTAAATTCTGTCAGTTTCCGATAACGCTATCTCCGTGTTCTTCACAGTGTTTAAGCCAGCCATGCCTGGCAAAAACACTAAACAGGAGCTACACTAATTCAATCTGGTCGCCATTCTACCTGATAAGAGTATTGCATTTCTAATCATTTATGTACGCTCCGATGATGTGTGTGTGTACGATGTTACGTTGACATCCTACCATTTGTTTTAGGTGCTTCAATTTTTCTGTCGGCAAGTGTAGTTAGGGATAGAATCTTGATTAAAGGAGTGAGCACTGGACAATTGGATTTCCTTCGATGGTTTGCATTAGATTAAAACTATTTGGCTGAATCAAAATGTGTCTTTCTGTATGGAGGAATCCTTAAGAGTAGGACGTAAAGATTCAAGACAGCAAATACGTTATTATTATGGAATTTGATCAGGAATGCCAGAAGAGAGCGTATGTGAATCATTGTTCTTTATTACTTTAGTGAAGGAGTTTACTGTTAGTTTACTGTAAGAAGTTGAGCTGTTTGTTGATGTTGTATGAATGGATTAAAACGAGAGAGATAATGTACAGTGGCAGAGGGAATAGGCGCCGGGAGGGGGGTGCAAGGGGGTGTACTTGCACCCCCCTGCTACGAAAGAAAATACACAGATAAAGATTAAGAAACAAAAAATTTATTATTAAATTCACTGTTTGAATAATAACTTAATGCGCCTAGGTTGTTTTCCAATTTGTTCACCATCTTGTCAATAACTTCAGTATATTTAGTTAATAAGTAATAATGGTTGTATATAATGTATATAAAAAAACCAAATGCACCTCCCTTAAAGTAATCCTGGCGGCGCCCATGGCAGAGGGGTCTGCACAGATATATACCCGGGACGGTCATCATGAATTGATTTTTTTTTTTTTTTGCTTATGGCTTTACGCCTCGTCGACGCCTTTCCTTTTAAAGGAATCATCCCGGCATTCACCTGGAGTGATTTGGGGAAACCAAGAAAAATTCAAACCTGGATGGCCGGACAGGTATTCGAACCCGGTCCTACCAAAAGCGAGACCAGAGCGTTATCGCTCATCCATCACGTTCGGTGGGAATTAAGATAAATGACGAAAATTCACCTTATAAGGCACACTGATAGAAGAATATAAAGTTGTATTGTTGTGCATTGATACAATGGGGAGAGAATTGCTGTATGGGGGTGTTAGAGAAGGTGTTAATGGCATGCGCTAAGGAAGTAAGGTAATTGGCCTCTGATAGTTTGGTCAGGTCCTTATGGTACAGTATGGAATTCAGTTGTGTGTTACAAATGCAATGTGGAAAAGGAAAGTGAGAGTTGTAAAAGAGTGCAACTAAATCTTTTTACCATGGAATATAATCCGCAACAGATATCACGAAGGAGTTGGATGGGAATTGATTGGGAGACAAGAGGAGTATGAGGAAAGTTGTTGATATCTACACCACACACATTGGCGAAAATCCTTGCACAGATACTGCGAATACAATTTAAAACAATGTGAGAAAGAGGAAAGATAACCACTGCCGTAGACAAGACGAGGTGAAATCAAGTGGGGAAATTTTCATTTGTACGTAAGAGTGTTGGGGTTTGTAATAAATCAAGAAGTTCTGAACAATTTGCTTCGAATACTAACATATTTTATAGTAAAACAGGGATTAGTACAAGTGTAACTGGACCAGAAGTTACCCTAAAATAAAAAAAATAATAAACACTACGAAAGAATCCAAAAACTTATTAGTTGAAAGTTGATTTGGTTCAAATTTATTTTCGTCATACTGGAAAGAAGTTGTTTAATTAACCAACAAAATATTTTGTACGGTAGTAACTGAACTTAAAGTACTATATTGTGTTCAGTTGTGGCCCTTGGCCAATTTAATTCAAATTTTTGCGAAAAAATTGGTTATTATTATTGACGAACTTATGTCCTGGTACTTATGTACTTTAACGATTTTATAGTACCAAATTAATTTAAATTTTGTGGCATGATTAAATAAAGTAGAACTGAATATTTGTAGCTGTCCTTCGAAGTTATTTATCTCTTAAGAGGATGACAATCGTTTGTTAACTTCTGGCGTTATCACTCTTATGTTTTCTTAGGTCTTCATGAGTCACGCCTACCCTGTGTAGCATCGGTAAGCAGCATTCGGTACACAAAGAGTACGATTTCTTCTAGATTTCATTGTCCGATATAGAAAATGAGCTTGTCTTGAAGATTCTGTGGTACGAGGTCAAGTATAACAAAAAGGATTTGAAAAATGATAAACACTCACTATAACACCACCTTATTGAGATGGCCAGTTTAAGTTAAAACAGATACCCATTCAATTGTTTAAAGGTCATATCAATTGTAATGGAACTAATCCTCTCAGTCAACTCTACCTGTTTGATACTTCATAAATCTTACCTCTCTGGATATATATGGTTTCTTTCTCCTTCCTTCACCCGAAGAAAAGCAATAATTTTTTTTCCCCTTTCTTATACAAAAAGCTTTCAGTCAAGAATAAAATGATTGTGATATTCAATTAAGCAGTAGTGGAAAACTAGGGTGTATTTGCTTATCGTCATGAATTCGGATAATGAGAAGTATATCAGACGCATTTGATTGCAATATTTCTTGTAAATTAGTCAAATAATGCAACAAAATATTCAGAGTTAGACTGCAGTAAGTCTTGAACACAATAGCAGGAAATGAAAGTCCAAACATATTGTCAAGGTGTCACTTGCCGATGCTGCGTAGTAGCCTAACATTGCAAGATTCGCCGGTTTGAGTCTAGTCTAGCGAATGTGTTGAAAACAAATCAGACCCAAGACTTTTTCACGAACTACGCTGCGCTTTTGTGTACGGAGCGCTTAGGAACAAGTGTTGTCGAACTTGTTAACCGGACGTCCGGCAGACGGCTTCTGTTTTATCACGGCGTCGTGCAGGTCACGTGGGACGCAGTTGCGGGTGTCCCGAGGGGTGGTAGAGGGGCGGGACCCAGATCCTGCGGCCGTAGCTTCCAGTCGGCTAGTCCACTCTGCGCGGGAACCATCGCTGACTTCTTTGCTTATCTCTGACGCCCCTGTCAAACCTCGCTGAATGTTACGATTGTAAGTACCTGTTTCCCAATCACGATCAACGCTACAGCCTCGCGCAGAGGTAAATTGGTATTAAGGATATTAGGCGTGAAAAATTAAGAATTCTTATTTCGCTACATTATATTAATATTTGGAACGCTGGTAGTTATTTGAAGCTTCCAAACAATAAACTTCAACCGTGTTAGATTCATATTTGATGTCCTTTGGATATTATCGTTGCCAATTCGAGCGTGTAGATACGAACGATTAGAGATATTTTGAAGCATTCCAGAGGTAGCAAACAACCGCGATCAAAAGTGAAAAGAACATTTAAAATTGAAGTTATCGGTAAAATATCAATTAATTACTTTCGCCTTCTGAAATTTATAAATGCTGCGGTAATTTACTCATTTCACTGTAGATATTCGTAAATATGAAGGTTAAACATTGTCCTAAAACTTCTCATAACTGGTGGAAAATTCTGCTTTTCTAAGAAACTCTGTGCATATTTTATTTTACATTTCCTGTATTATTTTTAGTTGCTTCTTAATACTTCTTGTCTGTGACGGAATGAGCGTAGCGTAAACAGGAAGTAAGTAAACAACTGTTACGTGTGTGAATGTAACGCGGCCAGAGGAAGACGTTCACCTTTCCCACTATTGCTTATGATATCATAGACATCAGTTATGTTAGTTACATACGCTTCAGTCAGTCTATGCCATGGGCGCCGGGAGGGGGGGTGCAAGGGGGTGCACTTGCTCCCCCTGTTATGTAAGAAAATACACGGAAAAAGATAAAGAAATAAAAATTTTGTTATTAAAATCTCTGTCTGAATAATAACTTCAGGCTTCTAGGTATTTGTCCATATTTTTCTAACACTTTATCAAAAAAATCAGTGTCCTACGTACTACTAAATGACCTTTCAACGCTGCATGTTGTCGCTGGAACAGTTAGGCCAATCTAGACTACCTCGCATACAGCAATCAACACTGCGTATTCAATAATGGATTCATTTAAGGCCGCATCACTCGCTTCATCTGTCTTGAACATCTCGTACCACATGGTAGACTTGGTAATAAAACATCCATGAAGAATGTGTATATCTTGTATCATGGCTAAATATGAAGGTTTGTCTCATTTTCTTTTATTTTCTGTCTGTAGCTGTAAAAAAAAAATAATTTTTTATGTGTAGAAGAAAATCGTAATCTCAGAGAAGAAATGATGGTCTAAAAATGGGATGAAGGTAGATACTCTGAAGAATTCTTCTGTATTTTCAGAGGGTTGATTTGATCTGTAGGTCTGTCTTGTCGCTATTCGAGGACGTTTATATTCAATATTCATTTCTTCGCAAATTTTTAAAACTTTATCGAAAATAACAGGGAATTCCATCGTGGCATTATAACGGTGATAATTTATTGATGTGAAGGTGTGTTGTTTTTAGATTCATATATACTTGTTTAATTGGTAGCACACAAGCTCAAGTTTGGTGGAATAGGTAGTAATCACTTATAATGTCACAATATATGTTTGAGGTGTCGCAGTAGTGTGGAGCTGATATGCTTTGGTTTTCGTTATCCAATTTGGTGCCTTGTGCGAAAGTTCTTCTAAAACTCGTACAACTGTAATAAAGTTTTGTAGAAAATTTTCTTATACTCTTGTACTTTTCTGTTCACAGAAGGGAGGTATATTTGGAAATTTTTTTCGCCGCGGTGTACTATCTACTTTGTCGTGCCAGCAGTATTTCTCACTTAACTGACATCGTTCAGATCACTGATGACAAGATTCAATATTTGGCTTGCACAGCGGAAAAATAGGGCTCTAGCATACTTAATTTTCTGAACACAACCTACATGACTAGCGATAGCAGCACAGCCGTCGTATCCTCGACCAACAAGTTTATTGCAATCAAAATTACTACCTTCTAGAAAGTGAAAAATAGTTTCCGAAATGGTTTTCGCGTTCAGCTCTTTAGCGTCATATATCCCAGGAAATTCTTGAATTATTGGGTTTTTACTATCTTTATCACAACTTTGATAGGGAACACCAATCGATAATTGCTATGTACCACTAATATCCGCAGACTCATCAACACCGAAAAAGCAGAAGCATGCTTCACCTTCTCAATTATTTTGCTTTTCAGAACATCAAAAATTCTGTATCACTTCATTTTGAATCTGATATGATATGTACAAGTGGGTTTTTTTTTTTTTTTTTTTTTTTTTTTTTTTTTTTTTTTTTTTTTTTTTTAAATCTTATATCCAGAGTCAATTCGAAAACGTAGCACATCTGTGAAAACAGAACGCTCATCGACTTTCCCGCGAAGTGAAAGATTATACTGTCCGCAAAATAAAATTGTTGATACAACTAACCGAAGTTTCACACGATTTACATCAATTGCCTTGTTATATGCCGTATTCAGAGGTTCATGATCACTCTGTCCCCTTCTATCCATGATCTTTTGAAAATATTATATCTTTAAACGAGCAATTCTTGTACTGTATATATATTGGTATCTTGGAAACGGCAGTAACGATTTGGATGAAATTTCATATTTAGATAACGTTTTGCTTTTTAAGTTTAGCTAAATAGGAGTCTTCCTTACAAAAAATGAACAATTTTTGTGTTTGGTATCTCGGAATCGGCACTAACGCCATCTCATAAACGTTTCAGGTACCAGAAAGCGTACTGATAGTTTCTCTTTGGTTTCGAAAAGGAACACTCATATATTTAAATGAAGAATTCATGTATACTGATTGACCCATGAGAATAATTCGCACAGTGTCGTGATCAGTCACTGAATGGTAATATAATAATGAGGAAATAAGTAAACACAAGCAGGGCCGGCGCTAGGAATTTCGGGCCCGGGGTAAAATTGGCGACCTTTTTTTTTTAATGAAAGGTATTTTATTTTGAAGAGTAGGAATAAATATCACTTTTACTGTAAAATGTCTTTATCATTAAATATTACATGTTTAACTGTAAAATATTTAAAAAGTAAATATTTAAGGAATATTGGCTTTGTCAAAACTCATTTTTTTCAATCTTCATTACTTTACTAAACTTCTTTGAAAACAATATTAGCAGTTATGTAAGGAACCGGCCGTCCTACCTCTGAGGCTCTTACAAAATGGCTTAGTATGCCTAATCGGGAGAAACGAACCAACCAACCTTCGGGTTGTGGACTAAGTTAAGTTTTTTTTAATGAGATAATCGTTCACTTTTTGACCGTATGTCACTTTTAACACAAAAACAAATATTAATGAATCTACAAACTCGTGAAAAAGCTACGTACGTGTATCGATACGAAAAAACAGTTATGATAAATACAATCCTGCCTTTTGAAGCGTCTGACCCTGTGCTTTATCAATATTCGTAGCGAATGTTACGTTAATTAGAAATTGTTTTTTTTTTAACATTTGGAAAGGCACGGTTAGTGGTGTGAGGTTAATAATGCGAGTAAGAGCATAGTTTTATCGGAATGAATTAATTTAGCACTGATGATGTACTTGTCTAAGAGAATTACCACTAATCTTGCACCATTAATTGCTGATTAGCATTAATATTTTCTATTTAACATAATAATAGCTTTTTTTTTCTTTTAAAGCAATTTATGAGGTGGTAAACCAGACGAACTCGGAAATGTCTGTAGCGATTTGGGTGAAATTTCATATGTAGATACCGTTTTGGTTTTCCGGTTTGAAAAAAATAAAAAAATGGATTTTTTATCTGGGAAACGGCTCTAAGCTCATCTCGCAGGATTCAGGTACCAGTAAGCCTACTTATGTTAGCTAAGCTTCCTCTTTGCAAGGAACTGTGCTCTTAAAATGCCTAGGAAGCCTTCAAGAAAAACCTTATCTTCAATCAAACTTACTCAAAATCTTGCATATTGAATAGAAATCGAAAGATGCCGAGCAAAGATCGGTCACCCAGGTACTAATTTTTGAAGAAGGCATCGCGTCACAATGCCATTTACTTGTCGTATGAGACTATGCAGCTTCATGAAACTTGATATTTAAGGCAAGGAGAAATGATTTACTGTCCTTGTAGACCTCGCTACACTGGAGGCCGCAACAAAACACATATTGGACGTAAACCAGCAAGAGGTAGATTGTAAGCCATTCAGATTGAAAGGTTCTTTTAGATTCAAGGCTTACGTCATTTTTAAAATTGTATGTTTTACTAGGAATCCAATATATCTCAGCAATTTCATACATAGATCGTCATCAGTTTGATAAACAAAATTTAATCACATGCCAACATCCAATAACGCAATAGTTGTGCTTCTGCTAGTAGAATCGATAGATACATGTTGTTCAAGGTATTTGCTGGTAGAACTGGTGCCTATAAACAAAAAAGAGATTTTATTTAAATAAATTAAAAAAACGATTTCAAGATTAAGAAATCTACACGGAAGAAAACGGGCCGAAGAATAATAAATTAATAAAAAAATAATACGAACGAACAAACGCCCTACTTGATTTAACTTTACTAACTGTTCCCCGTGACATCGTTCGCGTTTATAAAAACTATCTTATATGTTATTCCATGACCATTATTCATTTTTTTAAATCTTTTACTAGAGTTGTTTCAGCCGTTCAAAGGTGATTAAAGGACAAACATCCAAACAAACATACTTTCACATTTATAATATAATATTAGTAACATCAATCAGATAATAGGATGGATGACGTTGCCTTGGAGAGCCTGTATCCAGCAGTGGAATAATATGGGCTTTTGATAATATTGAATGTATGTAAATTGTAATGTTAACATAAGTTTTAGTCTTTAATTTTTAATGTAATTTTTGGGTACAAATACAAACACAACATACTGGACTGACTGTTGCTGTATGAGGTGTATCATCATCACCGGACTGATAACATAAGTATTGCACTCTTGCATAAAAAAAAGTCTTATGTCGTTCATAATTTGAACAAAGGCTCACATGTACGATCACTCACTCGCCTTGCGGCGTTGTCGGCTGTGGCTAACATATAATTAATTACTAGTTTGTTAATTAACTAATTGTTTGCAAATCGCGAGTTTGTACGGGCTGATGAATCCCCTTCCACACCCATGAGACACCCAGCAAAGATGAATTCCAGAGACGGAAAATAAAACCCGCATGACACGAATTTGACATGACGTTGATGCTTGTTTTTATTTACCTACCTACAATTGTAAATATGTCTTGTATTTAATTATATCTTATTATTTAATTAGTTAATAAACAGTAAGTATTATATATATTACGAAAAAAATATAATGTGAAGATGCATCCCCCCCCTTAAAACAATCCTGCCGGCGCCCATGGTATATGCAAAGTTGCTATATCAAGAAGGCGATTGTATAGGAATAATGCAAATTACTTATTCTGCGATTTTAATTACAGTTGAGTTTTTCAATTGCAACTTTTTCCCGGATTCCTCTGCTTTATTTGTAGGTATTTGTAAGAAAATACATACGCCCGGTATGTGAAACGGATGTTGTAAACTAATTTCATAATAGTAAACAGTTAACCTCTTCAAAATAAACACCGTCATACACAGAACGTCCTTTGTGTTCAAATCAGAAGAGAATATAAAGTGAAACATTGGAAAATCTTAAATGTTTCGTATTTCGAAGAATGCATACAGTCGTCGCTTTGATCCCGGCTGAGTGACGTGTCGTTCTAACTGAAAATATAAACTGCGATTTTTTGGCTTTAACATATCTGGATTGTCAGTTGTTTTCCTTTCAAATTTAGCTTAAATTAATTGCTCAATCAAACAAACCTATCAACCTAATTAATGATCCTCGCTAGTTCTTACTTTCATTGGTTAATAGCCCGCAGAATCCAAATAATCCTTTCTGGAATTGTCTTCTCAATCAATATAATCCTCACTTTTGGTAATCCGCAGTCAAATATGAAACTCTAAAACCCTCTTACGTTTTTAAAGTTGGTGAACATCTCGGTTAAGTTTATTAAGAAGGTAATTTTCTTTATGCTCAGTTTTACAATTTTTTTATTCTTTCTTCGTAATGATTGCTCTATTTTTACATCATCTAGTTAGTTTCTACTTTGCTAATCTCACTTTCCCGTATGTGACATTATTTCAGTTAATGCAGTTTAGCTTTTTCAATGATAGTTTTGCCTAAATACCGTAATACCTTTAATACCGCTCCTTCACAAGCATTATTCTTTATTTTTAAAAGATTGAGACATTTTGCAGTGTGTGCTTCAAACTTGTCCTTGCTTTTAAAAGTCGAGCAAACTCACTTCAAACCTAAAGACGGATCACAATGTGATGTGTCTACATATGGCCTCTCCAGATCTGTAGAATAGCGCTCCTCATCTGTACTTAGCGATCAAGCCCTTAATTAAATACTGTTTGTGATCTGTAGTAAGAAATGACAATATTTGAGGCAGTAAAAATACATCAGCAACAACATATTTCACTAATAAAAGAGTGGAGGCTTTCTCGGCGTTGTATATAGATGAATTGTTCTCTGTAAACTAGCCGAGTAAGAACGTTTGTACGTATAACACGGCGTTTCGGCGGTCATATACCTTTGCCGCCATTGTCACGTGATTGCTGCCTGTGGGAGATGGGGTTGCTTATATACCGCGCGGAACCGTTGAGCTATCTTTCATTAATTTTTTTCGAAACAGGGTTCCCATTAACCACAATTTTTTTAAGTGCTCTGTTCACGTTGAACTATCCGAATTGACGACCCGCGAGTGTGGCTGCGTCCTTTAAGATGGAGACGGTCACGATCCCAGGTCCCCTCGTTTCAGCCTTCCTGATTGCGATTTTTAGGCGGTTTTCCGCAACCATCTAGCCGAATGATGGAAACAATCACCAATCTCCGTCTTTTTAAACTACACATTTTACAAACAAAAACACAATCGTCATACAGAACACACAACGTTTCACTTTTCGCAGACAGATTGCACCACCAGACTTCTGTAGATTAGGTACGCCGGACCTAACAAGCTCGGTTTAACCATGGAGGAAGGAAATATATGGAGGAGAAGTGACGTTAAATTGGTGAAGCAGGCTCGCTCATGCGCAGTGGCGGCAGCGGCGATATTGCGCTTCCAAACAATTGCGATGTTCCCAGTATATCCCGAAAACTAAGCAAGATATCGAAAAATTTTTATTCTTTATTTTCGATTTGTCTCGTCGTGTTACATAAGAATCGATCATTAAATTTGACTTTTGCGAAATTTTTCTTCTCCATTTCAACTCAAGACACCTCACTTTTGATACAGTATATCTCTAGAACTAGGTGAGATATCGAAAATTTTTATTCTTTATTTTTCATTTGTCTCGTCTTTTTAAATAAGAATCCATCATCAAATTTGACTTTAACCAATTTTTTCTTCTGAATTTCAACCAAAACCATTTCACATTTGGGACAGAAAATCTCGAAAACTAAGCAGAATATCAAAAAATTTTATTCTTCATTTTTTATTTGTCATATCGAGTTACATAATAATCCATCACCAGATATCGGCGTCACCTTTATCCTAGAGTCCCCTTGAGGTTTTTGTACATATTCCCCGTGTCTGTATGGAAGCGGCCATGCCCCCTCCACTCCGGCCATGCCCCCCCACTCCTCCACCACCCTGCTTCACTTCAATGCGTGGTGAAGGTCTCTTGCGTCGTCTCCATATATTCCTTCCTCCATGGGTTTAACGCATTTCCTCTTCCCTCTCCCCACCCCCCTCATGATTTGCACTGGCCATGTTGTCCTTGGTTGTCGAACAGAAAGGGGGGAAGGGGAAATTAGAATTAACGGTGCGTCAATATAATCGAACAAAGAATGTCGTAAATCAGTATTTCATTTACATATAACGTCATAGATAAGAAAAAGATGTATATCCAATTTTATTTCTCACTAATCTTATTCTTTTTTTTATTTTTTTTTTTTTAAATCGCCTTGCCGGACGGGGATTTGATTTGAACGCACGAAATATACTACAATCCCGGTTTTAGAAAGTAATATCTCATATTTTAAAGAATTTACTACTTTAGATTTTTGTTCTGGTCTACAGTATGTTTGACATGATATTATTGTCATATTTCACTGTTGATTAACTGACATGTTTTTCTTATGAGAGCTATTAAATTTTTATCGCATGATCTGGCAGTTCAGTGGATAAGTCACTCGTCTGCTAAATTCAAGGTTTTGGGTGCGAATCCTGCTATGGCTGTGCTTTGATTATGTAAGGTAGGTCGGGATTCTACCTGTAGATCCTTCCTCTGACACACTGGCCTAGTACCCCCTCAGAGAATTGCTTTTTTTTATCTGCTTAACGTCTCTCTAACAGCGAGGTATTTAGAGACGGGAAAGGATGGGGGGCAAGGAATGGGAAGGAATTCGGCCATGGCCTTTTGAAGGAAGCATCCCGGCATTTGCCTGGAGTGATTAGGGAAACCATGGAAAACCCAAATCTGGATGCCCGGACGGGGATTCGAACCGCCGTCCTCCCGAATTCGAGGCCAGAACGCTAACCGTTACACCACCACTCTAGGTCAGAGCATTGCTCTAAACTTTTAAATAATTCTGATGCAAGTTATTCTATCGTTCAAGACCAGGCACATTATTTCTTTTTCTTTTTTAAATAAAAATAATTGAAAAGTACTGTAAGAAAACGTGTAGCACACATTACTGTGTACAGAAATACTACAGAGCTTGTAATATCGCGCATTTTTAGTCAGAGAAGTGTTAATATCATAATACATGAAAATATTACAGTCGGTATTACCTATTATTTAATCTATAATTCTAAAATGTGTGGGATTCTTTAAATGATGATTCGCATGAGTTAAAATCTTCATAAATAGTTACTTCATCCACAAATTGCACATGTTACGCAGCTTTATTTTGAAAGTTTAACAAAAACAGTTAAAACCAAAAACATGAAATAAAAATACAATAAAACAAGAATTTCGACCGAAATACAGTTAATGAGAGTTTCTCAAATAAGTGATAATTGTTGGAGTTTCACTAAAAATTGCAGCTACTCAGCAAACTTATTGATGGATTTTTTTAGAAAGGGAGGAATCATCGTTGTAGTAACAGACCAATTAAATTGTATTTACGTAGTATCCTGAGGATACCTCGCACTTAGGCCATCTTGTAAATGGAAATACGTCTCGACACTACCAAGTCGCAATCGCAGCGGTAGCGATAGACTTGCTGCCAGGCCGATCTGTCCCTTCAAGATTAGAACACCAAGCCCACATGCTGTCGACGTCTCCTTGCCCCGCGCTGTGTTCTCCTTCCATCCACCAATCACGCGTCGGTTCATCGGCTCTCCGAAGCAATTAGCGGGAAATGTGACAATTTATAATAACATTTAGTTTGTTGCTAAATAAACAATTAGTCAACAGTTCACTTCATGTATCCCCACGCCACGTTCATTCATTCCGAACCGCAGTAGCTGGTCTTTTCTACCACATACTTCTGTTCTCAGAAATGCTTTCGTTTAGGCAATACCTTGCACTTCTTGCTTTATCGCGCCTACAAAAATTGATCTGTTTGATTGATTTCAGCTACTTATCAAGCATCTGCGAGTTTCCAGACTCACTTAGCTCGAGACTGAATTATCTCTGAAATGGCAATTGAGTATTAGTTCCTCACTCCATACCATCGAAAATATTCGGCTCCAACTGCAGTGAAACACGATACTCGCACACTTGAAATTTTCCACATCGAACAGAGGCTTATCTCGCGACGTTGTTGTTCGTGCAACAGCTGGGTGGCCTTTCTACCTGACCGGATAGCCAGGACGTGAGATTGCCACTCACCCCTCATTAGACATCGACTCCTCTCCCTGCAAGCAAAATCGTCACAAAAGTGTATCAAAAATGGTAATTTCAGTAACAATTACACCCCAAGCTGGAGGCTGCTGCGAAGATTGAAAGTATTTGCACGCAGGAGGTCGGTCACGTACGTCCCGCATGCGGGTGCCTCTGTCAGAACCAACACCACTCCATAGAGGTCACGTGAACAAGCTGTGCCTATCACAGCACCAGTGGACATCTGGCTGCCAACCTGAGCGCAACTAGCTCACTTGAACAAGACGCCACAGTTTGCCATCTGTAAGTTGGTTTTATATGAAGCGATTCCGCTATAAAGCTGCTAGTATTTTAGAGATACAATGCAGCTTAATAAAGGCTTAGTGGCTATTTGCAATCGGGAATGATCTATTTCTGTGAAGGGGATATATTCTTTACTGAATATCTGTATAAGAAAAGAATATTTTTTTCATACTTTTACGCGGCACATTGTGCAGAATTAGAAAGATAAAATTTCTTTCTTGTACACCCACTGCGTTAGATCATTGTCAATCATGGCACTTCTTTTTCTTCTTGTTCACCATCTTTTCCCAACATTAGGGGCGGCTGCCTTTGATTAGTTTTACTCTTCATTGGCGTGGTCAAATTTGGAGCTCCGGTTTCACGGGCGCATGCCCTTGCTGGTGCCACCAAACACTTGTCAAGTCGTACTACGTTCTGACGGTGGAAATGAAGTGTTGCCATCTATCTGCGAAATGTGTAGCTATGTTCTAGGTGCGACAACTGTATTTTTTGTTTATGAAAGGTGTAGTCTATGAGGTGAAGATTGGAAACCGTCTGGGAATTCGCCTCTTTGACTGCGGAAAACCAACGAACAACCGCAGCTGGTGAGCCTGGGCTCGAAGCCGGACCCGTTGTACCTCCCCCATCCAGTGGCGGCGCCTCTGGGCTCTGAGCCATAGCGGCAGGTTATAGCACTATCAGTACTTTGCTATTAACGTTTCTGTGGCTGGTGGAGGGACGTAGGCAAGGGTGAGGGGAATTGATTGTTAGAATAGGGTTAAGTCTGCCGGCAAGGAATGCCAAGTAACTCAGCTACGATAATATACATTCAAAAAGTGTTTGTCCCAAGTAATTTCCATTTTTTTTATTTTTATTTTTTTACTTATTGCTTTACGCCTTGTTGACGGCTAAGGTCATTAGAGGCGGGATGGGATTGGGGACAAAGAACGGGAAGGAATTCGGCCATAACCTTTCTGAAGGAAGCATCCCGGCATTCGCCTGGAGTGATTTGGGGAAACCATGGAAAACCCAAATCTGTCAGTATACCCGGACGGGGATTCGAACCCGCGTCCTCCAGAATGCGAGGCCAGAACCGTTCACCCACCACGCTCGGTAGTAATTTCCAGACTCCGTGAAAATTCAAATAGCTGAATCGCGATTTGGACTGGATCCTTCAGGATGGTAGTCCAAATCATTATTGATCACTGAAGGTTAATACTGATAAAGTTCTATCGTTGGCAGAAGACTTCACTTGGTTAAAGGAACGTTGTGGAATGAAATCCAGCGTTCTAAGTATGCACCGTGTATTCAACTGGAGACACTTCATGCCAGCATTCGAGATCGCCCGCTCTCTAACGCAAATGGTGTTCATTGGGTATTGTAATTTACCCGAGAGCTAGGTAAAAAAGGTCCTCATTTCGAATCCTGTTATGGACCTGAAATTTTGCGGGCTCTTTTCTTGACCTACCTTTCTGGCAAAGCTATGCTTTGTTCATGGAAGTACGCTTAAAACCGCAGATACCGTTTGCCCGTTACTATTACCGGGTTATAGTATGGGGTAGCCACGACGAAGACATAGCGCGATGAATCGAAACTTGTAATTCGACTGCCACACAACCCTTTCGGGTCTCGCGGCCAATAATGACACACGCTTTTACTTTGTGACTTACTCGATTTCTATATCATTCTATGGAAGTAAATTTGAAAGTGGATGGTCTCGTATGAGGAAATAAAAATCGTAAATAATTATTATTATAAAACTAGGACAGAAAACCAATCAGTTTTTATATCTGAAAAAGAATATACTCGCATTATTTTCCATATTTTTGCTTATTGTTAGACACAGTCACACATCTCAACTCGAACGCAAAGTTCAATTAGAAAAACTTGCAGCTAATCAAGAATACAGAGCACAGGTTTCTTTTTTTAAATATTTTATCAGAATATCCTACTATCTAGTTATCAAAAGCAAAACCTTAAGCTTCTATAATTTATGTTTTTTTAGAGCAGGCGTGCAATTACTCGCTTAAGTAGCAAACTTGTTTTTCATATTTCTGTATGAATTTATCTTTCTTGCGTACACTTCTTTGTTTCAAACTCCAACTATTTATTATCTGCATCTGTCCTTCAATTATTAACACAACGAACTCACTATTTGTCAGTTATTTTAAGCAAACAGTTTGTATATTACGTTAATATCCCGCAATTCCCACAGATAAACGCGTCCATCATCTTTCCTGCATGAGTCTGGTCATCTTGGTAACGCCTGGAGGAAGCTTTATGCACACAAAACAACAGAGCACAAATTTTTAGTTTCGGACGTTAACATTCACATGCTGTGGTTGTTTGGTAAAAGGGGGGGGGGGGGAAATTGAAACACTTTTAACGACATACTGAGAAAAATTACTCAATAATTTCCATCTATATACTAATTCTATCTGTGTTATTTATTAAGGCTGGCATAGTCTACATACAAGGTTACGACGCGGTGAAGTACAATTTAAAAAATCAACTGTCTTTGTTGTTTATAAAAGTCATTCGTGGTACAGATAACGAATTTCTTGAATGTAGGCCTTTCACAAATATATCCGGTTTTCGTCCTATAGATATAGAAGAGGAAGATTAGTCGTTATCCACAAACGAGCTTCGTGTATCTGTGGAGACGGATAACTTGAATTCTACCCCAGTAAATACAATGATGTTTTTCTCGACGCACAGTAGGAAAACAGGACGCAGGGGAGTATTTCTAGTCAGCGTTTCCGCTGATCGGGAACAAAGCAGCTGCGGCTAGTGATAGCAGGCGTGCGTCAATAAACGTCACCCGCTGTTGACAGTCACAGCTTCTGCTCCGAATCAACTGATAGATTGGTGATAAAGTATTTTTTGTTTCAATAAGGGTCAAACATTATATCTGAATCTTCACTTACATTTTATTCCTTCTCCCTCGGCACGAGAGCATATAATAAAACTTCGTAAACAATTAGGATGAACATCATTCCCTTTAAATGTTGTTCTCATTACTGCCATAGTAGAATTTGCTGTGTTTGAGATCCGCTTTCCCTTTCAGGTAATGCAATAAGTGTGGTCAGCACCGTTTTACTTGCCAAGTATGTCTCGTTGGTTACTTCAAATAAGCTTTGTTGGTCTGGGGAGGTCTGGGTAGCATTAGATTTCTGTTTCGAATAGGAATCCACGGCCTCACTGTGATTTCAGCCCTTGACGTACAGTTCGTAGCCAGTTTACTCTGCCATCATAAGTGATATTAGAACTTCTTTTCTTCAGTTATTTTTGAAATGCCTTCATGCGTTACCCTACACATTATTCTTTGATAGTGGTACAGATAATAGCTCTTAAGTTAAATGAATCATGGATCGAAGTCTTTTTGCGGCAAATTAGATTTTCATTTATGATGTACAAAGTTAGAAGCATTCTTTTCTTTTTCTTTCTTTCTTTTCTTTTTCTTAGCCCTCAGATTCAGAATGGCGGCGAAACCATAAAGTTACAAAACCATGAACTCTGCTCAATGGACCTGTTTTACATTTTCTTTCTGCATAACCTAAATTTAGTACCTGAATTTGGCACAAAAGGGGATCACCATACTTGGTAGGAATGGCCTTCGATCACCGGAATATATGTAGAAGAGTATTCCTCCCACCCTAAATATGCCCATCGTTTTAAAGTGTTTTAATTACTCACAAATGTATTACGGGCAGTCCCATTTCTTCGGTGCCTAAAGTTTGACGTGGAATCCTAACCACAGAAAATTTCATAGACAGCACGTAACCATCGAAATTAACAATAACAATTGGATTAATATAATTATTTCTCCTTGTTTACTCATCAGTACAATTATTTCTCTTAATTTAACAATTATTGTGAAAAAAGTCCTTGTAGAAATAACACACAGTTTCTATATGAATCGCTTACTGCAGAAAGGTAACATGTCCATGTTTTTTCGAAAATAGCTTTTTTCGCTAATACTGTTCCCAGATACAGGATGCATCGTTTACTGTACAAAGGACACTTGTCAGCCCAATAGAATAGGCGTGGCAACGCTTTTAATATTCTGTTTACTGCAGATATGGTACTAGTCCTGGACACCTGCATAGAATTCCTCAAACAACCCTAATAAATTTTCAATAGTTCAAATGAAAACTGATGATTTCATTACCTATAGGTCATGGGGGCCTAAGTTCTACAAAAAATCTTGCGTAAGATTCATATGGCAAAAATGTCCCAGAAAATAAAAAGAGATCTTTCAGAATATCCAACTACCGGGAGATGAGCTTCGGCAAACGATCTGCACACTGTTCAATACAGCATGAATATTTCTGGCTGTGTAAGCCTCGAAACACACTTAAGCCATTTCAATTACTTACTAAGATAGCCTACACTACTGTTTTGCCCATAAATATTAAAAAAAAAGGACGGTATCGGGAAAAATTTGGCTTACTTACCTGAATAGAAGAAGGAGTTTTGGTATACCATCATTTCATGGCCTATAACAATGGAATCTTTGGGAGAAATTGGCAATGAATGAAAATTTTAACTTTTGAATGACGTACTTACTAATCTGTATCTCTAAAGTAATAAAATGATTTTTATTGAAATTTTCATTTTTTATTACTTTTTTCCCATAAAATTATCCTTTGAAATCCTGTTTACTGCAGAAACGGAACATGTCCGCAGCACAAAAATATTCCACACAGGTTTGCGATGTGTCATTCGGAGCTTTTTAAAGCACATATAATTAAAGGTTACCTAGTTACTTGAAAATAAAATATAAACAAAACAAAATTTATCATATGTCAGGTTGTATTCAGTTTTTTTGTCTCTCCAGTAATATTTAGAAATGTGGACATGTTGTCTATCTGCAGTTAGCGATTCATATATTATTCAGACGTCATTATGATTGAATTTATGAACCTTGTTTCTCAAAATAATTCGAAATAAGTGGTGTCTATTCAGTTTCTTCCAGAGTGTATTTTGTGACCTTCCAAAGTTCGCTGCTCTGGTCCCGGGTTCAAATCACAGTGGATGCAGGAATTATTAAGAGCTTTTCATCAGATGAGTTATGTCAGGTTGTTCCGTGTTTCGGATTCCACGTTAAACTGTAGGTCCCAGAGGAAAGGAAATGGCCGTCCTACCCCTGACACAGTGGTTTAGTATGCCTCCTTCGGGAGGATCCAACCAACCTATGGGTTGTGGACTAAGTTTTTTTAATGCGAATATGTTTGCACTGTTTGTTATTGCTAGCATTTGCTAAGCACTGATATAAAAGAAAGAAAGAAGTGGTATTCATCATCAGTGACAGCAGCCGTCTATACATAGTCCAGTTATCATCAGTGGACACAAGATATTCCTTGCAAACACTCTGGATCAGTATCTTCGACCCTTGTCTCCCCTGTTTTGAGAGGCATTTGACGTCTTATTTAAACTAAAACGGATCGACAGGCATCGCTAACAATTGATGTCGATTTGATCAAGACAAGAACAGCAAGTGTAAATATCTTGGTATAACATTCCATAGTAAACTCAACTGGGCTGGTCACATTGGGCAGGTGGTGGGGAGATGTAACATTTATTAGAGAGAGTAATGTGAGATTATATAAGAGAAGTAAGGGAATTGGGTTATAACACATTGGTCAGACTATTTCTTGAATGTTATGATGTAGGATGAGGTACACATTTTGTGTATGAAATACGGGAGCCGAAGGCGGTGATAAGAAGGGCAACTAGATTTCTTTGTGGAAATTGCCGTAAAGCACAATCGTTAAGCAATTTGTTAAAGGATCTGAGATGGAATTCATTGAAAAATAGGAGAACGCTGGAAACGTATAAGGTGTCGGTTGGTGATCAGGCTTGGATGGTTATTCGTAGAAAAATTAGCAATAGTTCGTGAAAGGTAAGAGATGGCACTTGATTTCAGGTATAAGGAAGTGCAAAAATTTTCTTTTGCAGGAAAGAGAGTCACTGAGTGGGACAAATCACCAACAGGATAAACAACTTGCTGAAAACAATAAACAAAATTAAAATCCTTAAAGGAAAAAGGTAGCTGGATTACGCTATTGCAATTAATGAATTAAAAAAATGAAAAAGGAAAAATAGAAACATTAGGAAAATTAGGAAAATGTTGGAATGGGAAAGCTTTGCCACCGGAACACGTGGCGCTGCAGTAAATACTGGTCTCATATACATATTAGTATGAAAATTTTCTCTGAAGCAAAGTATTTGTCTCTTCCCAATTTTTTACACCAAAAAACTGAATTTCCTCAACAGTTTCTTCCAGAAAGCTATAGTAAATGCAGAACAATCAACATGCCTGAAAGAGATACAATACTATCCAGCCCAACCATGAGCTATACTACAATTAAAACCTCAAAGATTCTTTCGGAAAAACACGACCGATGTTTTTAGAATTACTGTCTTTTCTGAAAAGCTTCTGATATTGTTTATGACAGGATGTTTCTATAAATTTTCTTTTGTGGATAAGGATGTCAGGGATTTGAACAAATTGCCAAGTGAACTGATTAATAATTTACCAAAAACGCTGAAGGAATTTAAAATTAAAATTTTTAATTTGCAAAGGTGGATGGGAGAGGAATTTAACCCTCACATTGTATAAGATAATTAAAAAATAAAATAAACAAGGAGTAATTGGATGAAAGGGAATTGGCACCGGAGAGTGTGCTTCATCGCAGTTAAATTATTAATAATAACAATTTCCTCAAGTGAGCGTTTTCTCTTGACGGAATGCGGTTTATGAGGCATCGTAAAAAAATTAAGTCACTGGATCCTTTCTATGATTACAAGTTGAACGAAGAGTTTAAAGAGAACACTGAGTGATCGTTGCAAAAATTCATAAAAGACAATGATATAAAGACTGGGGGCTGGAAACTTACTCAGTGGAGAAAATTGAATATTTATACTGGATGTAGTTTTCAAGATTTTCACCCTAATTTAGACAAAATTTGGTGTGTTACCAGTATAAAAAAAAAAAATCACATGTTGAATGGAAGAAACGGTAGTATTCATGTAGCTAACGGACATAGCAATACGGATTCGCCTTTTCTTAAAGTAGGCCCATTTCTGATGGTTTTTTAAAATAAAATAGACCTACAAAAAATGTTGCAGTAATAACGATAGTACCTTGGAAATTGGAATTGCAGCTGGGTTTTGCTCGAAAGTGTGATAAATTATCCCGGTGAAACAAATTTTGCGCCTTTATCTATTTCGTATTATGAGTACATGTTAAAAGCAAAAATTCAGTAATTTTATTTTATCATAGTTTTTTTTTTTGAGTGAAAGAAACATTCCATAACGTTTATAACCAATCAGCTAGCGAAAAGTAACAGATAATTAAATAGAAAGCATGTGATAATCCTGAGAAGGTACCCGTGCAATATATATATATATACATATTAAATTCCAGCCACAGAGTATAAGGCATTTTTAAAGGAACTTGAAAGCATTGTTTTCAGGAACTGCGTCCGATATGTTTGTGGACCCGATTCTCGATTCTGGAGCGGATATATACCCTGACCCGATTTCAGACGCCTATTCTTAAAACGTGTGAGTTGCCCTCGTATCTCCAATATAACCTAGTGTAAGGAAAGGCATAAGACAAGAAAATTTTATATTTTCTTCGTTATATCATCATATTCGCTCCCCAGGTGTTCGAAAATAATCTCTCATTGTCTGAAGTTTTGTATAAAGGAGTTAACAACTGGAAAAATATTTTTATTTGGGTTTTAAAAAATATTACGTTAAACAAATCCACTTCTAGACACTCACCGAGGCATTACATAATCTTACATTTGTAACAACATTTTTTTCACGTTAAACAAACGCACATTAAACTTCGTTCGAAACGCTCCGAATACATGAAATACACATAAAGAAGTAATTCCAGATTTCACTAAGATTAAATTTCTAGGAAATCTTTAGTATTAGAGAAGCATTGTCGGGTGCCGCTGGCGCACTATAATACCACTGCGTCAAGCCACTAGTGTTCGATTTGCAGCACATTTCGCCTCTGTTGTGGCTGGACCTACAGTTTAACGTGATATCCATGTAACGTCTTGGCGTAGCTCATATATGATCAAGCGGAACACTTAACAATTACTGGCTCCGCCGGGATTTCAACCCGATTGAGGGCAAGAGTCTCAGTCACCGAACTATTACACCTGAGTTGCCTTAGTTGGTCTTGAACAGATCACATTCATGTAAACAAATCTTCTAATAAAATTTCATAAAAAATCTTTAATCAATTAATAGTTTAAGTTGGATGTGATATAAGAGTGCAATATACTTTTCTTTTGCTATCCCAAAAATCTTATATATATATAAAGACCTGTGTTTCCCTATATTTCACTTTTCAGCCGCCACTATCTAGCACAGATCACTTGTTATGTGTGGTAGTAGCATGGAGTTTCCTATCGTGCACAACGATGGCCGAATGCCGATAGCTGTGGGGGTGTGGGAGATATGGTGATTAAAAGTGGTCGAAGCAGGGCATTTTCATATTTCGACCAAAGACCTACGTGTCCCTATGTATCACATTTCAGCCAAAAATATCTAGCGCGGATCGCTGGTGTTTGTGTGTGGTAGTAGCATAAAGTCACCGATCATACACAACGTTGGCTTAATGTCGATAGCTGTTGGAGTGTGGAGATATGATGGTTGAAAAAGGTTGATGCAGGGCAGTTTCATATTTCGACTAAAGTATTCTGTGTCCCCATACTTCTCTTTCCTGCGACAACTACATAGCACAGACCACTGGTGATTGTGTGTGGTAGTGGCCTAGAGTCTCCCATCATGCACTATGGTGGTTATACGTGTATGTCGGTAGATATGGAGGTGTTGGAGATATAGTGCTTGAAAATTGTCGACGTAGGGCATTTTCCTATTTCTACAGAAGACGAGTGTGTGTCCCTATATTTCACACCCATCCAGAAGTACCAAGTGCAAACCATGGTCGTTTGTGTGTGGTAGTAGCTTGGAGTCTTCCATGGTGCACTATGGTAATTTTATGTCGGTAGCTGTGGGGTTGTAGTAGATATGGTGGTTGAAAGTGGTGGACCTGATTAAAAAAAAAACAAAAAAAAAACAGAAATATGTGTCCCGTATATCACTTAATAGCCAAAACTACCCAGCGCAGTCCACTGGTGATTGTTGTGTGATATTAATCTCAAGTGTCCCACCGTGCAGCAAGATGGTGTCATGTCGCTGGCTATGGTGGTGTGGGAGATATGGTGTTTGAAATTCGTAGATGGAGGGCAATTTCATATTTTGATCAAAGACATGTGTGTCCCTGCATTTCACTTTGCAGCCTTAAATACCCTGATGTTTGTGTGTGGTATTAACCTCATGTCTCCCATCGTGCACTATGGTGGTTTCATGTCGGTAGCTGTCAATCAACATTTTATGCAATCACGAAGATGTGGACGTCAGCTAGTCGTTTGTAAAATTTATCTCAATTCCTGCCTCGTATTGCGCGAGGTTCAAGTCGCACTTGCCTTTTTAGCTAACTGGTTTGCTGTTGTGACGTTATGAATATATGTTGAGCCTTAGAGCAGGAACTGCAAGTAGAGTAGACTGGCTTTTGAACTCATTCAGTATCTTCTTAGCTCAGAAAACCACTGACCTTGAGATTTTATACGCGTGTTGTTCGCTCGGTGAAACATTTATCTTCATGTAACAAAATGGCGCCTTCTGTAGAATCTTAGGAGTTTTATTGACGTTTTCATTGTCTGCTCCACATTGCTGAATCGTCTGCGCGATTCCCAAAGAGAATTCACAGCCATTTACTAACTTTCCAAGCCAACCATTCAATTTTTCGATGTACCTGCACAATACCATCCTTCTCATTTTGCCCCAGTGGCGGAACAATAGGGTGGCAGGACTAGTAAGTTGCGACGGGCCTCCAGCTGGAGGGAGCCCCCGTCCTGAGCTGGAGGGGCTCTCCAGCTCAAGCCCTGAGCTTTTGAAAACTGAACTTCCACTCTAAATATTCTTATTTGTTAGTTAAGGTTCCGTACCTATCGAATGAAAACCAGAACACCAATAGGTTCACTCATTTGTTGGCCTGTCTGTTTATCACAGTCTCCTAACTTCTGAAAATTCAAACATAATCATTGGAGTGAAAATAATTATTGGAGGGACAGAGCCGCGGTGAAGCAATTTTCCTTAAATAAACTTCATGAATATCAAAGGAAATATAGTTAACTGCTGAATCTCAACTTAATTTGGTTTTTCTTTTTATTTCACGACCCTACAAGTTTTTGACAAATACCTATAAACAATCTAATTCACTCTTTCAGAAACTAGTGATCCGAAAATTGTTTCAAATCGTACAGTGATATGTAACCTCCTAAAATTCAGAACAAAGCCATAGCAATCATAGAAAGTTTAAGGATTTCACAAAAAAAAAAAAAAAAAAAAAAAAAAAAAAAATCGTGAAAATACTTTTGAAAATATCGAAAACCATGTATAATTTTTCTTTAATTGGATTTTTTGAGTGTTTAATTTATGTTTACCATTTCAAAGGCAATTTTTCAATACAAATAATACATGAATTTAAAAATAACTTTATAAAAAATGTTTTAACAAAAAATAATAACGATATCAATTTAATACATAATCTGAGTATGAATCTCTCGGCACGCGAAAGTAATTCATGCTTACCGGCGTTTTATATACAGGGTTATTACATATTATTATCGGGGTTTTAAAAATTTACTGCACGCTACATATTAAATATACGACTGTGGCTGTTTCCCGAACGGGTGGAGAAACTCAGCTCCATAACGTGCGAGGCACTTGGAGGAGGTTGCCGAGGCGAATGCCGACCTTGTCATGTCATAAAGCTACGTATACACGAACAATAAACTTGTGACACTTATTCCATAATCAATTTGCTTTCTGGTTCCAGTGGCGTAGCTATCGGTGGCCTAGGTGGTGCCGTGCACAAGCGCCCCCAAGCTCAGTTCAGGGGGCCCCAAGTTCAGCACAGGGGGTCCCCAAAGCTCAGGGAGCCCTGTCAGCAAACCCCACGCGACTTGGTAGAGCCGCTAGAGCCAAAAAGTTAAATAAAGGTCGTTATGATTATTATTATTATTATTTTATATATATAATTTTTTTTGTGTGTGGGGGGCCCTTGTGAACCTAGCTACGCCACTGATTGGACTGAGACAATAACTAACGTAGGTTACTGCTGAAGGCAGAGAAGTGTCGTTTCTACTCTCAGAAAAATGCCACACATGTTTACGCGGGACACTTGTGTAGGTGCCATGGGCGCCGGGAGGGGGGTGCAAGGGGGTGCACTTGCACCCCCCTGACATCCCGGGTCGTCGTCTGGGCAGTAGTAGAGCTAAAAAAAAAGGTCGCCCAGCCCGGAAATTTTTGGGCCGAAAGGGGGGGGGGCACCAATGCAGCCCTGGTGCACCCCCCTAGAAGCAATCCTGCCGGCGCCCATGGTAGGTGCAGCAACAATCGAGAACAAACCACTAGGAAGTGGGTAGTAAAATGTGTAGACCTATTTACTACTGAATTTAAAGTTCTATTGCTTCTGTCGAAGCAAAAAAAGGGTTTGAAAAAGGAGGTTTGAACAAGAGAGTGGATATTACGAAGGGGTGAGCTGGGTGTTCATCAAAGATTATTATCTGAGTTAAGGTTCCGGGATTGTCGACAGAATGACAACTTCTGCGAATAACGGCAGAAGACATGAGTACTTTTTGGAGCTAGCTGTAGCAATAACAAAAAAAAAAAAAGAGAATACACTAATATGTGGCAGCCTACATATTACGGCAAGTGAAAAGCTTTGTGTAACATTGAAGTTTCTAGGTACAGGTAACTTGGTAAGTAAAGATAACACACTACAAACATACATTTTTGTAATAGTGAAAAACATAAAAAGTGAAAAATTGCACGGATATTTTGTTTTCGCCGTTCATGCAGGGAGATTCGTATCACTTTTATGTACCCGTAGCGGTATAAGGATTTAGGAGAGACTATATTAGCCTTTTCCAACCAAACGTCAACCTCTCTTCCACGTGTTGCATCCTGTTTGCACGGTGACTGAAAGATTCCCGGTATAAGGAGTCAACCACTGGTTGCCAACGTCCTCTGAAAGGAGAGCGAAAGAGCGGGGAGCGGTCCAGGGCATCCTCTTGCCTTTGGGGTTGGAAACGGCCCCTAAAGGCGGATGAATCAGAAATGATCAACGGCATGGGGATGCAGTAGGCAACGGGAAACCACTGCATTAAAGACCCAAAGGGTATCCCGAGGACATCTAATCCTCTCAAATTACATATATCATGATGGCTTCTTCCCAGGTAAAATAGTCCCCCAATCGGTTCTCCGGGTGGGGACTACTCAGGGAGGAGCCATCAGAATGGATAGAAACAGACTACTAGTCGGAGCGTGGAATGTTGGAAGTCTGAATAGGGTCAGGTAGGTTAGAGAACTTAAAAAGGGAGACGACTTAAGATAGATGTTGTTGGGATTAGTGAGATTAAATGGAAGGACGCACAGGATTTCTGGTCTGGGGAACAGAGGATAATTAGCACACAATCTGTCACTGGTGTAGGATTTGTCAGAATAAGAGAGTAGGGAAACGTTTGAGTTATTACGAGCAGTGTAGTGACAGCATTATTTTGATAAGGTTAGAAAGTAAACCCGTCCCAACCACATTAGTACAAGTGTATATGCCAACGTCACAGGAGGATGAAGAAGAAATAGAGAAAAAATACTCCGAAATAGAATAACTATTCCAATATGTGAAGGGGGAGGAAAATCTAATAGTCATGGGTGATTGGAATGCAATAGTGGGAGAAGGAAAAGAGGGGAATGCTTAGGATCTTTTGGTATACGGGAAAGAAATGAGCGAGGAATCTGGTTGTTAGAATTTTGTGAAAGATGTAAGCTAGTTGTGGCAAACACACTAAACCATCCAAGAAGGATATACACCTGGAAACGTCCAGGGGATACAGGCAGATATCAGCTAGATTATATCATGGTCAAACAGAGATTCAGGAATCAAGTATTAGACTGTAAAGGGTACCCATGATCAGACATAGAATCTGACCATAATTTGATAGTAATGAAGTGCAGGCTGAAATTCAAGCGGTTAAGGAAGCAATTTAAGCAGAACAGTCTGGAGGTGAATAAAATGATACAATCTAGCACGAGAGAAAAATTTGCAGAAATGGCAGACTTAGGTCTAAGAAGTAATTGTGAAAGGAACTCAACTGAGGACGAATGGAATGCATTAAAGACAGAAATAATGAAAACTGGTAAAGAAACATTAGGCTTTAGGGAACAAGCCACCCGAAAACCTTGGATCACAGAGGAAATTTTGAAACTGTTGGATCAGAAGAGAAATGCTCAGGATGAAGCAGGAAATTTTAAAATCAAATAAATAGGATACGAAAAGGAAAAAAAATGGCTACAAGAAAAGTGTAAAAGTGTGAAGAAGTAGAAAAGGAAATGGGCGTAGGTAAAGTAGATGTTGCATACAGAAAGTGTAAACGTTAAAGCTGCTTATGGGAAACCTCTTTTAAGCTCAGACAATAGAGCTAACCGATGGAAGGAATACACTGAGAAACTTCATGCTGGGGACAACTTGAACAATAGCGTAATAGAAAAGGAAAGCGATGTCGTCATGGATGATTTAGGAGATCCTGTTCTGAGGACAGAATTTAATAGAGCACTGAATGACTTGAAAGCAAATAAGGAAGTTGGAATTGTTGAGATCCCTGCAGAAATTCTTAAATGCCTAGGAGGAAAGGGACTCGAAAGATCATTCAAGTTGATATCAGAAAGTTATGAAACAAGATAAATTCCAAGTGATTTTAATAAAAATATTATCTTCACACTTCCAATGAAACCACAAGCTGACAAATGTGAGAATTATCGCACCATTAGTCTAACATAACTTACTTCAAAATTACTGACCAGAATAATATACAGAAGAATGGAAAGCATAGTAGAAGAGATAGTAGGTGAAGATCAATTTGGGTTTAGGAAAAATCGTGGTACGAGGGAAGCAATTCTGGCTTAAAGATTGATACTTGAAGGGCGGATCAAGAGAAACAAAGATACTTTTTGGCGTTTGTTGATTTAGAAAAAGCTTTTGATAATGTTAGGTTGGACAAGATGTTCAAAATTTTAAAAATATCAGGTCTAAAATATCGAGATAGAAGAATACTTTATAAACAATATAAGAATCAAGTAGCTATAATAAAAGTAGAGAATCACGAGAGACATGCATCAGTTAAAAAGGGTGTGAGACAAAGTTGTAGTCTATCCCCGTTAATATTCAACTTGTATGTAGAATAAATAATAAATGAAATAAAAGAAAATTTTTCATGTGGCGTAAGTGTTCAGGAAGAAAAAAACAGTATGCTACGATTTGCTGATGACATTGTGTTGTTAGCAGAACAGGCTGAGGATATTGAGACATTACTGAATGTCATGAACAAACTACTGAAGGAAGATTTTGGACTGAATATAAATCAAAGCAAGACAAAAGTGATGAAATGTAGCAGAAATGATACCAATATAATTAAATATAATAATAATAGATTAAATGTAAAAATAGGATCTGATGCAGTAGGAGAAGTAAGTGAATTCTGCTACTTGGGAAGCAAAATTACAACCGATGGCCGAAGCAAGAATGATGCTAAAAGCAGAATAGCTCTAGCAAAAGGATCCTTCATGAAAAAGAGGAATCTTTTAGATTCAAACATTGATCTAGGAATTAGAAAGAACTTTTTAAAACTCTATGTGTGGAGCACATTACTTTGTGGTAACTAAAGATGGACTTTAGGAATAACAGAAAGAAAGAAAATTGAAGTATTTGAAATGGGGTGCTTCAGAAGAATACTGAAAATTAAGTGGACAGACAAAGTAAGAAATTAACGAGTTTTGGAAATGATAGGTGAGGAAAGAAGTTTGCGGAAGAAGCTTACAGAAAGACGAGACAGGCTGGTAGTTCGTATTTTGAGACATGCTGGATTTCGTTAATTTGTAACTGGAGAGAATAGTCGAAGGTAAGAATTGTAGAGGAATACAGAGATCAGAATATATTAAGCAGATAATTGAGGATGTGGGTTGTAAAGGATATGTAGAGGTTAGCACAAGATAGGAAGGCGGTGTTTAAATGGAATTTTTTTTTAAACCTCAAAAACTATTACTATAGTAACAGGAGTTTAAGGGTCTGAAAGACAGCAGGATATAGACTTTCTGCTTACTTACGTATCATGTGCTCCATCGCCACTTTAATTTTATTTTGGCTCCAATTTTTCTTTACTTCTGAATGAAATTGTGTCCTCAAATTGAGCAGTTTCTTGCTTATCTCATTGACGGTGGCGATAAATTTGGCAGCCAATTACTGTAGTGCATTTTTCTTTCTAATTCGGTTGCAGTATGATTTACCTTTTACATCCCACAGATCTGGTAAAACTTCTTAATCCGAAATTACAGCAAATACTCCTACCCCACGATTATTTTCTGACATTTTCTCTCTGGAAGTGTAGGAAAAATATTCGGCACGTTGCAAACTACAATACACTCTCTCAGTGCAACGAAGTGACTGTTAATACTGCATGAAAATCTGGTGTCTGACACATATAGCGGAACAATTCAAATGAGTCGATGGTTTGTTCTCAGACGTGTTTACACAAACACTGATATCAACTCGTGCAATAAGTGTCCCAAGTTTATTGCTCGAGTATTTGAGCCGTTATTCTCGTCCGAGGCGTGACGAGAGTAAGGTGGGTAATTTGCGTTCGAATTCTTTGATTTGTCCACAATTATCGTTTCGGAGTCAAGCCAACCTAGGCGAGGCAACACAGTTAGATCGTCCACCTTTTGCATTCATGTAGGCTGGATTGAATAAAGCTCCGCAAATGGGGAACTTCCGCACGAAATCCACCTCCGCAAGATTTAAATCGGAGTAAAGGGAGCTATAACAGAGTTATTGTTCATATTGCAATATATTGTTCTCTAACAAGAGTAAAAATAAATTGCGCAGTGTTGATAGCTAAGTGACGAGATACAAATTTCAACTTGTTATGCCGGGAAGACGTTACGAGCTCATGTCGTGCGGTGGCGTGACCTTGTGATAGTCGCTAGAATTAGCTGAGCCGCGAAGTTCATTTCACAAAAATAGTTTTCTTGGCTCGTGCGTAATTAGTTATCTAATTTAATTCATTTGTAAAACTACCGCGCGTCTATACTTCATGAAAGAAGAGTGGGAAAAATGACATTATCGGAGTATTATTTGGAAAAGTGTAAAATTCGTAATAAAAATATTGTTATATTCATTTTAAGTTTGTTTCTAATAAAGATTATATTTTAAATACAGTAATTATAAATTTATTTCCCATCTATCGTTAAACCGTTTCCGAGACAGGTCTAGCACTGAACCACCTCATCCACATCCAAAAAGATGACGTCCGTTACAAGTTACAAGTTAACAACCCTAGTGTAACCTCGCGTCCACTTGCCGAATATGGACCGAACTTTGTGGCTGTGCGACGACGCACTGGCCTCGCACTGGGAAACACGTATGTTCGAATCCACGTCCGACCATCCAGTTTTCTATAGTTTCCCAAAATTCCGAAATGGTTCTTCTGAAAAAAGGCCATAGCCCAATTTCTTTCAATCCCGTGTACCCTTCCATTTCCTGCCTCTAAAGACCTTAACGTGAACGAGGTGTAAAGCCGTAAAAAAAACTGTTGAGGTATTGCCCGAAATCCAGTTACAATTATTATTATTATTTTTATTATTAATTTAAATGTGATGGAGCTAACACTACAGTGCCAATTCCCCCAGTCATCCATTTACCCCCTTTTTTATAGACACATATTTTTTTCAATTTTCTTTTATAATTGGAATGTTAAATTCCTCCTCCATTTACTATTATGATTTACAAATTTTAATACTCAGTAGAAATTATTTTGTACGATCTAATTTCATCAAACCCGGCCTATTGCGCATTGCCACTTTTTGATATTATTCCTTTCGCTGATGGTATGCGCAGTTTGTGGACAATGGCTGATTAAAGGAAAAGGCAGTGGGCTTCCTTCCGTGTCTGAAGCAACGAGTGCCGAATCACAGACGTTTCCAGTACACCCTTAGAGACTACTCAAGATAGCACAGGACTGAAAATACAGTTTGAAAGAGTTATGGAAGCGGCTGACCATGCTGACATTCTGCATCTTGTATGAAGAGAAAACACTACCATTCAGATGTATCCAGAATAACAAAGGACGTGCCGGGATGCTTGCTTTAAAAAGGCCATGGCCGAATTCCTTACTGTTTCTTACCCCTAGTCTTTTCCCGTCTCTAATGACCTCGACGTCGACGAGGCGTAAAGCCATAAGGAAAAAAAAACAAAGGATCCAGATATCGAGCAATTGTTATACATAAAAAAACTTTGTAAGTTTTGCTACAAAATGAACGAAGATACTTATTTCTATCTCAGTTGTACTACGCTCACTGATATTTTGACCCTGACAGTTATTCATAAAACAACCTTGTATTATTCGACATCCCCACCCAAAACTGTCCATGGAAAACGCCGCTTTAATCGAAATCGGTCTCTGTCCTTGTGGTGCATGTTTTCTGCAAGCAGGATTGTATCTATTTTTTTTTTTCCAGGTAACACCTGATGTTTCTACTTCTGGAAGTAGAGAGAAAATCTACGACATTCTTCGAAGACCTACGAAACTTTGGCCAGACCATTGCTTTAATGTGGTGGTACAATTTGGGACCAACATTTTGGGTATCGGATACAGTAGTTGAAGGATATACGAAGAAAAGCAGCTAGAGTTTTGGAAATTACCGCAGGACCCACACAGTAACTGATATGATAAAGGGGATGGAATGGGAGCCATTGAAATACAGGAGGAGGTTGAAGAGAGTGTTTGGAGTGTACAAGGCGTATGTATGTTGGTGAAGGGTCTTAGAAGGATATTGGTCAAAGAATTAGGAGTAGCGCATGGAAGGGAAAAGATGACCATGATCACAAGCTAGCACTCGATTTAAGGCTTAAGAGAGTGGAAAAATTTTCTTTTATGGGTGAGAGTGTCAAAGATTGGAATAAGTTATCTAGAGAAGTGATGAATGATTTATCAAAAACGCTGAAAGAATTTAAAATTCGTAAATTGCAAAAGTAGATGGAGGAGGAACTTTAACACTGAAAGCATATAAGATAATAACAATAATAAATACTAAGAATGGTGTTTGAAATCTTTCGGGCATGCAGCCGGATCAATTGATTGGCCGCATGCCCGAGAGATTTTCAAGCATCAGATTTACCTGGAAAACCTACGATTACACTAAGAGTAGTATAATTAGATGACGACAGTATCCACCTGAATCATTACTCTAAGTAGCTCATGTCTTCCATTTAAGGATCAGGGAAGACAAGAGGATGTTAAAAACATAACGTGAAGTAGACAAAACTGCCTCATTGTGATTTTCCAAAATAACTGGGAGTAAAAGAAGATTGTAGGGTAAATATTCCCTTAAAGCTTACTGCAAGGATACGAAGTTTGAGCGGTTATATCAGTTTTCCATGACTCCACCAGATAAGTCTAACGACTTATGTTTCTATCAATGCTTGTACTGTGTTTCTTCGCACTATAATTCTCTGCTCCTCTTTGGAGAAATTCATCGTGACACTGCGCGAAGAAGATTTGGTGACCCGCGTACGCAGGTGACTTCTTTGTTTCTAATAAGAAGGCCATGCAAATCGTTGCAGTCTTGACCTCATGTTCCATATGACTAAGTTATATTCAAACGATTTTTATATGTTAGTTAATAGGTTTCTTTGCTTTTTTGACCATTATCTTTAAGTTTACAAATTCATTTCATTTATTTAAAACTTACCAGGAATATCAGGAATGATATATATTTCAGTAATCATATTTATAGGTTATTTTTCTACATTAATTGTTTTTACGAGATCGGTAGTGTTTGTTTCCATGAACTACAGAATATCAGTTACTAATAAACTACTTGTGTAGGTAGTATTTACAGTTTTGATCTCCCTCATATGTCTAAAAAAAAACGTCATATTTCAAACGGGACCTAATTTTGAGGTAGTTCCACACATTTTCCACGAGTACATTCAACTCACGATTATTTTCTAATGCTGTATTTAATTTATAATTAGTTACTTTTTATTTTTATTAGTTCATTTTTCCTTTTATTTACTGTCAAAATAGTGTCATCTGGGCTCAATCAAGCCTTTTTGTTGCCGCTGAGGATACATCGTTATGATTTGTGGAACAGACTAATCTGGAAAATGGGCATTTTTAGCAAGAAATTATTATTCTTAAACTATTTTATTTTTACCCCAAACCAATGTGGTAAGCATGATCAATAATTAGATTTGTTTTTTCGTATCATCCTCTATTCGACCATCTATATTTATGATTCTTAAATGAACAATGAATCCCGAAACGTTACTCCTGTTGAACTGCAAAATGGAAACAACATACCGCTTTGCTAGGCGTATTTTTTTTAAAGAAAATATAGGATCCACCAGTCTCGAGATTTCTATTTTTGTTTTCTTTTCTGATGCTGCGCAAAGTCGCATCACCAGCAACTGCGATGTGGTTTCCTGGACGCTGGTGGGTATCACCAACTGCTTCCGCTCCTGCGAAGCCAGTGGCGGGGCGAGACCAAAATTTTATGTGGGCGAGATAAGTTTGCGAGGCCCTCTGGAGACGCAAAATGACAGGGTTTATAAAGTATTTAAAAAAAAATTAAAATTTTATTTATAAAAATTCAATCACTTTTACTGTGTATAATATTATTAAATAATGAGTAACAGTATATAATTAAAGAAATAGAAATTTTCTGCTTTTAGCCTTGCTGAACTCCTTTATTACTCTATCATAATCCAACTTAGATGCTATATCTGCTTCAATCAATAAAACTGCCAAAGCGTAAAGTCTTTCCTGACCCTTAGTACTACGTAAATATTTTTTATTAATTTTAATTTTGAAAGCTCCTTTCAGCGGAGGCTGTACTTACTGGTACTATAAGCAAAATTCGTATCACAATACAAATATTTGGGTAAATTTCTTTTAAGTTATTTTCTATTATGTATTGGAGCAGTTGTTTCCCATCTTTAACAAAATCGGGTAAATTTTGGATCATTGTTTGTAACTCTTCAAATAGTTCATAAGGCTGGAAATCGCTGTTCTCGCCTACTCTCAAAACTGTGTGTAGATCTTGGCAGTTTTTTAAAATATGGTCTTTTGGATTTTTTTAACTTACTCAGATCATAGAGAAATATGAAATTTTCAAACTGTTCATTTAAAGACATAAATCTTGAGTCCATATTGTTCAGTATGGAATCAATCATTGCATTAAAAAAATCTCTTTCATACCTACTTTTGGGAGATTGTGCAGGTTCATCGCTGCATTCATAATCGAATGTCCTTTTCTTTCTGGCTACCCTTTTATTTTTAAAGTATTTTGACAAATCATAACTGCTTTTTTCAATAAATTGTCGAGCTTCGGGTAAGCATTGTTCGAACCCAGTTTGTCGATATTCTCTGATCCAGTCACAAAATTTTCGTAAATGTTCAAGCGCTATGCTTAAATGGACTTGGACAGATTGCCATAGTTTATTTAGGATATTAACATGCGATAATATCTCATGCCATAGATGTAATGATATTACAAACTCTAAGCTGAGCATTTCGTTCAGAATTGAATCACAATCACTAAGTGTGTCTGAATGTTCCAAAGATTTTTTAGGCTTTCAATACATTCAACATCATCAAATTGAAGTAATAGGGCCTCTACTGCCACGATTCTACTTTCCCACATTGTGTCTGATAAAGGCTTTATAGTAACTTTCAATTTGCCTTTGATTAATTCCCAGCGTTTGCTGGATACTGAAAATAGAAGATAAATTTTCTGAATAAAACCAAAAAATGATTTTGCTGCCGCAGAGGACTTAGCTGCGTCTACCAACATCAAATTCCAACTATGACATCCACATGGTGTAAAAAATGCCCTGGGATTAATATTTAATATTCGATTTTTAACTCCACTGTTTATTCCTACCATATTTGCCCCATTGTCATATCCTTGGCCACTGCAGTTTTGAATATCTAATCCATTTTTTTCCAGCTCTTCCAGTATTGCCTTAGTTAGATACTCTCCAGCCGTCTCAGCGACAGCAAGAAATCCGATAAAGTTTTCCTCTATTGATCTACATCTACATATATACTCTGCAATTCACAAAATTGTGGGTGGCAGAGGGTGCTCAGCACCAAAGCTAATCTCTTTGCTGTGCATTCCAATCCCTAATGGTACGAGGGAAAAAAGAATTCATAATATAAGAATCAGTCCGGCACCTTATTTCTCTAATTTTATCTTTCCTGTCCTTCCGACTCAAATAAGTTGGTGGAAGAAGTATTTCACTACACTCGAAAGTGAAAGTGGGAGTACGCATGTTTTCCAATAAGTTTAAACGAAACGTGTGTCATCTATCTACCAGAGACTCCCAACCTAATCTACTAATCAGTTCTGTGACGCTTTCATAAGGACTGTAGCAAGCGGTAACGAATCGAGCCTTCTCTGTACTTTCTCTATACTTTCGATCAATCCCTTACGAAACGGGTCCCAAATGGCACAACAATAATCCAAATGTGGACGCACAAGAGATTTGTACGCTATCTCCTTTGTTTGTTCATTACAATTTTTCAAGATTCGACCTATGAATCGCAGCCTAGAATTTGCTCCACCTACTAACGAATTAATGTGTATGTCCCATTTCATGTTCCTTTGTACTGTTACTCCCAAATATTTCATAGAATCGGTTGATGTATTGCAGAATCTTATGATAACCGACATTTGTTCAACTCGACCAGAGTCTCTAGTGCAGTCGAGCAAAATAGAATAATTTTTTCCCTCTTTTACTCATCGAATCACTTCATCAGTAACTGTTTTTGATTAATTCATTTTGAATGTTGTGACATAGATAATGGTTTGTTTCTATATTTTCTTTGATAATTCACTCATTGTGTATTTGTAACGCACAAATTAATAATACTTTTTATTCTTTAACTCTCCGGGAACAAAACAGGCAGGACGTTCCGTCGACGTTGGTAACTGAAATAATAAACCAATCGCTTCACGATAATCGGATTTGTGACTAAAACTATCGTAAGCTTTAGAACACAGAAAAATTGAATTATGCAGATGGTAAGGAGTGAGACGCAGTGATATTCTATACTACCTGCGCATCTGAGAAGCCATAAAGCCGCAATTTTTAAAATTTGTTAATAAACTGGACATTTTGTGTCCGGTCGCATGTAGTGGACCGAGCACGGTAAATCGCGTTAGAACAGAAGAAAAATGAACGTAGACGAGAAGCAAACTGAATGAAATAAACCCGGTGGCCGAAGATTCCCCGGTAGAGTCATTGTAACGCCAGCAAATATTGCTAAGCTATTGATATTGCCATATTAGTTGCTAACTTGTAGGATTTATTGCATTCTGATGAGTAAAATATTTAGTCGTAGTGACGGCTTTTAATGGTGCTAATCTGTTTTACTGGTTAAGTTGCTTAAACTTTCGGGACGCGAGGCCCCTCGGGGCGCGAGGCCGTAGGCGGTCGCCCACGTCGCCCACGCCTTGCGCCGCTTCTGTGCGAAGCCCTCACTTCCTTTCAGATATAGCGAGAAAGTTGGCAGGAGAGTTCTCCTCAAAGCAAAAATTAAACCAAATAAGCTCCAAACTCCGTATTTTTCATCTTGAGGACAACTGTTACTGAATATAAAGAAAAATGAGGGATAGGATAATGGATATAAAGTAGAAGATATACTTGTCGACAAAACAATTGAAGCACCCAGAAGACATGGTCGATTGTCAACGTACACATATACACAATGAGCGAGTATGTAAATGATTCGAGTTACAATTCTCTGAGACAGGTAGAACAACACACTGGAGTGCTTTAGTATTGTTCGTGTTTGGTGCTGTTTCCAAGAGTAGTAGGGTATATTAGGAGTATGAACAACATCCGATGTTAAGTGATCTCTTTGAAGGACATTGAGATGCCTCGTACTCGTGTGAGACAGCGCTGTCAGCACCTGACAGTGCTTGAAAGGGGGCCTCATTGTGGGTCCTATCGAATCGTGCAATATCCAGAATTGTGGGGCATTTAGATGTGACAGCGGCCCTATATTGGACTACATCGGGATGCTTGGGTAGGCATACTCGTCGTCAAGGTTCCTGCCGACCACGACAAGATAGGATCGCTGCATTGTGCATCGAGAACATCGTAGCCCGTTCACACCTGCGCGTTCCATCCGAGAACAAGTAATAGGGTATTAGCATGTATTATTTTTATTTTTTTAATCACTTATTTACATTGTTACATAGCGGTAAAAAATATAACTGTGATGAAAATACTAAAATTTAACATCAAAATTAATATTTTAAAACTGCAATCCAATTCGGCGATTTAAACGCTACCATTTTGGCGCGCTGTCACTGACGTTACTGTTCGCGGTAACATTGACATCTTGTATATTGTGGAGTGTTTTATCTCAAACGTTTTATGTTTTTAACGAACTTCGACATGGAAGTACGTGGAAATCCATTTTTTTAAATATTTTAATGTACCCATGTGTAAAAATACTATAAGAAATGCATAAATTGCCACCGGTAAATTAATTAAATTAAATTAAAGTGTATTTTCATATGCGAACAAAGAAAAAAGTGGTAAAAAGCTATGAGAAGAGATAAAGTATCTTTAAACAGTTGTTTATATTTCGTGAAATCATTTTAATCTAAGTAAATAATGTTTAATTTTTTATGTTACATTTGTTTAAATACATAACAATTCGTTACCTATTCGAAGTTTAATCATAAGTTAGTTTACAAAACTTTCATATGTATATTTTTCAAATCATTTCTTATTCAAACATAATCAAAGCAAGTACGAACCTTTTTTAAGCTCACAAAGGAGACCTCAGATTTATTAAGAAAGGATTTCAATCTCCTGCTCGTGTGTTGAAATGTATGGACCTTATGTATTTGCATATCAAGAATCAGTGTGTGGTAGGCAGTAAGGTGCCCCCTCCATAATATTCCGACCTGTGTTCAAATCCCCACAGTTTAAAATATTTTTATCTTTAAATTGTAGAGCATGAGTTTTTTTTTGCTTCAACTTCATTTTAAGTGTACAGGGTTCGTACACTTGTGAATATACGCAAGAGGTTGAAATGCGTTCTCAACATGTCTAATGGTCCCAAGTCAGTCAAGACCTTTAGTTAAAGGCTTTTCTCCTACTTTATTATGTTACTAGCTGCAAAGCCCGTCAAAAATGATGGGTTGAACGGAATGTTCTTTCTTTGTAATTGTTTAACTTAATAACGTTAGTAGTCACCCCGTTCCAGGGTGCATGTAAACCTTCCCATGAACTGCTGCCCCCCCCCCCCCTAGAAAAAATCAAGTTGCCTTCAGTACGCTTCAGCAAGTAAAGAACTGGCTCAGGACCACTTTGTGAGATGAAAGATTATGCCTGATGAGTGTGCATCGAAATTTCCTGAAAGAACACTGTGAGATATTGACAAAGTTATTGAAAAATGTTCTGAGAATCCGAGACGATTAATGTTTACATAAAAAAACTATTACTAAAACTATCTTAACTATCTACATAGTAGGTCCTTAGATTAATTGGTTGGATTACTATATTAATCAATAATAAAAATAGTTTCCTCAATGGGTTTGAGTTTTATTCTGTAAGAAATCATCATTTTTCACTACTACTTCCTCGAAACCAATATGAGTTCCCCCCCCCCCCTTCCTTGTTCAAATCTTGCCCCCCTCTAGTTCTGAACCTGGATACGCCCTTGGAGGGGGGGGGTTGAATTTGGTTTGGAGGGGGGGGCTTAACTTAGGCGAGGAGTGGGTCGCGACAGAAATCTCATTATTCCAGATTGCCGCCCTTGTAAGAACACTAGTGCAAAAAAAGGGTAGCAAAATGAACCACCACTTACCTTAGATGATGGTTTCATGGGGTGAACACATAAAAAAGCACAAGAACAGGAAAAACAATGAATATTTCGGGCTTGGTGGCTCTTTGTAAACAGGAGAACATTATTCCCATGGAGGGAGGGAGATTATGACAGATTGACCTGATCTGGACAAATACCACTTTGACATGTGTTTCACCCTTAGGGTGAATAAAATCTCTTGAGCTTGAAGAACTCAGAAATATTAATAGTCGTAATAAACATGGACAGGGAAGATCGCGCTATTATTTCAAAGGTCGTAGACTCGAACTTGACTTGTATTTGACCCTTAAAGTTCACTCTGCAAAATTTCTATTTACTTCGAAAGCATCTCGTTTACTTTTTTTTTTTTTTGAAACTGCGCAAACATTTATAATATACTGTCGTAGAGTCTGTAACGGCCACAGAACTTAATAAAGAATCCAGATTATTAAATAGTTGAAGAAATGAATAGCCAGAATACTCGATTCTGTAACATACTGTAGGTATTTGCTCTGACGTCCACTTTAAGTAACCTAACAACTCACGTACAGCGAACATGAACAAAGGCAACTAACGAAATACGTAAAAAGCATATAAATCATAATGTATAAACTTTGGTCAACCAATAACATTAGCGAAAGTTTTAATTAAATTGAAATTTAGCCTGGGCTGTTATGCCAATTGGCATTCGTGGTTATAGCAGAGTTCATGAGTAATTTAAGTTTTCTAAAGTTTTTTTACATTGCTTTCATTAGCAAGATGTTATTGAAAAGCAGTTCCACGTTTTTTCAGCAATAAAGTTTATAGATATTTTTATAACAGAAAAATGAAATACTATGAAAAGCAAACTTAATGAATATATTATTGCAATTAATTTGGTAGCAGTTATTAAACTATTAAATTGTGGAGATAATCTTCAATTTCTTCTAATGATATCTCTGGTCGCTGTTAATATGTGAGTAAAGGCTGTCACATGACTTCATTCTCCAGCCAATAGCTATCGAGGTGAGTGAGTGAGTGAACTTAGGAAATTATATAATAGATGAGTATTCTCGCAAGAATCCAATGTTTCAACAATTATGGTGATAAATTATGATAAAACTTCGTGGTCTGGTGGCTCAGTGGTTAAGGCATCTGACTGGAGATCGAATGGTCCCGGGATCGAATCCCTGTCTCCGACGGGGATTTTCATAGGCACTTAACCTGGCCTTCACCTCTGGCACAGCTAGCTGTGTAATGTGAAGTAGACCAGAATGCTTCCGTAGTTCGGATTCCACTTTAAAATGTAGATCCCCTGTACCCAGTAGGATAGCCGGATTTAGTTAAGGGCAGCTGCTACAGAGGTGGAATGCGCAGCCAGTAGAAACCCTGTCACCAGGTCATTATGAACACACAGAATTATTATTTTATACGATAAAACTTAAACACTATAACAAAATTATAAAAACAACCAGTTACTAACTTTCCTCACAATATGAATACGGACTTTGATGTCACGATATGATATAATAGCATTGTGTTTTGTGAAGTTAAGTTTTCCTTGTAGTTTTAACACTTTTGATTAATTAAAATCAAATAATAAAATGTGAATAAATGTAAAAATAATGTTATAGTTGTAATTCTACAGTAATAAAGATTTCAAATCAAAATAGTAGATTTATATTTGAATTACATGGATATCCCATATTGACTCCTTGCATCACAGTGTGTGTTTCCACACCTTTGGTCAGAATCTAGCCACAACTTTACTAGGGAATTATTGTCCCCATGCATAAGCTGACATTCAAACACAAACACAAACAGCTGTGTCTGGAGTAGCGCCATGACTGTATTGCTCATGAATGGCATCACATTGTGTTTATCAATGAATTGCGGTTCTACACGACTTCGGATGGACAATCGTTGACTAGAATGGCAGTGACCTAGGAAGAGGTCCCACTCTTCCAGTGTTTTAAAGAGGCACAATGGTGTTACACCTATCATCTAGATAGGAAAACTGAGTTAGTGCATAAAATGTAGGAGATTTTAGTGGATTTTCTTGCTTATTACAGTCATAAGTGCATAATGCCTACATTAATTTGCAAAAAGCTGGAATCAACATATTACATTGTAATTACTGGTCCCTCAAAAACACATATCTACATATATGTAAGAAATATACAGTATTTAAAAATACAGCAAAACATGTAAGTCAATATTTATATAAATTATTATTTTGAATTGATTGAAGTACAAACTACAAGTGTAAACTGAAGAGATAATCCAGAAAAATGTTCAGAATTTGGGAGGATAGAGCTTATACAGTGGAATGGAGATGGAAGAGTTCAAGGAAATAAAAAGAACACGAGAAGAAAAGCTTGTACCCAAAACATAAAATAAATAAAGTACACAATCTACGTATTGTAATAGAGATGTGAGAAAGCGAAAAAGGTTGAAATAAAAAGACATCACAACAGAGTTAAGAGATAGCAAGACTAAATAAAACAAATAAATAGCAACAAGCGGGATCACTGAAATTTCTGTGGCTATGTTAGAAAATGGAGGGAAGGGAAGATAGGCTGACAATTATGAAGAAGGTAGGAGAAGTAGTCATCAAGGATTTACAAAAGCAGTGACATTAAGTAAAAATGGAGAATAAAATTAGGAATGATAGGAGGATAAACAGAGGAGGAGGTTTTGACAAAAGTAGAAATCAGAAGTCAAAAAAATTGAAAATAGATCCTGACTATAGTATGAGAGAATTAAGAAAGCTAAAAAAGGAGCCAGTGTGGATATAGCTGTTTTAAATAAAGGTGGGCACAATATTGTACCATATCTTCAAATATTGGTGTTATTAGAGTGACTCATGAAACTTTCTACTTACAAGAGAACTGGAAAAGTGCACAGTAGTGCTGGTCCATAAAGGAGGAGCAGAAAAAAACTATAGGCCGATCAGTTTAAATCAGTGGTATATAATTTAGTGGAAATAATGGTATGCAACCACATCAAAAATGTCTGTAAGAAAAAAAAAATGGTTTAAAAATGGACAACGTGTCTTTTGGGCAGGGACATTCTTGTGAATCTCAGTTGTATTTTTACACAGTGAGTTATAGACAGTGCTGGATTTCCCATTAGGCTGTATAGGCTCCAGCCTAGGGGTGGCAAATTTTCTAGGGTGCCTGCTTTAGTAAGCCGTCAAATTTGTGTGTGATTATAAACATAATAGAAAAACGTCTAGTATAAATTTTCATTTAAGTGGTGACATCTTAGTAGTGAAGTGACAAACTCGGAACAATTAATAGAAAAGAAAAATACGTTTACTATCAATTTTCATTTATGTAAGTGGTGACAGCGAACAATTAGCTAAATTATTAATTTAATTCTTCACTAGTTTCCTGACTTTCTATCTTGTTCAATGCAGTCTGTAGTCCATCATATATTTCCGAAGGAAGACTCTATAGATAGAGGTAAGTTTCTGTGACAGATTTACATTTAATGATTTCTATAATAAAAATACTTAACTATGATCTAAGATCATTGAAAAGTCAATGATTTTTTAAACTTAACTCGTCATTTCACAGCTAATAATGAATTAAATTCTTTGAAATTTTTAATAAACATGCATTGAACTATGCCGAAACTGGTATTCTGATTGAAATTAATATAGATTATAAGTATTTAATAATAATTGATTACAAATCAGAGCGTACGTCTTAACGTGTTTTTCTGTTCTTTGCCGATAAAAAGTGTTTTACGGAGTTTGTCGTATGGAAAACTGTCATTGAGAAAGTTGTTCCTCTATGTTGGAAGAAGTTTTCTGAAAAATTTGAAGTCATTATATTCTTTCTTTTCACCTTTTTCAAGTTAATTTTTCTTTTTTCTACTTTTCCTTAATAGTGTACTCAAAGAGTAGATTGTTGCGAAATATCGCAGGAACACTTAGTTGTATGTTTAAGTTGTGCCAAGAAAACGTGAAAGCGTGGGGCGTAGGAAGCACCGTAGCGATACATGACCGAGGGGGGGGGGGGGCATGAGATGTTTGTAGGAAAGCGATATTCAGTAAACAGAGACAACGTGATAACAGAAAACAGTAGAGAAAGCCAGATGGCCGGGCAGGGACGATAAGAGCCACATGTTTACACCACATATTTACAGCAGCAGAGGATTCCATTTCAGCCTACGTGACAAGACTAGTACTGATGCAAGAACGAAGAATGCGTAACTAATACCACAGAATATTCTAGAATGTTGAGAGGACAAATAATGTCGTCATTTAGAGATATAAAAAGGGGGTGGCCTGGCCACCGAGAGGCAGAGTAGGGTTCAGCCAGAGTGCAGAGCTGAGGCTGCTGTGTAAGCAGAGTTCGACTCTAGTCAGCAACACTAGATGTTAGACTTAGTCTCTGGGACCTCATGGACGTTAGTCGTAGGGAAATTAAGTTGGTAAATCCGTATGGGAAATATTTCTCCTACCGTTCTTATTTAAAGATTATGAGGAGGATCAAGCTCCTGTTGATGGAATTCAGTGAGTTGGAGATGTTAGAAGAATAATACTTGAAGTCGCGCACCTCCCATAGGTCTTTTATGAATTAAGTCGGGTTCTGTGAGCTGTAGGTTTGTTTCCTCACATCCTTGTTTTATTTCTCAAACCACTTTCCACACCGAGTTCCCAAGTTTGAAAATCATTACTCACTTGCATTCAGACTTCTAACAACAAAACGGAAGTCTAGCTCCCAACTTCCGAACCGCTCGCGGAAGTAAAATAGCCAACCAGACGCAACATAGACTAAAAATTTGGTGTCAATAATGTGGGGTTTTGGCCAGGATAGCCACTGTTAGATACGACTTGACCACAGTTAGCCAGGGTTGGCCAAAGGTCAGCATAGCATCAGCGGTGGCCTATACCTCCACAAATTTGAGGAATAGGTGTTGGTACTTCTGTAGAACTCAGCCCGAAGTCAAAGTAAGACCAACGGCTTTGAGAATGAAGCCGACTTAGGGAGGTAACGCAGAAGGTAGGAGTCGAACGAAGAAGAGGATCCATTGGTCGAGAACGAGAGGGCCCCTCATACTGCAGAATATCGACCAGGGCCACTCGACAGCGGAGAAAACCTGCCAGCAGCATCCACGAGGTCAACGAGGGTCGACAACAGCAGCCGCGACGCAGCCGAAGTCAGCGCGACGCAGCCCGAAGTCAGCAGGACGAACCGCAGCCAGCAGCCGTCAGGCCGCAGTCGTCAGCCAGCAGCCGCAGCCAGCAGCCCGTCAACCGCAGTCGTCAGCCAGCAGCCGCAGCTGTAGCCGCTAGCAGCAGCCGCCGCATCAGCCAGCAGCAGCCGCCAACGAGCCACAGTTGCAGCAGCAGGAGGGCGTCACCCTCCGTCCCCACGCAATATGTTAATTTCAGCAGGTGAGAGCGCAAAAAGCAACATGCCTACCGAAGCTGTGTAAGGTAGCCAGGGTGCGCAGTCATCACCTAGGCAGTATATTAGTTTAAATGAGGGTTATCAAATTAATCCCTCATTCTTTCGATGGTGATAAGTCGCAACTTAATGAGTTTTTTGGATAATTGCGATAGCGCCATTTGAAACTGTAGCGCCAGAGCAACACGAGATTTTATTAAATTTGTAAAGGCTCGTATAGCTAGGGACGCCCGTAGCAAATTAGCTCGTCCGAGATTTGACCACCACTTGGCACGGCAGTTCGCGCAATTTTAGTTGAAAATTATGGGTGCAAAAGGACGCTAGATTTCTATGCCTGCAAAATGTTTGCCAGTACGCAAGAGTCACGGGAAAGCATGGCGCAATGGGGTTCGCGCATAGACTGCCCTCCAACACCAGTTCAGGGAGGCAATAAAAGATGTCATGGCAGAAACCGATCTAGCGGGTAGTATAGCTCTTGTGCTAAAGTTTGGAAGGGCGGTCTTCATCCAGGGGTTGTATGATGACTGAATAAAACAATAGTAAGGGCTAGGGGAGAAACCATAACCTCTATCAGAAAGCCGTAGAAATAGCGGCTACAGAAGAGAGCGCGATAGCTAACGCGAAGGAAAAGCCGATATCGCGACAACCATTCAGGGCCCCTAAGGTAGAAAAAAGTAGAGAAGGAACCTGTTTCAATTGTGGAAAGCCGGACATGCAGCCAGAAATTGTCAGGTTCAGGAGACGAATTAGAGTAGTGGAAACAACGAACGGAAGTCAAACAAGTTTCAAGTAACGCACTCGAAAAGAGAGTGATGAAATTGGAGAAAGAAAATGCCATTAGAATAGGAGAAACACGAGACAGGATTCGGGAAACACGCTAGGGAGATAGAGCGTACAAATCCTACTAAAGCTAAAGCATCGGGCATAGGAGTAAATGAAGTTATATGCTTCAAATGTAACGGAAAAGGGCATTACGCTCGAGAGTGCCGTGAAAATACCAGGGTAGTGAGAAAATAGAGATAATAGACCGGTAAACTGTTAAGTGGCGTAATGAGGCAGTCACATTGCGCCAGGCCCCAAAAAGTATATATAGTAGACTGCACAAATAAGAATGAATTTGTAGTGATGCAATGTGATGGAGCAAAGCGTAATCAGGTGAAGTTCTTGGTGGACAGTGGGGCACAATTGAGCTTAATAAAAGGAGACAGCATAAAAAGGGCAGTGAAAAGTAATACTAAAGAAAAAGTTAAAATTAAGGGTATTAGTAACAATGCTGTACAAACCAAAGCTTCTGTGGTAATAGAGTTACAAGCCGCGAAGGGTTTGACGCTAAAGCAGAAATTTCATGTAATTGATGCAAACATAGATTTGCCGTTTGAGGGCCTGTTGGGAAGGGACTTCCTAGCAAAAAACAAGGCCGTGATAGATTACGGGAACAAGACTATTGAAATTCGCGGGAGGCGAATTAGGTTGCAAACAGCGCAAGAAGGGCCATATCTAACGCAACGTAGGATGCGTTGTAGTGAAGCTTGTAGCCGTTGGATTGCCTCACCAACCCACAAGAGTGTAGGTGTTGCAAAGATTGCTACACCTAGTAGTGTTTGTTCGTCCACTAATGGAGTCTGTGCGAACGTGACAAGAAAGGCGTCGTAAAGATTACGACACGAAAAGAAATTGGTATACCCGCTAACGACCTGCGGGTCAAGACGGAAATTTCTCGAGGGCACTGGGTGTTACCTCGAAGACGGTAGGCCCCGTGAAAAGGCGAGATTGTCAGCTCACTAACGGAAACTTGTGAGACGTGACGGAAGATTTCCGAGGGCAGTAGGAGCCGCCTCGGAAACAATAGGCCCTGTGAACAATTGGGGTGATGTTCTTCAGTCCACTAACGGAATTGTGCGAGCGACGAACGATTTCTCGAGGGCTAGTAGGGACTGACTCGAAGATGGGAGGCCCTGTGAGGGGGCGTAATAATGTAATGAAGGCGGAAGAGTCCGATTCATTAGCAGTAAAAACTGCGTGGCATAAGAACGCGAAGGAGCGAACTTACGCGGAGGTGGTGCAATCCGCGAGTTAAAGGCGATCCGATCGCTAGAAAAGAGAGTAAACATATTACTCAACAGGGAGCAGAAGCCAGGTAGGCTCAAGGCTCCGAGATAAGAATAGGCCCGCGCGAAGAAAAGATTGTGAAGGTGCGAATTGCGTTTGAGGGATGTATGGAGGCGATCATCTCAAAACAGGAGTTAAACCAGGGTCTATACATGCCCGAAGCTTTAGTGTCCGTAAGAAACGGAATGTGCATAACGAGTATGTTTAAATACCACAGAAAAAAGAAGTTAAGTTAAAGAATCCCCTAATAACAGGCAGAAAAACTGCCCGAGTCCAAGGAAATATGCGTAATGCAGATTAAGACGGAACGATCAGAGAATAAATCGCGACTAACCAAGTTAAAGGAAAATCTCCGAGTAGATCATTTAAATGGGGAAGAGCAGAAAGCACTTCTAGAAATATGTGCAGCATATAATGATGTCTTCCATCTGCCTGGAGACAGATTAGGGTATACAGAGGCAACTCGACATAAAATTAAGCTTTTTCCCGAGGCAGAAGGAAAGATAATTCGGTTAAGGCCCTACCGAATACCCGAGGCGCAAAAAGAGATTTTGCAAGGAGAAATAAATAAGTTGCTACAAGATGACATAGTGATACCAGTGATAGTGCATGGAATTCACCGGTACTAATAATTCCAAGGAAAATGGACGCAAGTGGGAAGCAGAAATGGCGCGTAGTGATAGACTACAGGAAGTTAAATGATCTGACAGTAAATAATGTGTTCCCAATACCGAGGATTGATGAAATACTAGATGGGCTCGGTAAAGCAAAGTATTTCTCAGCGTTAGATTTAGCGAAAGGATACTATTAGGTACTGATAGATGAACAGGACCAAGAGAAAAAAGCTTTTAGCACCCCTTATGGACCATTATGAATTCAAAAGAATGCCTATGGGATTAAAAACGGCACCAAATACCTTCCAAAAATTGATGAATTCTGTGTTAACAGGACTACAAGGTGAGAAAGTATTTATCTACTTAGATAACATCATCGTGTCTGGGTCAACGTTAGAGGAACATAATGCGAGGTTAGAGGATGTTTTTCAAAGATTACGAAATTATAACCTCAAATTACAAGTAAATAATTGCGAATTTATGCGTAAAGAAGTTATATGTTTGGGACATATACTCACCAAGGAAGGGTTAAAACCCGATCCAAAAAAGGTAGAAGCCGTACAACAATACCCGCAACCACGTAATACAACTCAGCTAAAGGCATTCTTGGAGTTAAGTGGATACTATCGGCGATTCATAAGTAATTATAGCAAGATAGCTAAGCCGTTATATGAATTATTAAGAAGCGAATTACTTATACATGGGGATCAAAACAGGAAGAGGCATTTCAACACTTGAAGAAAAAATTATTGAGTCCTCCCATATTACAGTATTATGACTTCAAGAAAAATTTTATAGATACTACGGATGCAAGCCAAGATGCGATTGGAGCAGTGTTAAGCCAAGGAGAAATTGGTAAGGATTTACCGGTAGCTTATATATCAAGGACGTTGAATAAAGCTGAAAGAAATTATAGTACAATAGAAAGAGAAATGCTAGCTATTTCCTGGGCAGTGAAGCAATTCCGACCTTATCTATTTGGCAGGAAATTTACGATATGCACAGACCATAAACCATTGATGCGGATTAATAGTGTGTCAGATCCGTCATCGAGATTAATGAAATTCCGGCTAAAACTTGAAGAATATGATTATGAGATCGTATACAAGAGCGGCAAAAGGAATCAGATTGCGGGACGCTCTTTCGCGAATCCGGAACATTATAAAGACCGAGGACGATACAAATGATAAAGAGGAAAATGAGAATGTAGAAATAGCTGTACCCATGGCCGAGAATGGTGACAAGGTAATGGAAGAAACCTTACATCCAAATACCAATAATGGTGAAGAACTTACTCAGGAAGAGAAGATGAAGATACTAAAGCAGTACCACGAATCACCAATTGGTGGGCATCAAGGAATAGGTAGGACCTATGAGAGAATTAGGAAATATTGTAGCTGGGAAGGCATGAAAGCCGACATTGAGCAGTACATTCGCCGGTGCGAAAGCTGCCAAAAGAACAAAATTACGCAAAATAAGACAAAGATGCCAATGGAAATAACAAAAACCCCAGAGCACGTGTTTGAACGGTGCGATATAGATATTGTAGGTCCATTACAAACAGTCGGAAAAAGGAAACAAATATATTCTTACATTTCATGATGCTTTAACAAAGTTTTTAGTGGCAGAGCCCATAGTGCAGCAAGATGCTGACATGGTAGCAAGAGTGCTAGTAGAACGAATAATTCTAAGGTTCGGAATACCGTCTATTTTATTAAGCGACATGGAAGTAATTTTATGGGTGACTTAATGAGGAGAATATGTAGATTGTTACGTATAGAGAAGATACACAAACAAGTTACCATCCGCAGGCTAACGGTGCATTAGAAAGAACGCACCGCACCTTGACAGAAATGCTACGACATTATGTAAACAGATGTCAAACTGACTGGGATACCTGGATCCCATATGCAGTGTTTGTCTTCAACACAACACCACATAGTACTACAGGGTATATACCTCACGAGTTGTTTTTCGGAAGAGTCTGTAACGCACCAGGGGCACTGCAAAAGAAACCAGATGATGTGATATATAACTATGATGATTATGTAATAGAATTAAGAGAAAGGTTGAGAGCCATGCACCAATGTGCACGAGAAGCAACGGCGAAAGCAAAAGAGAAAATTATGATAAAACACAAAACCCAGTAGTATTCAAACCGGGAGACAAAGTCCTGTTATTTGACGAAAGTGTGAGAAGGGGTCGCTCAAAGAAATTAGATAGCCAGTGGAGGGGTCCGTATACGGTAATTGAAACCAAGGGACCGAATGTGGTAATACAATTAAAGAAAAATAAATTTACAAAGGTGCATGCCAATAGATTAAAAGAATTCTTTTGAAATTACAGGGACAATGGCAACAACCTGGAGAGTAATTATGGCCATGATGATGGTAGGCGCTACCTCGACGATGCAACAACAAGATCTGCAATTAACAAAATTCCAATCATCACCTGGGCTATATCATGATCATAAAGGAACCTTAAACCTGTATACAGTTACATGGAAAATAGTAAGTTATTTCAACCTAGAAGATTTAAGGCATAAATTCAATGCAACTCGGATGCGGCATAGATTATTGTCAACAAAGGCTTAAGCAAAAAATACAAGTGTAGCGGGATGTACAAGCATGAAGCAAGCATTAGACTATCATGTAAGAAAAATAGAAGTTTCACAAGGCCTAATTCGGCAACTACCTAGACATGAGCAAAATAGAAGAAAAAGAGGAATACTTAATTTCGTAGGCGAAATCAGTAAGGTCCTATTTGGAACTTTAGATGAAGATGATGCTTCATATTTTAAGTCGAAGATCAACTTGTTAGAAAATGAACAGAAACAATTACTAAAACTTTCCAAAGAACAAGTTACGATTGTAAGAGCAACGTTAACTAGTTTCAATCACACGGTCGATTAGATAGAGCGTAACGAAAGAGTAATCACCGCAGGAATATTGAAATTAAATGAGCACGTATTTAATTACGAAGCTAGCACAGACAAGAAAATAATTCAATATGGTATATCTATAACGTTGAATGAGCAGTTAATACAATTAATGCGATATTCAATGAAGTGGAGCGAGAGTATGATCTACTCGTAACTGCGATAGTAAACGCGCAAAAAGGTATTCTGGCACCGTATTTGATCAACCCTGTACAAATGGTTAGATACCTACATTTAATTAAAGAAGAAATAAAGGATAAGCAATTCCCTATAGAACTGACCGAAGCCAAAGGGTATCAATTAATGCGAGCAATTGACTTGGATGTTTTCATTGCAGGCAATATACTGAGTTATGTTTTAAATATTCCGCTTGTGGATAGCGAAAGGTATAACATGTATAAGTTATGGCCTCTACCAGTCGAAGTAAGTCACAATAAGCGACTATTCACTTACATATCACCAGAAAAAAGTTTCTATTAATGGATGATGCAAAGCGGAAGTATATTAAGTTAGATGATGATCAATTAATATGTAAAAAGATAGAACCTACTCGTAACATTTGTAAGCAAACTTTTGTCCTGTTTTCAACTTACGACCATGAGATATGCGAAGCTAGAATGCTTCAATCTATAGTAAAGATTCCAGACGATTGCATACAAAAATACATCACGCTAAATTAAAGTGTGTGGACACAAATTAGAGGAAATGAGTGGCTTTTTGTAACGCCCAAAGAAGAAGGGCTTACGGTGTTGTGTAATGGCCATAAGCCAGCAGATGTAATTATTAAAGGAACAGGAAAACTTAAATTTTTAAGTAAATGTAAAGGTTACGGAGCACAAATAATAATCCAATCCGAACATACCATTAGATCAAAAGTACCGATCAATGATATTGTTCCGAGCTTAAGCCTAGATATAGATTGCTGCATGGTAAATAATGAAAAGAAAAACATATCTGAAATTCCTCTATATTTACCAGTTGAACCAGTGGTTCGTCAGTTAGACGATTTAACGGCAGCAGGCCATAAGTTGGACGAATTTGAAGATGAAATTGCGTACCAGCAGAGAACATGGTTCGATGTACTTTCATTAGAGCATATACCAATTTGGAGTTATGCTGGAGCAGGGATTGTACTAGTAATAATAATTTTTTGTATATGTAGATATTGTAAATGCTGCCGCGATTGCTTCAGATTTTTTTGTAAGGCTATGGGTGATGACTGTTGCACTAAGATTTGTGTTAAGAATAAGATTGTAAATCAATACCCTGAGACTGGAGTGGTTAGGTATCATCCTGCTGGAATGAACAGTGATGAAAGTGAACACATTACTTTTGGTCCTGTAAGAAGCAGGTATGTAACCGAAAACAGTGATACAGTGATAAGTGAATGTGTGCGTCACCCAGACAGATACTTAGAGTATGAACAAAAGAGACCATTAATGTTTTTGTCTAAAACTGACAAACATTAGAATGTACAATAAATACATTGTAGGAAAAGATATTAAAATGTGTTGTGTCTGTTTTAGAAAGTAATAAGAAATTATCTAAAAGAAGAAATGAGATGGTAAATTGTGAAATTCTTGATTATGAAAAAGAATATTTATACATGTATGATGTATGTAATATTAAAATTGTCACTATTGTAAGAACAAGATGAGAAAGAAGTTGAAATATGTGTGAAACATGTGTGAAATGTGAGAAAACATTGTAACATGAATGTAAAATCATTGTAACATGCATAAGATGTTAATTGTCAATAAATAAGCAGCTCACACAGCCAACATAGAACTTGAAAATTTTGCACTCTCAAAAGAGATTGCAAAATTTTCCCCAAGGGGGGGAGGTGTTGCGAAATAATCGCAGGGACACTTAGTTATGTTAAGTTGTGCAAGAAAACGTGAGAGCGTGGGCGTAGGAAGCGCCGTAGCGATACATGACGGGGGGGGGGGGGGGGGGGGGGGCGTGAGATGTTTGTAGGAAAGCGATATTCAGTAAACAGAGGCAACGTGATAACAGAAACAGTAGAGAAAGCCAGATGGCCGGGCAGGGACGATAACAGCCACATGTTTACGCCACATATTTACAGCAGCAGGGGATTCCATTTCAGCCTACGTGACAAGACTAGTACTGATGCAAGAACGAAGAATGCGTAACTAATACCACAGAATATTCTAGAATATTGAGAGGACAAATAATGTCGTCATTTAGAGATATAAAAGGGGGGTGGCCTGGCCACCGAGAGGCAGAGTAGGGTCAGCCAGAGTGCAGAGCTGAGGCTGCGTGTAGCAGAGTTCGACTCTAGTCAGCAACACTAGATGTTAGACTTAGTCTCTGGGACCTCATGGACGTTAGTCGTAGGGAAATTAAGTTGGTAAATCCGTATGGGAAATATTTCTCCTACCGTTCTTATTTAAAGATTATGAGGAGGATCAAGCTCCTGTTGATGGAATTCAGTGAGTTGGAGATGTTAGAAGAATAATACTTGAAGTCGCGCACCTCCCATAGGTCTTTTATGAATTAAGTCGGGTTCTGTGAGCTGTAGGTTTGTTTCCTCACATCCTTGTTTTATTTCTCAAACCACTTTCCACACCGAGTTCCCAAGTTTGAAAATCATTACTCACTTGCATTCAGACTTCTAACAACAAAACGGAAGTCTAGCTCCCAACTTCTGAACCGCTCGCAGAAGTAAAATAGCCAACCAGACGTAACAAGATGTTAAATTAAGAAACAAATGCTTGTAATTTTATGATAATCACCAAAATTGTGATACTTACACAATAAATTTTCCTTTCCTTTTACAGATCTATTGAATTATTTTATGTTCTTGTTTCTCTCCTTGTTTTATAATAAACATTCATTTTTCTTGTTTCTATTTTATGACTAAATCTGAATACTTTCAAGTAATGAAGTCACTCTTAATCTATATCCATTCACATATATATATATAATCATTTGCTACCTAAGAAAGGAAATACAAATTAGTGATTAGTATAAGTATGAAGGAGAAAAGGGTGGCACAAAATGAACAGCTTACACTAAAAAAAGTTTAATCCGGCCCTGGTCATAAAATAATGGTAAATAATATAAAAAGTGGAGTGGATGAAAAAAATGACTTACTAGGTAAACAAATTCTTAAAAGCCAGAAAGCAAAGTGTTAGCAGTATCCAAAGAGGTGATCAAAAAATGGGATTTCCAAAGAGTAGTGTCTCAGAACAATTGTTATTCATTATCATAATGAATTATCATATGATTACAAAGGCTTCCACAGTCACTGTATGCATTATCTTGTTTCTCTGGGAAGAGACACGTTGATTTATTAAAACCTAACCTTTCTGCCATCTTACTGTGGGTTTCATCAGAGGACTCTGATGAAAGCAACAGTAAAAGGGCAGAAACTTTTTTGATGAAAGTCACAGTAAGATGGCAGAAACGTTAGGTTTTAATGAAATGATGTGGCTCCACCCGGAGAACCAAGATAATACATGAATTATCATCATGAAATATAGAATTTTTCCACTTATGTGTAATTTTACATATCCTCTTCCAAAGGCTGCGCTTATTTTCGTTATCTGCCACCAGCTTGATAGAGCTGTCAGAATTTTGAAGGGCGAAAGAAGATTTCTTGCCATATTTCTGTGAAATGTGTAACTTGTTTTGTATATAATGTATAGTACTGAGCTCCATTGAAATTAAATTAAATAATCAAAATAGTTGGAGAATTTCTGTTATGAAACATGCAGTAGTTAGTTTTAAACTATGAAATCATTATATAATGTTTCCGATATTGTTGCTGATTATTATTGTGCCTATCCCATTAGCTAGTTGGTTGTGTCACCAAGATTGAGTGCATTGCCTGACACGAGGGTAGCTGGTACGAGTCCTGGTGGTGGAATATTTTTCGTCACTAACACTTGACCAATATGGTAATAAAAAGGTGGTGATACACAATATATAATCACCAGCTTATGCTCCAAAGTCCTGGCATATATTCAAAACCTCCCAAAATTTCCATTGGAGTGAGAGTATATATCATTGTTGATGGTGATTGGCTGCCCCTGGTATTTTTTGAAAGAGCAGGCCTTTCCCTTTCTTCATATTTATAATGCAAATTCCCTATAATTCCTGAATTCTATTTAGTAACTAATATAAATAGCAACATTATACTAGTGCACACACACACACACACACACACACATAAAAGGATAGCGAAATGAATTTTTTTAAACTGCTTTACGTCTCTCAACAGCGAGGTCTTTAGAGACGGGAAAGGATGGGGGCAAGGAATGGGAAGGAATTCGACCATGACCTTTTTTAAGGAAGCATCCTGGCATTTGCCTGGAGTGATTTGGGAAACCATGGAAAACCCAAATCTGGATGCCCGGACGGGAATTCGAACCGCTGTCCTCCCAAATGCGAGGCCAGAACACTACCCATTACACCACCACGCTCGGTGTGAAATGAACCACCACTTACCTTAGATGATGTTTTCATGGGGTGAACACATTAAAAAAGCACAAGAACAGGAAAAACAATGAATATTTTGGGCTTGGTGGTCCTTTGTCAACAGGAGAACATTATGGAGGGAAGTGTTGTGTAGGAGACTGACTCACAGAACGACTGTTCGTCAGGAACATGGTGGGAGTAAATTGAAACAGAGGACAGTCAGAGAAAGACAGTGAATTAGAGCTAGTACCTGAGGAATGCAAAATGATGCAAAAAGTGCAGAATAATACATTAAAATTTTTATAACATATATTTGAGTAAGCAAAACTAAATAAGTAAACAAAATAAAATGGATAATAACAATAAAAATCTATGCAGATAAATATCACCCCTAGTATGTGGTGGTTCAGTATAGACAGTGGGCAAGGAGGCAAGGAGAGGACAGAGGGAAGGAAAAGTACTGACTTGGTATTATCTCAGATTGATACCAGGAGGTTGCCTTGTGCTTAGTTTGTATTGGTAGGCAAGCTCCCACCTTCTGAGTTCAGAGGAACTGCTGTTGTTTTGGAGAATTCTGATAGCACAGACTGTGAAACAATAATTAATGTTATTGGTGTCATGGGAGATTCCATGGATAGCTACTAGATATTTTTGATTCCGAGTGAAAACTGTCTGTCAGTGGCCATTCATTCTTATGGCTAATGGATTGGTAGTCAAACCTATAAAGGAAGCCAGGTAGTGTTTGCATGTTTATTACATGGGAGGCTTCACAGGTGGCATGCCATATGATAGGAAAGCTCTCGTCAGTGACAGGGTTGGTGAAAGTGGTGGAGGCATGGTGTATGTTGCACATTTTACAGCGAGGTCTGTTGCGTGGGAAAGAGCCTTGAGGTTGTCTGATGGGATAAGGAAGACTGTGTTTGTGGACTAGGAGTTGGCTGACGTTGGGAAGCCTGCTGAAACAAGTTCTGGGAGGATCAGGAAGAATTTTTGGAGGAATGGATCTCATTTCTGGGTTTGTAGGAAATCATAACCTTGCTGAAGGATTCTATTGATGGATTCAAGGCCAAGGAAGTATTGTGTAACCAGGACTGGACTGTTGTTGGTTTTTGGGGGTGTGGAGCAGTCAATAGGTTGTGCAGGTTGTAATGTGGCTAATGCAAGTTGCTTGTGAACCAAAGTGGGGTATAGTTGCAGGATACCAATGCTTGTGAGAATAGTCCAGTAGGGATTTCTGGTCGGAGCATATACAACTGCCCCGAATGCCTAGACTGTAGGGCTGGGAACATTTGTTATGATACAGATGGAAACTGTCTACTCATAAGGTGGGATCTTGCCTACCAATACAAACTAAGCACAAGGCAACCTCCTGGTATCAATCTGAGATAATACCAAGACAGTACTTTTCCTTCCCTCTGTCCTCTCCTTGCCTCCATGTCCACTGTCTATATTGAACCACGACATACCAGAGGTAATATTTAACTGCATAGATTTTTATTATTATTATCCATTTTATTTTGTTTACTTATTTAGTTTTGCTTACTCAAATTTATGTTATGAAAATTTTAATGTATTATTCTGCACTTTTTGCAACATTTTGCATTGTTCAGGTACTAGCTCCAGTTCACTGTCTTTCTCTGCCTGTTCTCTGTTTGAATTTCCCACCATGTTCCTGACGAATAGTCGTTCTGTGATTCAGTCTCCTACACAACACTTCCCTCCATAATGTTCTCCTGCTGACAAAGGGCCAAGCCCGAAATATTCATTGTTTTTCCTGTTCTTGTGATTTTTTATGTGTTCACCACATCAAACTATCATCTAAGGTAAGTGGTGGATCATTTTGCTATCCTTTTTTTTTTGTTTTTTGTAAATCAATTTGCTACTTAGCTCCTATTATTTTCTGGTTACTATATATATATATATAGGGTGTATAATAAAGAGTGCCTTTTAGTAAGAATTTGTGTTTTTATGTTTCAGGTAAGAAAAATAATGAGAAACAATGGCTTCTTTATTTGAAATTCTAAGTACCCTTGTTATCATTATTTTTGTAAAATCATCGATTCAGTTGCCTTCTACAGTAAAAATTCCATTCAAGTATCACAGCAATCAGGAAATTGCAGATATGCTGCATATGTTCGCAGATACCTTTCCAAACGTAACATCTGTTTACTCAATTGGACAGTCTCACAAAAGTGAGTAAAGCAACATTAAAGATCTATAACATAACTTAGCTGATAAAAATATTTTTTTTAATCAATATGAATTTCATCAAACTGTATGCAATGGTTTATTCACTAAAACACATACCACTACTCCTTTACTATTAAAAACAGTTACCAGTATATTATTTTCTTCACGTCATCTTCAGTATCCTTTTTTTAAAATAAATATTAACTAAACAAATTTCACTCATTAAAAGTTTCATAAAATGAGAATAATATGTAGGATTTTACAATTCAGTGAGCACTAATTCTTAAAAGCAACAGATTTTTGTAATGTACTTAACTTTCTTTATACTGTTAATAAAAAAAGGACACGCATTAAGTAAAACCATCACTCACCAAATATATAGGCAGCATGGGTATATTGACACAGGGTAGGTAAATGACAGTACTCTTAAGACTCCTTCCATCAACCAATTTGAAGCTATTCATGCAGTTTTCCAGCATACTACACAAGCTTGGCTATGAAACTCACTTCCCTATTATAAAAAATAAAAAAAAAAAAAAAATAAAAAATAAAAACCAGTATTCTGCTATGTCAGTTGTTTTAATTAACCCCTGCCAAGGGTCTATCAACTCATAAAATCTACTCTGCACTAGTTTTTTGTCTTAATTCAAATTATTAATTCCTTTTTGATGAATGCAGGGTGAGATAAATCACTAAATCCATTAATATTCATTTACCATACAAACGTTGAGAACTAGAAACCACATTAAACTACCTTGCATCCAGATATATAAGAACCAAATAGTAATACAAATCTTTATTTATTTTTGAATGTAAGATTACAGTATAGGTTACTAAAATGATACTAAGGAAAAATGAAGTGGCTTATAGGAGATAAAAATAAGAAAGGATATGGAAAAATAACCCATCCTTTAGCAGAGCTTCAACTTTGGTAAGTAATGGGTAATTTTTTCCTATCCTTTGTTATTTAGGCCGACATCGACTAAAAGCCACTTCCTTTTTCATTAGTATCATTTTTATGGCCTAGCAGGTATCTTCTGTGTTTGTCCTACATGATCCTATCTCGTGTGCTATTACTTTTTCCTTCCACCTTCCTCTTGTTTTATCTAGCTAAAGATACATTTCACTAACCTTTTTCGCAACGCTTGGTTCCTTCCGAGGTTCCCGCTGTTTGGTTTTACTTCCAGCAGGGGGGTGGGAACGGCAAGTTTATGTTGCAGTGACCTATATTTTTTAGCTCCACTACAGGCGATAAAAGGGGAGGCAGTGACACATGGGATGGGGCAGCAACAGTGGGGATTATGAAATATTGTTCGAAGGGGCAGCAATCTCACAGTTTTTACCCTGGTTTGGAAAATTCCTAGATCCACCACTGACTTCCAGCATTGGTTCACAGCAGCCACATGTCCATTATTTATTTTTATTCAATTACCTCCATTTCTTTTCCCACTATTTTCAAATATTTCATTATTACCTTACAAATATTTGGCTTTCAAAACCCTCCCTGCTAGTTATTTTTTGTGTATATATTTCCAGCCCTCCTGCCATTTTTTGTCTTGAGTTGCTGTCTGTTTACACTCAGGGCCAGAACACAATCCAAAAACATCCCTTGGTTCTTTCATTTACTGATTCATATGTTTTGTGTTCTCTCCTCCACCTCGCTGATTATTTCCTGCTCATAAAATTAACCTATAAACATTTGTCTTTTATATCCTCTCACTGATGCTCGTTAGTCGAGGAGGATATTCTTAGCATAAGGATTTCCTGCAAATAATACTTCTGTGTTTGTGATATGCGTTATTCACTCATCACAGCCTTCAACTTCGGTAATTGATGGCTCATTTTCCTTATCCTTTGTTATTTCCTTTACAGGATACCTAGAAGATTTACTTTTTACTTATTCTTACTTATACATAAAACATTTTTCTGTTATACTTTATCAGATAAGTTCATAATTTACCACACGTATTTTAAATTTATTTTTCAGAACAGAATCTCTGGGTACTTAAAGTTTCTGCAGCAGGGGATGACGAAATTGGAATTCCTAACGTTAAGCTGGTTGGAAACATTCATGGAAATGAACCTCTGGGAAGAGAGCTTATATTACATCTAATAGAGGTACAAAATTACAGTGATATGTAAAATACTTATAACTAAGACAGTTATTATGATGGACGAAATATTATGAACACCAAAAAAAAAAAGAATTAGAATCTTAATAAATATGATGTTAGCTCTTGACTGGACTGGACTACAGTTTACATCATATGCTGAAGGGTCAATTAAAGACTAAGCAAAATATTCAGGACAGTATGCATATATTTCTTGTTTCTAGATCAAACACTGTGCCTAGAGGAGGAAGACTAGTTTCCATTTTTACCTTTCTAAGATTCACTCATTAGGTGATGAGGCATGGAAAGATATTCCAATAGGTATGAAAAGTAGTGCATGGAAGGGAAAAGATGACCATGACCACAAGCTGGCACTCGATTTCAGGCACAAGGGTGTGGGAAGATTCTCTTTTTTTAGGTAAGGGTGTCAGGGATTGGAATGAGTTACCAAGAGAAATGATGAATAATTTACCGAAAACTTTGAAGGAATTTAAAGATAAAATTTGTAGAGGGCAAATGTAGGTGGGTGCAGGATTGGGGGAAGATGGGTGTGTAGGGATATTGCCACCGGAGACTGTGCTTCCATTGCAATTAAATTAAATTAAATAAAAAAAAATAAAAAAAAAAATTGACTAGGTACACAGACAAGAAAATATATGATTATTTAGTGGTTGTGGAATTGTTGGTTGAAGGCATAAAATGTAAATATTTTGCATATTATTCATAGGGTTCAAATCTGGCACTGTCTCAGGGGTTCATCAATGAATCCTTGATAAATGCCTCTGTGATTTTCTTAGCAACTCTGCCAATAAATCTTGCTTTCACAACGACAAATATGAAAGTCACATGACACATGAGTAATTTAATTTAAATGCAATGCATGCTCTTGGGCCCTTGACATTTATCTTTATTTCAAGTATATATATTCAAAAAGATATCTTTTGAATATGTTTACAGTCCTCTCGACTTCAGACCATAAACGACAACTTAATAAGTAATTATCCTTATTATAATGATGGATAATGGAAGAAAAATGCTGTAGGGCACTAAAAATGAGAAAGGAAAGGGAAAGATGACCCATCACTTACCACAGATGAAGGCAGGAGGGCAAGATGAAAACGTAAAAAACACAAATACAAAACAAAATGCACAATCTTTCGGTGAGAACCCTTTTTCATGTGAGAGACGAGACATATGGTGGAGGAAAGATGTGATCACAATCCGACCCGCCACATGTATGAAACAAAGGTGTAAACACGGGATGGGGGTGGAAGAGCTGGGGGGGGGGGATAATGTTAGAAGTGGAACAAGACAATCTCTGTGGCACCTGTTCAGAAATTATTGTTGTAAACATTAAAAAAAAATACAATATTATTTTGATTTGGATCAGTTATAGGGGTAAATAAATGAAGGCAAAAATATATACAATTAAAAAAAAAAAAAAAAAAATTAAAAATTTTTTGGAGAAAAAAGAAAAAGTTATATATATATATATATATATATAAATATGCAAAGTTAGTAAGTGACAGGTATAAATGTAGGTTTAGACCAGGGTTGTGTCTGGTGTCAAGGATATGTTGGTAGGCTAATTCCCAACTGCGGAGTTCTGAAGGGGTATTGGTGTTCGGAAAAACTCTAACAGCTCTAACTGTGAAACAGGTGTTGAGGTTGTTCGAATCATGTGAGTTGGCATGAACTGCCACTGGATGGTCAGGGTTGGAAGTATAAACTTTTTGCCTGTGCCCATTCGCCCTGTAGGATAGTTGTTGAGTGGTGTGGCCAATGTAGCAAGCATTACAATGGAGTGAGTTGGTAAATAAGGTGAGTGGTAGAACACGTAGCATGTCCAATTATGGGAAAGGATTCTCCTGGGACAGGATTAGGGTAAGTGGTGGTGGCAGGGTGGATGCTACATGTTGTACAGTGGGGTCTGTTACAAGGGAAAGATCCCTGTAGAGGTCTAGGGAGAGTCAAACAGTAAATACTTGTGGACCAGGATGTTATTCGGATTGGGTGGTCTGCTGAAGCAAGTGCAGGGAGCAGTGGGTAGGATTTTGGGAAGGAGGAGACACATTTCTGGGATGGACCATAGGAAGTAGTGCCTCCAGTGGAGAATCTGGTTGTTGGATTCCAAGCCAGGAAAGAACTGGGTGACGAGTGTTGGTCCATGGACAATTTTAGGAGGTGCAGAATGAGGTTTGTGGGAAATGACTAGGGAGATTTGCTTTTACATGAGGTTGTGGGGGTATTTGCGGGAAATGAGGGCTTGGGATAGTTTTTTGGAGTAACTGGAAATTGATTCTTGGTTGGAAAAGATATGTCTGCCATGGGTTGCAAGGCTGTATGGGTGACAGCTGTCAAAGTGTAGGTATTGTTGTAAGTTAGTCGGTTTGATGTGTACAGACATGAGGAGGGCACCCTGTCAGAGGCGTGATATCCATGTCAAGGAAGGTGACACAGGTGTGGGAGTATGACCAGGTGAAATTGATGAAGTGACTGTTATTGAGTGAGTTGAGGAGTTGCAGGAAGTGGTCTTCCCCATGGGTCCAAATCATTTTTTAGTTCTACAATTTCCCCCGGATGACAAAAATGCAGGGTCTCTTCTTCACATTTTTTACGGGCCCCGTCTTAATCCGGCCCTGCCTTTCCCATAATTGGACATTCTACGTGTTCTTCCACTCACCTTACTTACCAACTCACCTGTCTCCATTGCAATGCTTCTTACATTGGACTCACCACACAACAACTATCCTACAGAGTAATGGCCACAGGCAAAAAGTTTATACTTCCAACCCTGACCATCCAGTGGCAGTTCATGCCAACTCACATGATTTGAACAACCTCAACACCTGCTTCACAGTTAGAGCTGTTAGAGTTTTTCTGAACACCACCACCGCTTCAAAACTCCACAGATGGGAATATGCCTAACAACAAATCCTTGACACCAGACACACCCCAGGCCTAAATGTATGTTAAATTTATCACTTACTAGCTTTGCATATATATATTTAACAATTTTTGAATTTTTTTTCTCCAATAATTTTTTAATTTTCTATTTTTTTTTAAAATTGTATATGTTTCTGCCTTCATTTATTTACCCCTATAAATGATCCAAATCAAAATAATATTGCATTTTTTAAAATGTTTTCAATTATAATTTCTGTAAGGCGATGTAGAGATTATATTGTTCCACTTCTACCCTTATCCCCCCACCCCTGGCACTTCCACTCCCACCCCGTGTTTCCGCCTTTGTTTCATTCACGTGGCGGGTCGGTTGTGATCACATCATTCCTCCCACCATATGTCTCGCCTCTCACATAAATAAGGTTTCTCACCGAAATATTGTGCAATTTGTTTTGTTTTTGTGTTGTTTTTTTTTTCGTGTTCATCTTACCCTCCTACCTTCATTTGTGGTAAGTGACAGGTCATCTTTCCCTTTCCTATCTTATCATTATTATAATGAGTAACACTAGACAGGTTCCTAGCAGGTCTCCTACTCTATCATTATCCACTATGTACCATATTGATCGTTGCCTCCTGCCTGTTAAGTATTCTTCCATGTAATAAGTTACTTTTTGGTTTATCTCAATGGCTTTAACTTTATTCAACACTATTCTGTACCTCTATCTGTGATATACATTGAAGAGATACAGTGCTACACCATAAAAAACTGGTGTACCTTATTAATTCCATCTGAAATGGCTTACACCTATCCTACTAAATGACATCTTCATGAAAAGCCAGAATTTCATGTTTCTGGTTTAAAAACCAATTTGTGTTCCAACAGATAGTCCTGATATGGTTGAAAATCAAGCTAATGAATTTGACTGAATTATTAACTAGGAATATACAGGGCTAGTCAAAATGAATGCAGCAATTTCACGATTTTTCTTTTGGCTGTCCGATTATAGGTACGATGATGGAGTTTGCTGTTATAAGACAAGTGGCTCTCCAAGTTTTGATTGCAATAAGTGCAAGCTTCCTGCGGTGGCCGCTAGAGTGCTAGAGAGGAAGATGGCTGAAAGTGAGAGAGCGTACATTGTTCTCGAATTTCATTTGACTCAGTCTGTGGTAACTGTTCAGCAACACTTTAGAACAAAGTTCGGCAAGAATCCCCTGCATATTAACACCATTCAGCATTGGTATCAACAATTTAAAGCCACAGGATGCCTTTGTAAAGGTAAAACAATGGGTCGTCCTCCTGTGTCATGAAGAAACCGTTGAACGTGTACGTGCCAGTTACGTTCATAGCCCACAGAAGTCTACTCCTCGAGCGAGCAGGGAATTTGGTATTACACAGAAGACCGTTTGGAGAATCCTACGGAAGCGACTGTGTGTGAAGCTTTACAGGTGACAATTGCTACAAGTACTGTCACACAACGATGAAGTGCGTCGTTTTCAATTTTGTGCCCAATGTCTAGAACAAGATGAAACATTCGCAGAAAAACTTGCGTTTAGGCCACTTTTGATGTGAGTGGAAAAGTGTACAGGTACAATGTGCACATTTGTGGGACGAAAAACCCCCTTGCTTAAGCGCAGCATGTTCGTGACTCTCCCAGAGTGAACGCGTTTTGCACAATCTAACGAAAGAAACTTAATGGGCCTTTTTTCTTCAATGAGGTGACAATCACAGGGAAAATCTATCTGCAAATGTTGTATAATTGGCTCTTGCCACTTCTGGCAGCTGACAGTGAAGATTTCATTTCCCAGCAGGACAGTGCTCCAACCCATTTTGTCTGTAATTTCCTAAACACCAGCATTCCAAACAGATGGACTGGTCCTGCTGGGGATGCTGATTGTCAGCTGATGTCATGGCCTCCTCATTACCCTGAACTAACCCCCTGTGACTTCTTTGTTTGGGGTTTTGTAAAAGACACAGTGTTTGTGCCACCAGTACCAGGTGATCTGCCAGACTTGCGGGTTCGCATCACCAATCCATTTGCTATCATTGACAGAGACATGCTGCTTGGGGTATGCGAAGAACTCGATTATAGATTTGATACACACAGAGTCACTAAAGGTGCACATATTGAGCATCTGTAGACACTCAAATAAACTTTTACAGTTTGTTTATATATCTGTGTAATCTTGTAAGTATATGTCAAATAATAAATCTATAGTAATTTTCTGAAATCACTGCAATCATTTTGACTAGCCCTGTATAATTAACATACATGTTTTTAGTGTTTCACATTCAGTACTTAACATATATTTTTAGACTTTTTTTTTTTAATTACATGGTATTCCTATTGTCATTGTCGAAACAGGTGCAATGATAAATGGAAAATGCATTATATTTAAAAAATAATTATTTTGATACAAAGATATCACATAATCAGTTATTTGTTGTTATAGCTTGGAATGCTTTTTAATCTGCACTTTTCAGTTCAGCAAATATAGCAACCCTAACACTAACATCTGTTAACTTACATAAAACTGTAATTTCTTCCACAGGTTTTACTTAATGAGTATGGAAGTGATCAGGGGATTACATGGCTTTTAGATAACACTAGGATACACTTTTTACCTACAATGAATCCAGATGGCTTTGATAAAGCAGAAGAAGGTTATTGTGCAGTTGGCCGAGGAAGGTATGTAGTAATTCCTAAACTATTAGATGTTTGTATTGATAAATATTCTACTATCACTAAATAATTAAAACTTTATATCAGCAATTAGGAAAGATACAACATCAAATCTGGTCGTCTGGAAAAAAAAACAATTAGTTTTTGACTGTATGAGACAACATATAATGGGAAACTGTTTTTATGCATAACTAAATCTGATTTAAATCATTTTATCCTTTATGAAGTGACACAAACATTCTACGAGCATTTAAGAATGGAGACTTTCCCAATCTATGGTTGCAATAAAATCTTCATGGGTGTTGTGTTGAATTTTAGAGTGAAAATATGGCATTTTTCGAGTTGGTTGTGTTGTTTTGGTGTGTGTAGACCCACCTGCATAGGTAAATAAACCAACATTTTTTTTAAACCTATAAGTAATTGAAATGTATTGATTAAGTTACATGAAAGAAGATGGCAGAACTGAGATACTGCACTTCCAAAACACAGTCGGGTAGTACACCCATAAAATTTTAGTACATTTGTGATAAAAATAATAATAACAATATCAAAATACACATAAGTTTGGGGAGAGTAATATAAAGTCTCCTAGTGGTAAAGAATGAGTTGAATACTTGGTGACTTCTTTCCTTCTTTTCATACTTCTTGTTTTCGTTGATAAGCAATAGCTTTATAGTTCGAAAACCAATATTTAACTTCCATTCCTCGAAGCACTTCTGATAAGCACTTTTTGGTATACCCTTGAGCTCTTTCATCTGTCTTTTCCTCCTCAATCGTTGCAAATCTTTGTCCTTTCATTGGTCTCTTCAGTTTTGGGAACAGGAAAAAGTCGCAGGGGGCAAATCCAGTGAATATGGTGGCTGAGGCATGATTGTGGTGTTGTTTTTGGCCAAAAAAATCACTCACAAGCAACAATAGGTGAGCAGGTGCATTGCCGTGCCAGCCATGAATTCTTTTCCCACAAATCCGGATGTTTTTTCGTATTGCTTCTTGTAAATGGCACATAACTTCAAGGTAATACTCCTTATTGACCGTGATGGTGATTCGATGATTATCTGAAGTTCTTCAAACTTTTCATCAGTTGTTGATGTGCCGGGGCATCCAGAACGATTTTCGTCATTGACATCTTCTCGGCCATCTTGGATGAGCTTGTACCATTTATAATTTTTTTTTTTTTTTTTTTTTTTTTTTTTTTTAACCACTGTAAACATCTCATGTGTTTTGGAGCACTTAATTCCATTTTTACATAAAATTTGATGCAAAATCTTCGTTCCATTTTTTTCGACAGCAGAAAATCGCCGAACACACAAAACACCTCTAACAATTATGCCTCTCACAAACAATATAGTTGAAACCATGAATATATGTGTGCAAAGAGTGTACCAAAATAAGAAACAACGAAAATCAACTGTACAAATCCGGCAAAATTCAAAAATTCACCTTACTTTTTGAACAAACTTCATACATACAAGTAATTACGATGTTTTTTTGTGTCTTGTCACATAAGTAAGGGATTAAAGGACTGGAATAAGTTTCTCAGCAAAATATTTAACAATTTACCTAAGAAACACAAAAAGAATAAAAAATAAAAAAAAGGCATTAAACTTGGCAGTATGTGAGTAGGGAAATTACAACCATGACATTAGCTTCATGAAAATTAAAATAAATTTGTATGTTGATGCTATCTTACTGTCAACTGTAACTTTTGTTTCAATTTACTATTCAGCAAGTTATGCTTCATTTAAACCTAAAATTAACCATTTGTTTACATGTTGCAACAGAAATAACAAACATGATGTGGATCTGAACAGAAGCTTTCCTGATGCTTTTCGTAAAAACACTTTACCAAGACAACCTGAGACAGAAGCAATCATGAGCTGGATGCAAAATATCACATTTGTGCTATCTGCTGGTCTTCATGGGGGAGCACTTGTGGCAAATTATCCATATGATAACACTCCAGAAGACAGTAAGTAATATTTTTTCTGCTGTCATCAATCTATTGGCTAGTTTGATGCAATCCTCCATCCCTTCTTATCTTGTGCCATCCATTTAATCTCAGCATACCCCTTACTACCTACATCTTCATTTATCTGCTTCACATATTCTAATATTTGTATACCCGTTAAGTTCTTTCCTTTGACTGCTCCCTCCACTAAAATATTAACCAATCCCACACATCTTAAAATTTGATTCACCATCCTGTCTCTTCTTTCTGTAAGACTATTCCACATCCTTCTCCCCTCACCAATCATTTCCAAAACATGCTCATTTCATACTTTATCTGACCACTTAATTTTTAGCATCCTTGTAAGACTTATTGCTTGCTTGGGGTTATTACATACAGCAATTAGCCTTAACTATGATTGTGTCTGGTACCCTTACAGATTCTATTTTAACAATTGCCAATCCCTCATAATTACCTCAGGGGATAAAGACATGTTCTCAAAATACAACTTCAGACTTTCTGATAAATTCAAAATTATATATTTTGCAAAAGTTCTTACATAAGCTTGGTACCAGAATAGGGTCTAATAGAAAAGCATCAGACTTCTATCTGAAATAAATTATTACAGGTTAAACCATTCCCGCACCGTAAGCAACTTCCTCCTAACCAAAGATGTGAAAGTTCATCTTGAAGGAAGAGTGAGCCGCACCACTGTTGTGACACTACTAAAATTTCCTCCTACAGCTCCATTACCAACACACCGTCCTCCCGATTTAATTTCTGCTGGAATACTGCTGCCCCTTGTGGCTAGCTTGGCCTCCTTATATTCATATTGTGCCCAGCTTGATTTGACAAAAGGAAACCTTATTTTTATTCCTATCATTCTGAAATTTTGATATGTTATGAGCCTGTTTTCAATGTCAATTTCAGTTATGAGAGAGTTTTTCCTAGGTGTTGTGGTTTCTGAGCTAAATTTCAAAAAGCTTTAAATCTGTCATCGTTCATAAAATTCTTCAGTTAGTGAAATAATCATGCTACCAAAATATTCTATAAAAGTTTCCTCGACTTTCGACATATAACCCTCATACCATTAGGGATTGGAATGCACAACAAAGAGATTAGGTTTGGTGCTGGGAACCCTCTGCCACCCACAGTTTTGTGAATTGCAGAGTATATACGTAGATGTGGATATAACATGACTGGTTCCAAAATGTATTTGATGGTGAAAATCAACTCTGGAGTATAATTGGAAAATCAGCTAAAACTTTGATGTCACTTATCTCCAAATACTGGTATATGAGTGCTACCGATCCATACATATTTCAAACTTCGCTAAATTAAATTCTCTATCTGATGGTAATATTATTTCCCTTTAATGCTCATCCTTTGTCACTATTCTGACACTTTGAACCCGTCATTACGTTTATACTTTCATTTCCCTTTTCCAGCTTAAATATTGTCAAAATCTTTAAGAAAATCGCTCTACATGATCATTGAAAAATTCTTTTTAATTTAAATGTGGTTTCTATGCCCTCAGACCCATATATTGGCAGAAATGTCTGAATTGCAAAGTCAGCAAAATCTCTTATTTTGTCTAAAAACATACTTTCCTATTAGTTATCAACTCTATCTTTCTGTATTTGTGTATTACAGTATTTTATGATGAACATTTTGAGCTATGAATCTTTACTGTACCTTCAAAATTAAGTGAAAATAGTTACTTCTGCACTATTTTCCATGTGCTTGCCAGATAACCAACTTCATGATATCTCCTTAATACAATTTTTTTGAAACATGTGTCTAATTACCCCTTTTTATTTTCATTTGTCAATTGGAGTGTCAAATGCCTCCCCCATTTACTTTTACAAATTTTAATTCTTTAATCATTTTTTCTAAATTATTCATCACTTTACTTGATAATTTGTTCCAATCCCTGATATTGTTACCAACAAAAGAAAATTTTCCGATTCCCTTAGGCACGAAATCGAGCACCATTTTGTGGTCATGGTCGCCTTTCCCCTTCCATGCACTATTCCCAATTCTTTGACCAATATCCCTCCAAGCCCCAACACCAACATATGACCTGCACATTCCAAGAATACTTTTCACCCTCCTACTTTTAACCAATGACTCGCAATCCAGCTCCTTTATCATATCAGTTACTGACTGGGTCCTGCGATAATTTGCAGAAATATATCTAGCTGTTCTAATTTGTACACCCTCCAACTCCTGTATTTAATAAACAAAATGTGTGTCCCAAACTACAACACCATATTCAGCCAATGGTATGATGAAAGTTTTGTAACCCAGCTCCCTAACTTTTCTAGTACATTCTCTCATCACCATTTCCACTAAATGCAGTATTTTGTAACCTAGTCCAACCACCTGCCCAATATGCCCCTGCCCAGTTGAGTTTGTTATCAAATGTTATGCCAAGATATTTACACTTCAAGCCTTCTTCAACAAGCAATTCTGACCCCACCCTATAATCATAATTAATTTTTACTTTCTTATCTGTGTACCTAATAAGCTGATACTTCTTGGCATTTATATTCTATCCAAGTCCCACTGCAGCTGTTTACAGTCTTCACCTGTTTTTATCCTGTTATATATCAGTATATTATCTGCAAAGAATCTAAATTCTGACTACAACCCATCATTCATTAGAATAATGAAAAGCAATAGTCCCAATACACAGAGATGTACAAAATAGTTTTAAAAAAGCATTTAAATACAAAATGCAAATACTTTATTGTTTTTCTATTTTAAATACAAAATATAAAATGGTTTGAAATGTTGGTATTTAAATACAAAATAGGCATACTTTTTGTTCACTTATGTATGCTATTTATTTCATTAAATTAATTGATTTTAACACTACTCGTACAAGTCATCCTTTATGATTAGTCTATGAGACATATTTACTTTAAAGTTCTACTGAAGCAGAACTAGAAAAGCAAGTATTATTGTTTTTAATACTTTTTTACTGTTTGATTTTTATTCAAGCAATCTAAACTAGTATCGTTATCCAGGGGGGGGGGGGTAGGTGGCTGAAGCCCACCCCCCGAAGCTGTGAAGGTCACCCCCCACAAAATGGGATTTTGGTGACTTTTTTTTTTCTCCCTCTCTCTACTGTTTTTATAAGGGCAGCAGACAAGCCTCCCCCAAACCAAAATCCTGGATATGCCACTGTCATTATCCCTTAAATATTGCAGTATTTCTAGGTCTATGGCAGAGTTTGCATTGACAGTGGCTATAGAAGAATCTGAGCACTCTACAAATATATAATAAGATAAAGTCTTTTACTTTTTTCCCCAGTTTGATTATATATATTTTGAACATCATCTTGTTTTATAGTTATTATCTCAGCAACAAATTATCCTTTTATGTATTCTTTGTTCACCTTTGGCAACCATTTGAGTTTAAAAAAATAATTATGTACAGATGCTAATATGCTATTCTTTGCCTTGGTTTCTTCTAATTGCTAGAGTCTCACAAAGCGCCTTCTAAGGCTTCTTTTAATTATATATATCAACACACCACAGTGTGTAGGATTATCAATTTACAAACTGCTTAGCATCCATTGCATTCTCATTCATCTGGCGCTAAATATCCATTGAAGGTATTTTTGTCCCCATCTAAATTTCAGATGTCTTCAACAATACGTTTTGTTATGATTATTTATACTTTAAGAAAATGAATTTCAATTTCATTAAAAGCTGCCAAAACTAGTTTTGTTAATGTTTCAGTCAGGGTTTCTTTCACAGAGCAAAGATCTTGAATATTACAATAATACAACTTACATGCATTTAATTTAATTATAATTGGGAGCACACATTGGACATAGAGAAGTAGGGGATTTGCCAGTAGACTCTTAAGTTTGTTTCACATGCTTTTGGACACCTTGAACTCAGATTGCAAAGTGCTTGACATTTACAATTTCCATATCATGAAGCTTCTTGTCTGTAACTCGTGAAGAAATTAAATGCAATGTACGGGTAGTATATCATTCATTATTTAAATGGTTTGGGAAATTCAGTTGTAACACCTCATCAACAGCTTCAAAATTTTCAATGTTAGCTGAATCTCTATCACAAATAGTGTAGGCTATGTTCTCAAAGTAGGTTTCCCACATTTTTAAAAGGATTTGAACATATTTGATTCATCGTCAGTAAATTTCTCAATAATATTTGATAATTTCAAATCAAACTCACAATGTATGTCAACAATCAGTTCACATACTTTATCAAATGTACTAGAAACCTTTAAATCTCCATCAAGAAAGTGTAGCACTTTTTCTTTCAGATATGTTACGATCAATACAATAACCCATCATACCATTCAAAAAATCTGTCATGGTAAGTACACAATCAATTGTTTTTCTTGTATTCCATTAATTCTTCAGCAATTTTATTGTTGCACAAATATGATGGCACATAATTTTTATTGGGTTTGATATTTATTGAATATCATCTGCAATTAGAGCCCTAAATGAATCATTTTCTACAGTCCATATTGGTGACAGAGTGTCAACTACAAAATTCATAACTAACTTGTCGAAATTAATTAACTTCGGTAAACAACACAATTCCTCTTGTTTGTATTTTGAGGTTTGTCTGTCTAAAATTCCTCTTAAAGTACACCATCATCTTTTCTCTGAAAATAAATACATAATACGTACTTTCTTAAGCTACGTTCACACTTGGATACTTGTGCCGAAACTTGAATCGGGATTTATTTGTCAAGTCATGGTACTTTACTTCTTGTCTTACTACCAGCACAACTGCATTGAGGCACTTGCAGGGAGGGAGTTAGGGGAGGAGTTTGTGTGTGTGGGGAGGAGGGGGAGGGAAGTGGGGAAAATGTACACTGGGTCTCCAACTAGTTAGGTCACTGCTAAGAACACTTACCCGGGGCCTGAGTATCCTAGTGCCGGTCCTGGGCACTTGTGTCTAAGATCACAATAACTTTTGGTACTGGTACTACAAAACAAGAATAGCAAATAAACTGAATTCTTACTTATATGGTTCAAAAAGTTTGTAGTAACACTAACATTCCCTTTAAGAATTTTTAGACAAACAGACATTTTCGATATCTTTAAACAATATTTCAATATAAATAGAATGTTTTTGCTGCCGCCCCAGACAAACATTTTTTTCCGCAGTGAAAACAACTTTGCTATTTGTGTAACATTCCAGGTTGTCATTTGACATTTGTTTTCTAATATTGCTAATAGTTTGAATGAGTTAATAAACAAATATTCACGATAAAATATTAAATTATTCCATAACCCGAAAGTTGTCTGGATCCTTCCCAATGAGGCATACTAAGCCACTGTGTCAGAGGTAGGACGGCAAGTTCCATTCCTCTGGGACCTACAGTTAACTGTGGAATCCAAACCTTGCATAGCTCATATGATCAAACACAACTCTTCAATATTCCATGCATCACTGGTATTTGAAACTGAGACCGGACTGTGAGCTTTTGAAAACAAGAACCTTAACTGCTAAGCTACCAGATAATTCATATTCATGATATCTGCAATACCGTCAGGAGGAAATGAAAAACAAGAAAAGTATTTTGTATTTTTCAAATAGAAAATATGCCTGTGAAAGTATTTCAAATAAAATACAAAATGCTTTTTCTATCAAAGTATTTTAAACACAAAATAAAAATAGGTATTTTGCATCTTGTATTTGTATTTCAAATACATGTATATCCAATAATAATGTTTTTCCTATTCTAACACTTTGCTTTTTATCATACATTCCTAGTAATTTCCTGAACTAAAAAGTAGGTTTCTTGAAAGAACCAAAAATCTAGTATAACATATTTAAATTTCAGATCATTCGATGCAGTAGAACAGATTTTATATAAGTTTTTAAAATTATTTCGTCACTGAACACACATGGCTCACTCAAGAATTATTTGCAAATGAACCAGACCATTTCCACAGATAAAATAACTTTTGAAACACGTAATTAAATTCAGAGAAAATTCCGGTAATTTTACTTTTTTGATAAAAGCAATAGAAGAATTATAAATGAATGTAATCTTTCTCGGCGTTGTTTATTTATAAACGTTTCTCGGGAAACAAACCGAGTGATTAATAACAACATCACTCGGTTTGTTTCCCGAGAAACGTTTATAAATAGAAGAATTATTAACCAGAAACCAAGTGTTAACTAAACTGAATAAAAACTGATTTTTGTTATATCCATAACTTCGCTATCTCGCTACCGATTTTTATAAAAATTGCACCATTGAACTCAGGAATTAACTTTGGCACTAATTTAATTTATTTGCAATTCAGCAAAATGGTATAAATCCAGACATTTAGGTAATTCCCCAATTGCGTTAGGAGGTTGTATCACTACGCAAAATTAAACAAAAATTAAAACTAATCACTCAAAATTTCTCACTGAACATCCTTTGAGCATCTTGCAGGTAAGACTACACAATGTCAAAGTTTGAACACTTCTTATAATCTAGATCGTGTACACATTTTTGCTAAGCAGCAGTATTGGCCTACATGTGGTGTGCAGCTGGAGTCAATAAAAGCTGGAGCCAGTGGAAGGGGTGTCTTTTACTCCGGGAACGATGTGTAAGGTAACTCCGCGTTAGTCGTTTCGTTGTGGGGTGATTTTGCTGCTCTAATCTGGAAATAAGGGTCGGCCATGTTGGGTGTCATTGTACCAGACTGTGATTTTAATGACTACTAAGGACTTTTAAATTTCAAAAGGGATCGGTCAGTATTATTTCTCTCCACAACCTGTAGTTTTCTGGAAATGTTTGTTTGATTGCCTACTCAACTGTATAATGCTAATTTTGAAAATCTGACTGTTATAATAAACTTTAATTTCCTTCAAGTCAACTTTTTTTGGTGATTTCATAATAGACTTGAAACCTTTTCTAAGTTTGTGGTTTAAACAAATTTAGAAGCGACCTCTAAGCATTTTAGTTGAGTATCCAGGCAGGCACATGGTCAATTTAAAATTATTTCATAAAATTCAACAGAACATCTTAAGTGAACTGCTAGTTAAGGTGCAAGCCTATACTCCACCCAGGTATAGCAGCTTAACCCCTTACAGTATCCTTTGTAAGCACCTTAGAATTTTGGCAAATTCTAGTTTTGCTTAGGCGGGACTTAGAAATTTCAAGAAGTATAGTTTTCAACTAAAAGGAATTTTGGTACTTTGGTGTATGGTGCACGAGGTTAACTTGTAACATGAATTTTTAAATTTTAACAAGGGGTTCAGTCGGTTTAAATTTCTCTCCACAACTTGCAAACTTTTGGTAAAGTGTGTTCGATTTGCCAACTCAACTGTTAAGTGCATATTTGAAATTTTGTGACTTTGAAAATAAAACTTGAAATTTTCGGAAAGTGAACTTTTTCATTCAGTATATAGTTTACTACCTTTTCTCTATTTGTGGTTTAACAAATATTGTGGCGATCTCAAGCATTTACGTTGAGTTTATCCGGCTACATGGTCAAGTCAAAATTATTTCATAAATTTTCTACAGAACATTGAGTCAACATAAACTGTTAGTTGAGGCACTAAGGCTATACTACAGCCCCGGTATCAGCCTTGTTCCTTACACCTTGCCTAAAGCCACGTTTATAGACATTTCTGATATAGTAGCATATCAATCTCATCATCATTTTGCCTATCACTGACGTAAAACTAACTGGCCTGTAATTTTCAACCCTAATTGTGACCCCTACATTATGAACCGGTGCTACCATCATACTTTTCCAATCCTCTGGTAAGCAGCAAGACTCCAGACTCATTTTAAATAAAATTTCAATGTAAGGTACAATATTGTATCCCACAATCTTTAATAAATCTGTAGTAATATTATCTACACCAGACCCTTTATGATATTTTTTTTTTTTTTTAGCTATCTGAGTTCTTTCATAATTTCCTGAGAATCTATTTCAAATTTTCTTGTTTTCTCATTTATACTTTTATGGAGACTTTCCTCTGATTCATTTCCTCCCTTCACAAGATGATAGTCCCTAATGATCTAATTAAACTAGTCACTCAGTATCTCTGCCATTTTAAAATCCTGACTGACTTCAACTCCGTTCTTATCTACATTAGTCTGAATACTTTCCATTTCCCTCAGTTTTCTAATATTGCCATAGAAATTTCTAAGTACATCATTCAGTGGACCTCCTGCACCAATAGTATTCTTCATAAACCCATCCTTTGCTTCTTTCTTTGCTCTTATTAATTGCTTGTTTAGTTTTAAGTATTCCCTTACAGCTTTCCTGTCTCTTAATTCTGTTGTGTTCCCATCTCACTATCCTCTTTAACCTTCTCACCTCCCTATTTTACTGTATGGGTTCTGTATTTCTCTTTATTTTCTCCTTGGAATAAACATTTCCTCACCCTTTTTGATATCTCCTTAAACTCCTCCCATTTCGTCTCCACTGTACTTGTGCTATCCTTGTGCTGAACCTTCCCTGAAAAATATATTCAGTTCTAAAGTCTGTGCCTTTTTTTTTTATATAACTATACCTATTTCCCCCTTCTATTGTGGACACTGGTTTACTGAATCCCCTTATATCTATCAGTACTGCTTTGTGATCACTTATTCCTTCAGTTACTTGATACACTACAGATTTTAATTAGGCTTTATCCAACATGTTTGGTCCGCTTATATTTTGTTCTACCACTTGTGTCCTTTGCCTACTGTTGCTAGGTGTAACAGAAGTGTTGGAATGGAAAAATTAAGAAGGAATAGATAAAGAAGAATAGATACCTGTCTTCTGTAGAATTTTATTTTTAATGTTCAATAATTTACAAATTTTATTAATTTGTAAATTGCAATAACATATTAGTATTTGTCACAATTACTATCAATTAGATTCAGGCCCGCCGCTAGCTGTAAGAGCGCCCACGTGCAATCCCGATTATGCTGCCCCCTGTCTAACTACTGCCAGTGGTGGACATTATTTGCCGCCCCCATTGTTGCCATCCCGAGTGTCGCTGGCTACCCGAAGCAGCTGTTGAGCGGTGACAATGGAGTGGCAAATATCGTGGGGCGGCGACTGTCGATCACTCGTTCTACCGCCCTCCGCCCCGCCTTGCACTCCCGCTTACGGCGGACATGTTTAGATTACATAAATGCACAAAGAGTTATACATAAGGCAAATTAAGAATTATATAATTCTTATATAATAATTGCAGTAAATAATTTAAAACTACAATCAAAAACTGGTTTGTTATATGTTTCCTAAAATATAGATAATTTTATAAATCTTATAATTTTGTATCTACCTTATGATGTTAAATTTGGATATAATCATAGTAAAACATTACTATAAAATGACTGTACAACGAAATGCTACAAAATAATATCTCTTCCTATTTGTATCCTTAGATAAGGCTATTAATGTTTAACCGACGGTAAACTTTTTTTGTATATGTTGGAGCAAGCAATCTGTATATCGCATTAGTAATTGTTAATTAGACTTATCTTCCCTTATGTTCATGAAATATACATATATATGGTTTACATGTTTTTGTGTTTGTACATTAGAGAATGCAAATTTACAATGATAATATCAGTGTATGCAAATATGTAGCAAGTGCTTAAGGAATAACGAAAGAAACAGCAAAATTGAATATATGTAATTAAACTTTTCTCAGAAATACATAGTGCTGTCATCAAGCAGCTTTGTATAAAAACTAGTTTGTAGTTAGATTGACCTCACTCAGAATGAAAACTCTCATACTAACTTTCCAGACAATATACAAGTGATAACACACACAAATCCAACCAGTTGTAAACTAGAAACAAATTATAATATGGTACAACTTTCTATCTTCAGCATGGGATGCTGCATATGCACTTCTAAACCAGTCTGGAGAGGAGCAAGACTTGTCAACCATCTGGAAAAAAATATCTAGTGGTTTGAAAACAAAATATTAGATTGCATGAGTATATAGTCATGTTTGTGGTTCTAGTCTGCTTATCTTTGCAGTAACTGGTGATGTTGATTGCATGTTTTAGGATAGCATAAAATATTTTTACTGACTGAGGGAATTTTTCCCAACATTTTCCTTGAGCATATGAAAATGTGTGGTGTGTTATAAATGTAGACTAGTGGAAAGTATTCTTCTTTGCACTTTGTGTTCTGTGTGGTTCATGATTGGTGGCTGCCTCCTTTTCTTTAGCTAAGTAATGAGGATTATAACATCAATTATTTCCCAAAAAATAACAGGTCTTGTAGATATTTCTAGGTCAGCTGTTTGTTGCTTATTTGTTAAGAAGCATGATTAATTGTCAAATTATTTATTGCTTTTTCCATCCTTTAATTCTGCAGAGATTAATTTACTGTTAGTATATTGATTTAATAGTATATTATATATAAACATTAGGGATTCTAACAGCAATTTCCTTTTTTACTTATTCAGTATTACACAGGAATCCTCTTGAGAGATGTGTTTGATGACTAAGTAGAATTAGCTGCCAATGAATAGCTATGAACATTTTAAATTTTATTTAGCTTTGGATAATACATACAGATCTCAGATGATATAATGATGATCATGATTATTATTAAGTTACAGGCAGATTACATCAACCTTCTCTTACACCTGATGATGATGTCTTCAAATATTTAGCTTCTGAATATGCATGGGCACATCCTACTATGCATAAGGGTGAAAACTGTAGAGGCAACAAATTTCCAAATGGAATAACAAATGGAGCTGCTTGGTATCCACTGACTGGTAAGATATAAAACAACTTTGTCAAACATAAACTACAAGAAATTTATTGCTTCATTTTAATTACATTACTGTTTGGCAATCACCAAAATCTATCTGGCTCATCTGAAAATTTCTCATCCAAACAAATGAAAAATTCAAAATTATTAATACAAAAATATTTTGCCTTTAGATATATAATAAACAATGAAATAACAGGCACTAAGTAACAAAAAGGAATTACAAATTAGAATAGGGAAATGAGCTGCCACTTCCTTATGATGGACATTGGATGTGAACACACAGAAAAGATATTTAAAAAAAAATCTTAAATAGCCCTTCATCAATAGCAAACATTATGGGGGTGGGTGTTATGGGAGACTGCCTCACAGAATATGTATATACCATCTGTGGTTCAATATATTAGCTCACCAATAATTTGATTTCTTACCACTATTGTTAAAATAGAGAGAACTATTAGGAAGCCATAGGAATTTGAGGAACAGAGTGGATGTTCAAATAATTATTTGTTAAAAATCTCTTACTTTCACATATAGAATAAGAATTTTGTGAACAAATGCAGTGTCAGTATAAAATATTAGAATAGTATTCTCTGGTTACTGTTTTAGCCTCTTAGATGTGATCTGTAAATAAAATCCCTTTAGCATCCCACTGATGATATAACTTTCCCTGCTGTTGAAACCAAATTTTTTGTCAGGTGAAATCTTACTGAGTTCATTATTAGTTCAACCTAGTATCTATATTTCATTATTGATGGCATATCTAATAATTGGTACACAATTTTCATATTATTTATTCAAAAATATTTGATGTAATATATCGTAAAAAGGATAGGGACAGATGTTATTTTTATATGTTATTTCAATTTTTTTTTCAAATTTTGATGATATTTTGAGTTCAAGCCGAAGACATCTTGTGAATTTTTGTAGAAAGAATGATGAATGAATGAAAGTAAACTTACAGACATTAATTTTTGGAAAATTTAACTTATTGCAACTTCGGAGAACAAGTTCAATTTGGTGGGAGCATGTTATGTAATTAAATGGGTTACAAAATTTTGGGTAGACTTTTGCTTGAATATGGTGGTATAGTATGGGATGCACATTTTGGGTGTCACATACAGGAGTTGAAGGGAGTGCAAAGAAGGACTGCTAGATTTGTCTCTGGAAATTACCATAGAACACAATCAGTAACAGATATGATAAAAGAGCTGGAATGGGTTTCCTTGGAATACAGGAGGAGAATGAAGAGGGTCATAAGAGTGTACAAGGTGGATATTGGTGATGAGGTGTGGAAAGATATTGGTGTAAGAATTAAAAGTAATGCATGAAAGGGGATATTTTCTTTCATAGGTAAGGTGTGCAGGGATTGGAATAAGTTACCAAGAACCAATGAATAATGTACCAAAAATCGTTGAAACAATTTAAAGTTTAAATTTTGTAGTGGGCAAAAGTTGGTGGGTACAGGAAAGGAGGGAAATTGCCACTGGATTGTGTGCTCCATCGCAATTAAATTAAATATTATTTTTTCAGATATATCTTCAAAAATAGTTTAAAGGATCCTTAGCACACATAAAATTTAAAGCATTTTCCAGCATTTTTACAGTCAATCCACCTCTTTTGTAACAATATTCCCTACCCAAACTAATTGCTTTCTAACTTTCAAGAATTTGTCTACCAAAAAATTCACTTTTTTATTCATGCCAATGATTTTTACCTTGTTTACAACTATTTTTTGGCTCATATTATCAATTTCCTGGGAGAGATCCAGTGCTACAATATCAATCTGCTCTCCCTTGCCCATTTTATCTGAAATATCTTGGATGTGGTGCACTGAGATTATTTTTATTACCCTCCCCTAAAACCTGTATTGAAAGAGTGCAAATCATTTTCTTTCCTCACAGTCATTTCTGATTGGGCAAGGAAAAAATAATAATTTACTTAATTACAATGATAGATCTAGGAATTTTCTGAGCTGGGACAAAAACTGTGAGATTATTTTGCTGCCCCCATAGTTGCCACCCTGACTTTGAGTGTCACCACCCCAGTTGTCTCCACTCCAGTTGTTGCCACCATCAATGTTGTCCTCACCCAGGGTAGTGGCAGAGCTAAAATAAAATTAATAAAAAGGTTGCTGTGACTACAATCACCAATCTCCCCCTCCCCCCTCCCTGCCCTCTCTAGTTGTGGCCAAGGGCAAGCATCCCGGTTCGCCCCTCCACCCAGATCCTGCACTGGTTAATTATGTTGTAGCATATGTTCCAGTGTCAATTTCCCTACACACCTTTGCATTTCATGATTTTATTTTAAACTGTTTGAAGGCAATTTCACAATCCTCCTCACAGTCAACATAATGAACTTGAACTTTGGTTGTTTCTTCCCTTCCATATACTACTACTAATTCTTCTACAAATATCCATCCAGGCCTTATCCCCAACAGAAGATTCATACTTACCCAGCACTCTCTTGACCCAGATTTCATCTCCCAATGGCTCTGAACTTAGCTACTTTATTATATCAGTTGCTGACTGTATTCTACAGTAATTTCCACAAAGAAATGTAGTAGCCATCATCTCTAGCTCCAGTATTTCATATCTATAAATTTGGTCCTGCTACTATCCCACAATACTCTTGCGATGGTCTGACCAAGGTTTTGTAGGTAAATTAATTACTTCAACCTGCCCAATTCAGTTTCCCATCAAAAATTAATCCTTTCCTGACCAGTGAGAACTATAGTTCCCACTTCTTTGTTTTCGGCTTAAGTTCACTGGTAATCATTGTTCCCACGTCTAACTTGTGCTCCCATCTCTGTTATAGTGTGGTAACTATGTGTAGTTTATCAACTGGCTCGCAGAAGCTGTTGTATGTCTACATTCTTAGTCAATAAATGCAGTGGCGCGGTTTCTGAGTGTAAGGGACCCAATAATTTGACCACAACAGCTATATTTGTATTCAGCGCTTTTATTTTGTGTGAAGTGACTTGTTTTATATTTGTCTAATCTCATATTTATTAAGGAGACAGTATATGACTGTATTTTTCAAATTTCACTGAAAACCACAGAAATATTGCAAGAAAAGTTAGTGGGAACTATTTATCCCACTGAACTGTTCGGGATGTGCAAACTGTATAGCAAGGAAAGTTAGTGGGAAGTATTTATCCCACTGAACTCTTTGGGATGTGCAAACTGTGTAGCTGTAAAATCGGCGTTTTGTTTATTGTGCGTTTCCCATTGTTTAGAATACCTGGGCTCAGGCCAGAAGAGATTCTGAGAATTTTGCACTCCCTACCAGAAGATTCAGATTTCGATGCTGACTCAGATTCTGATGAAAATTCAGCGAATACTTCACAAATTTCGAACGATGTTAGTGGTAACATTATTGTTCAAAGTGATGATAATGGTTTCGATTTGACAATAGAAGCTAGCGAAATTGGAAATATGTCAAACAGAAGATGCTGTTAATTTAGCACAAAGGGCAAAGAAAAGAGAACAAAAGTAATGTGTAGCAGCTGTGGTGTACCTTTATGTAAAGCCTCATGCTTTTCTATTTTCCATAGTACATCACCATAGTGAACTCAAATGACAACACAAATTAATACATGTATAAATGTAATATTTCTGATGTTTTTTGCACTTAAAAATAAATAAATATATTTTTTTTTTCAAATTCCGAGTTGAGTTAGTCCAGAGTTCAGTGGGAACAATAGTTCCCACTAATTTTTTTTGTAATTATTCACATTCAAGATTGAAACTATAATTTTAAGTGTGGTTCCTTAGCGCAATAAAGTGCTCATAAGAATTCCACAACTTCTGTAAATAATTTGGTCACGAAAGGGTTAAGCCATAATTTTTACACTTAAGGTCTGCAAAAAGTAATCACTTCCTCACCTAATAATTATACAAAACTTTATTGGTGTATCTAATAAAATGATTCTTCTTGGTACTTATTTTCATCCATATTGACCTACTCAGGTAGATATCATGTCAAGATCCTCCCAGTACTCTCCAGTTTTAATCCTAATATGTAATAGTTTGTCTTTTGCAAACAATCAAAATTCTAACTGTAAATTACCACCATTATCATCCATCATAATAATGGACAGAAATGGTCTGAGTACATTTTTCTGGTGTAGCCCACTCACTGATATTCACATGACTATCCTCTTCTAAACCCATGTTATTGACTTTTGTCTTTCTAACCATTTCCTTTCCTCATAGGCATTCCTATTGTGGCCATATTTCTAACTCTCCAATACCTTACATACCATTGAAGTCAAAGCGACAAGTCCGTAATTTTCAGTGAAATGGTATAACCAAATTGAAATGAACCTTTCTCTACTTCCTGTCTACCTCCTGTCTATGACATTTGTGTCTGTCAACCACATCCCTCCCTCCTTTCAGGATTCATCAGAACAGCTACCACATTATGTAAACATATACATGCAGGGTGTCAAATCTATGGAAAATTGTAACTCTCTACATAATTGAGCTAAAAAATGTATTTCACACTGCATTTCATTTATGTGTGAGCACTGCATGCTTTATAATACATCTGGTGAGAACTCCAATTACTTTTTTCCTACCATAGTCTTCTCATAATGGTATCCATTGTTTTTGATAATATATTAAAATCAATTAGACTGAAGTCAAGAGAAAATCATCACAAGAACATTGATGTTAAACTTTTAACCTTAATCATTTGTCAGTTTGTAACTACGTGACAAAATTTGTTCTTAGAACTACGAGTTAGATTAAATAGTATTGCATATCAAGTTTGGAGTCAGTTTCTATGTTAATTCAAACTAGAAAGCAGATTTTTACACTTCTCGAGATAATATTTTGTGTTACATCAGCTTAAGGATTCACCTGGAGTAATATTTCGAAAATTCGTATCAAAATTATTTATTTTTGGCTAAACTATTAAAGTTACGAATTTTTTTTATAATTAAAGTTGATGTTTATTACAAGATCTACTGATTTGCAAAATTTCAGAGTGATAGGATTATTTTAGTTTTCATGGGCAGAAGGATGATGAAACCTTTCAGGCATGAGATTTGATATCTGATCAGCTCTCCAGAAGTTACCCATGTGAACGCAGAAGTGAGTGACTTTCCCACAGTCTGTGTGAGTGCAGAGAGCTGCCTAGAACCTTTCCTCGCAGCCAGCCAGTCTTATAGAAACAGTCGACATGACAAGAGGTGGGCCTCAGTCTTTCAGGAACCGCGAACATGACAACATGTAACTCAGTTGGCCATTTAGAGAACTACTGTGCTACTGGGTTGGCGAGATGTAGGCATTGCAAAGATTTGTAGTTTCAGTCTGAATAACTATTAGGCAGTTTTGAAGTAGTATTACGCCATGTGGGGCCTCGGGATTACTTAAGTGTCAGTTGTTTACAAACAGGAGAAATGTGTGACAAACTTTTACATACTTTCAAGTGATAATTAATTATACTTTGAACTATGGGGTGTGGTCTGGCTCAAATCGGTTAATCGAACTTGCAAATATAACTTCTGAGCATTTGTCTGATGCCTGTTCAGTTAATAACTTTGCATCATCTTTCAAGAATATACTGATTTCTACCAACAACAGACTTGTGAACGTTATTTGAAATACTTTTTTCTTAGTTTGAGGTTATACAAGCTAAGTTGTGATCTTTTATTATAGTAAAGCCAAAGCTGAACAGTTATCCATGGCTACACACGGTCAAAGCTGAGACAAAGCCGTTATGCCACACCCCAAGGCAAAGCTATTTGTCTTATACAGTGTTGTTTCCCAGTCTCTCATCACTTTCTGACTCTCCTTCACATCATGGTAAAACAATAACACAACTTGAAAAACAAATTTTTTCAGAATAAATAAAACTTCTATTTACAGGTGGAATGCAGGATTATAATTATTTTTATCGTGACTGCCTTGAAATTACACTGGAATTATCATGCTGTAAGTATCCACCAACAGAGGAACTGGAAGAACTATGGAACATGAATAAACAAGTGAGTAAAAACAAACGAAGTATACAGTTTTCAATTTCAGGAGATTGGATGACATTTTATAAAAGAAAAATAAATGCTAGTTGTGAAAATGCAGTTTTTTTCTTTATCCCACATAAGGAATGTACCTTAATTTGAAATTATTCCTACATTCTGTTTGGCCTGTGTGTGCCTATTTATCTGTTTCACTGCCTTCACATTGCTCAAATTATACAGTTAATCTCCCCAGTTCTACTTAAGATATATTTTTTTTCCTGACGAGACTGAATATTGTCAACTTATCACATATTGTCTTTTTTTAGTCTGATATAGATTTTTACATAATTTTACAGAACTTGTAAATTTAGTCATTACTACTTGTAAGCACTTTCATGGATTAATATCATTGAGAAGCATAGGAAAAGGTTGTAAAATATTAACTGGTTCCCCTTACTTCCTTTTTCTTAAGGATTCATTTAATAATCCCACAGTTAAGTACTTCTTTATTTTATTTATTATTCTTGTTCCATAGATCCCTCTGAGGAAAGAATTCTGATACGTGGATCACCTTATGGTTGAATAGAGCATAGAAAAAAAAAAAAAAATGTATGTTACCATCAAACTTTACTGTGCCTATACCTATTTTCGGTAAGAGGTATGATCGAAAAGTCCGGTGAATGAATTTTTATAGCAGGAACTGCTGACACTACATCTATTTGTAGCAATATGTCCACTTGTCTGATTTGTTGAGATCAGCATTGTGATTGTCAGACGCTAAGCTCATCATAGGGGTAAGCATTATGGCCTCGTCTGAGCTCTAACCATGATGTGTTGCCTTTGGATAATAAATTGTTCATTACTGAAAATTGGTTGCAACCGGATTGGATAATCTCAATCAGGAATGGTATTTTAAATCAAAGTCTCTGCTGTTTAAAATGAATTTTGCCATCACTGTATTGTTCTCAAAATTTTACAAAGTCACTGACAAACAGTTTGCGCCAAAATTTGTTTCCAAAATTAATTGATTGCAGATACTGAAAAGTGAACCAAAGCTGGGTGAACCCACATAAACCCCTAACTGAATTTCAGTCACATGTGGATCGCACTGCCTAAAATTTCTAAAATGGGTGCTGGAAATGCCTCTCCATAGTATCGGGTGTTGCCTACTAGCTGCACCTCGCGCCAAATCACTGGGCTAGCTGACGTGATAATGGCCCAAGCGCTCACAATAAACTGACTCTTTCCCCCACCATGGGGGTAGCTTTTATAGGCGAAGACTGTGGTTGTACAATAGTACCAAAACTCCTGAATTATTCGAAACTTTACCAAAATACTTTTTCACCCAATTGACTCGAAAATTTCATAGTGTGTAGTTCCCTGTCTAAATGTCAAAATCGATCCTAATGAAAATTTTTGTATCTACAATTATTCAGCCGTAAAAAATTATTATATACATATTACCAAAAATTTGCTATTACTCTTAAGGTATTAAAGCTATCATGCTGGAACAAGTTTTGGAATGAGCTACTCCTCCTACTCAATCTTGTAGTTTAAAAACTTGCTTCTCTTTAAATGCTTAGCTATGTAAAAAATACTAAAATTTCTCTCCTTCCGAAAATATCAAAGCTACATGCTTAAAATATGTTCCAAACGATTCTATGTTAAATTTTCTGTATGATAGTGATACTGTTCCATCATGATAATACTTCTTTAATAGTTTTCTGACTAATAAAAAATTTTGTTTTCCTTCAAACATTTATCCCACCAGCTTGTTGAAACAGGAAATCAACCATTTCTGAAGTTTATGAATTTATTTTCTTTTTCAAAGTTTAGTCAAACTACTGCATGTATTTTTTTTTTTAATCCTGTTCTATGCCCAGAAAAATTTCCTCTTTCATCTAAACATAGTCCCTTCTTTGAAAGTTTTGTCCCCAAAGACCTCATGGAAACCCAATTTTCAAAATCTTCCCAAAACATCCTTTAAATTTTTTACTACGCCTCTGAAACTTTTATATGAGCTGTAATAAAAATTAACACTTATTTTGAGTTATAAACTGTTCGCATATCGATCAAACTATAGCTTTAGAAATTTTAAATGTGTTTATTGCGCCATACTGAAATATGATGTTTCGATTTTTTTTAAAGTCTCATAACTCTTCAGGAAAAATTCCTTCTTATAAAGGTACAAATCTTGCTTTGCTAGTTACGGTCCAAAGTAGCCCTGAAAAGGAATGTGACATTTTCCTTTACGAAATAGTCTGAACATTACGTTATGACTTTATATGACTATTCACTTTAATATATCACCTGAATTACTAAAAAACAACTTTAAACCTGAATGTTATTGGATTGAACTCAACGTTCTATAAACAAATTTAGTTAATGAATAACAAAATTTAGGTAACCTTACATCATGTTTGAACAGGTCCTGTCTTGTTGGTCAGCTTCCAGAGCCACTAGAGTGAGAGTGTGTTTACAGTGTCAGTCGTGCATCACGGATTTTGAACATGGAGTTAACATTAAGTTGCAAAAAATGCCAAAAAGCTCATTAAAATCAATGTTTGGTAATAATTTTGTAACTAAGAAGACTGTTTACAAGTGGTATGACTCAGTTAAAAGTGGAAATGTGATGGTTGAAGATGATCAATGGTCAGGACATCCTTTGGCCTGAAAAACAGACAAAAATGTGCAAAAAGTGGCAAACCTTGTTTGTTCAAACAGACAAATGACTATTTGAGAGCCTCACTGAAGAACTTAACATCTTGTACGTACGTGTGCAAAGCGTTCTAACAAATAATTTTTACAAGTGAGTGTAAATATTTTTCCACATTCTTGTGCTTGAAATCGGATGCCAGCTAGTGGTCATGGTCATCTTTTCCTTCCATGCATTTCTTACCAATATCTTTCCACACCTCATCGCCAATATATGCCTTGTACAGTCCAATGACTTTCTTCATCCTCCTCGTATCTTCCAATGAATCCCATTCCAGCTCTTTTATCATATTGGTTACTGATTATGTTCTGTGGTAATTTTCAGAGACAAATCTATCAGACCTTTTTTGCACTCCCCCTACCCCCACCCCAAACTCCTGAATATGATACCCAAAATCCCATACTACACCATGATATTCAAGCAATGGTCTAACCAAAGTTTTGTAACCCAATTCCTTTACATTTCTGCTACATCTCCTCATCACTCTCTCCAAGAAGTGAAGGATTTTGAAATCCATTCCCACTACCTGTCCAATGGGTCCTGCCCAGTTGAGCTTGTTATCAAATGTTATGCAAAGATATATATATATATTTCATGTCTTCAACAAGCAATTATTTCCCCACCTTATAATCATAATCAACCTTTAGTTTCGTATCTGTGTACCTAATAAATTGACTCTTCTTTGCATTTATCTTCAACTCATGTTTATCAGCCCAACTAGATATCCTGTCCAGATCATCCTGCAGCTGTTCAGTACTCTACCATTTTAATATTTATTATTGCATATATTGCATTATATCATCTGCAAACAATGTAATTTCTGAAAATCAACAATCAACAGAATCATTAGAATAATAATGAATAGGAATGGTCCCAATATGTTACCCTGTGACACTCCCATTTTTTCTTACAATTCTTTTGATACTGCATTTCCTACCCTAACTTTTTGTTTTCTACCCTTTAAAAATCGCGGAAGCGAAAAGATGTGATACAGTTGCTTACATCACTGATTTTGGTGATTCCTATAAAAAGACCCCGCCGCCATCATGCTTTGTCTTTACCTCAAGAGCACTATGTGAGTAAACCTGCTTTAGTTTGTGTCGGAATGGGAGGTAGCCGGTTGAAATTTGGCACGTCTCAGTGGCCATGTTGGAACATCAGAACTTTAAAATTTTTAAAGGGGTTCAGTCGGTAAATTCTCTCTCCACAACCTACAATTTTTGGAAACATTTGTTCGATCGCCTACTCAACTGTATAATGCTAATTTTGAACTTGTGATTTTTTTAAATAAACTTCAAAATTTTTGGAGTAAAGTGGACTTGTGATTTCATAGTACACCTTCAACCTTTTCTAAGTTTGTGGTTTAAACAAATTTAGTGGCGACCTCCAAGCATTTCAGTTGAGATCCAAAAGGGCTACATGGTTAATTTAAAATTATTTCGTAAAAATTCCACAGAACTTTTAATTCAAGTGAACTGTTGGTTAAGGCACTAAAGCGATACTACAACCCCTGGTGTGGCTTTTGTCCTTACAAAATTTAAGCTGCAGGATTCTCTCAGTCTAATTCCATTTGTAAAATATCTATAACCTTACCAAAACCATTTATAAAGATACCCATAATGGGAAATCTACACAGTAAACAACTTTTATTAACACCTTCTACATAGTAAAGCATCCTTAACTTATTTAAAATCACTGCCATAAAATACATTAGATCCAGATAAAGTTATTTTTCAAGCGTCATGGATTTTGCCACATCCATTTTTACTAAGAGAACTTACCACGATGATCACTTTAAAGTGAATTTTATAAGCTCAGAAACACTTACCGGTAGTTTAAAAGTTATTTCAAATTTAGTGATGTAAAAACGTTCTCAACGGAGGCAAAATGATAGACTCTGAATTGGTAATTATATTAGATTTTTATAGCCAAAATGTAGTCAGCATTGACAAGGATATCTTAAAAATAATTTTGACCAATTAAGTATATTATAAACACAATTTTTAAATAGGTAATGAAAATAAAAATTTAGAATAAAAGAGATAAAGGAATAAAAACCGATTCAGGAGACAGATAAAATCAAGCTGGTCAAATGCATGCCATTAGTTCCTCATAAAGTTTAGAATTTCAATAAGATAATAATATTTTCTAAAATGCATTGTTAAGATATTTTGGGTTTGTGCTAAAAGTGATGACGTGACATACGAGTTAAATTCTAGTCCAGTAGCAATATCTTTGAAGAACAAGTAAAGTCAAAATATTTAGAACAGGTTGTACAAAGAAATAGGGGTTAATTGCAGCTCAAAGAATAAGGTGATTGGTTAGATATGGAATTTTGAAATTACAAGCTAACGTCAGAGGTCTAAATGAATTGATAAATAGCATCAGCCATGTGGAATTTTGTTCAGTCTTTCATCAATTCTTAGAGAGGCTAGTTTGTGGTAAGTTTCTCTGATTAGTTCAGACTTCACTCACTGATCATGAAGTTCGGGTTGTGACAAATAAGGCAAGCAATTCCTTTGTAAGTACAGTTTTTGCCAGTATTAATGAGGTGAAACTGCGGTGAACTAGTAAACAAGGGCATATTGTAATGTAGAGTAATCCTTAGTGTTGTCTAACCTTGACACAAGTTTGTAGTGATGTTCAGCTTGCAATGACTGTATAAACTTGTTTGTAATTTTTGGAGTATCATTGGAAGCTGCTTTCAGTGTGTATGAATGGTTTAAACTGCAATCAACAATATTTTTGGAGAGTAGTATGATGTCACACCTTAAACTGGTACCGACTATTTTAAAAAACTTTTGAAGGATAGTACCAGTTTTAAAATCTCGACCAAAGTCTACAGTGCACATTATTTATGAACAATACCTTTATCTCACAAGGGGTTGGTGACCAAAAAGACAAATCTTTAAAGGTAACAGTTCATGGTTAGAGCTTAAACGTATGCTCTGTAGCAAATCTCACTTCAGGCAACTGTTTGGCACATTATTCCTTAGATAGTATTCTACAAAACTACAGCAATATTTTTTTATTTAATGCCCTACATTAGCATTCGTATCTCCTATCAAAATTAGATAGCCCAATTTATTTGTCTGGCCATTCTTTGTGAATATAACAAACAGAAATACAAAAGATTCTGGATTTGCAGGAATTTTTTTCATGGGCACACCTATTGGTCTTGCTGTTTACTTAATTTCTTCTCCGCATATATAAATAGGTAAACATAGACTTAATATTAATTTAATTTTTATGATCTCCTAGTAATTTCTCAGCACACATGCTATTTCCCTCTCCAAATTTTAATTTCAAATTTTTTCAGTGTTTCAAGTACTGGTACCTAGAAAGAAAATTTATCACTCTTTAATGCATAACGTCAAGTTATCTATATTATTTATAATTCATCTATTAATATAATTTCATGCCTGATCACCAATATACACCTCGTACAGTCCTAGCACTCCCTTCTGCCTCCTCCTGTCTTCTAGTGACTCGCAATCCACCTCCTTAACCACAACTGTTACTGATTGCGTTCTGCAGCATTTTTCACAAACTAACCGAACTGCCCTCCTTTGCACCATCTCCAACTTCTGTGTTTAATACCAATGAGTTCTGTATAGAGGTGGGCACCGCGCTGCTGTGACGCAGCCGTGTCTCAGTGGTGCCGCTGCCACCCTTACCTTCGCGGCATGTCCTTGAGCAACACTTCCAACAACACAGCGCGTATTTTTAAATTTTCATTAAACTGAGTGAATAAGTAAGTGTCAAAATGACTGAATTAGGTAAAACTAATGTTACAAAACAGTGTTATATGACTCTCTAAGCCAAACTAGTGTTTGTTGGAAATACTTCTGAAGTTTTTGATAGAAGAAGCCAAAAAGAAGAAAATCGTGAATTCGGATTAAGTCTATTGCTTAGCTAGCCTAAATGCGGTAAAAACAGTGAAGTATTTAACCCTGAGTACTCGATGTATGGAGGAAATTGAGACAGGAGACAAAATAGAAGGCATGATAAGAGATATAAAGAAACAGTTCAGACTGAATGAAAAGAAGCTGTTATTGATGCTGAAGAAAGCGTGTGAAGAGCAGTTTCGTTGGCTAATATGGAGCATCATCTGTGTATTGGTCATAGACTCCACAATCTCGTGACATTAGAGGCATAAACGGAGTTTCACAATTTTTTATTTTTTTTAAATGCTCATAAAAAGAATGCAAGAAGATTGTCACAAGATATCCCTTGCCACAGCCAGAAGTTGATGCCGAAAAGATGGAAAAAAAAAGTTTATGGATTCCCTTGATAACGTTGTTCAATACCAAGAAAATTATGAGACTGATCCTATTTTAGGAAAAGATTTGATGGAACCGGTGCACATAGAAAGATTGGATGAAGTAGTGAAGAGAGCCCGCTATTCATATCAGGATCAGGAAATATTATATATACTCCTTCTGTCAAAACTGAAAGCCAAACTTGTTGGACACGAACTCATTGGAAATCAACTCGTTGGCACAAATTTCCAGAGATGCTGGAAAGTTTAATCCACGTATGCAACAGTGATCTAATAAAGAAGATGTTTAGAAAGACTGGACAAGATGAGATAAAGATTAATCAAAGTGAGTCAAATCTTTTAGATATAAAGGATCAAGTTAAATGATTGAAAAGTTTTCACAAAGCAGTTGAGATCACATCATCTCAAAGATATGTACAATGAATGTGACTCTTCTGTTCTGTTCCGAAATAATTGGGATCCTGAATTCCGTCTTAGACGATGAATTATTGATTATGTTTCAGATTAATCACAACATGGTGGCAGAAATTAACGATTCGCTGCCACAAGAATGGTCGTAGCAGTATCACTTTGGGATTATCATTTAATGGGTCTCAAAGAAGTAGACACATATTTGAAGTCAATATAAAAGACCAGTACTTCCTTTCTTGCCTCATATGCCAAGGAAGTAATCACTCAACCTAATGTAATAGAAAACAAGTGAAGGCAGGGACCCTATTGCTTCTACAAAATCCATCAATGATACATCGTTGCTGCAAAAACTATCGATGAAACATAGTGTGTATGTCGATAATGATTATCCAATCGATCAAGAATGTTGGAGATATTTAGCTTCATCCAATCCTAAAGATTGAAATCTTTTAAGTTACTTGAACTCCAAAAAAATACTTTCCTCAGTTTTCTGCACTTGTCAAGCCTTTCTTTGTGTGCCTGCACAAGCACACCGAGTGAAAGAATATTTTCTGTGACTAGGTTTGTCATTTGTGCGAAAAGGTCTAGGCTAAGCTCAGTTTGCCTAAATAAAATTATCTTTATACATTATAACTGCAAAGAGTGCAAAAATCTGAAAATTTTTGAATATGTAAGTGAAATGTTACTTATGTTTTCTTTTTCATACTAAGTAATGATATATACATGTATCATAAAATCTAAATATAAAATAGTCACGCCGCCGGCATTACCCTGCCGCCAGCTGAAAATGTTCAGTGTGCCGCCGTTGAGATTTCGGCAAGCGGCACCCACCTCTAGTTCTGTACTATCCTACCATACTCAGGCAATGGTTTGATCAAAGTTTTATAATGCAGTTCCTGCAAATTTTTGCTTATCAAATGTTATGTGAAGGTAACACCTAAGGTCTTCGACAATACATTAGAAAAAAAAAACTTAAATTTTCTACATGTGTACTTATTAAGCTAACCCTTTTTGGCATTCCTTTCTTTTATGCTGATAGATCTTTGACATTTTAACTATCACCTTTTTAAAGGAATGTATCTGGTTAGATTATATTGTAACTGTGCAGGGAATTCATAGATAGTTATTTGTGCAAATAAATCCTATAAGCAGCTACATTAATTAACATACCAGCAAATCATTTAAGTTTTATCTAAACAACATCTAGTGTGTTATCTGTGTATAAAAATAATGTTAAAAAAATTAAATGTAGGACGTTTATTGTTCTAGCCACTTTTGAAATACATTGAAAAAGTGCACCAAGGTATGCATGGAGTTGTAACTGATATTGACTCTGGAGAACCCATTTCAAATGCAAATCTTACACTTATTGGTCGTGATGTAACATTCCACACAACAGATAAAGGTGAATTCTGGAGAATATTGCTGCATGGAATCTACACAGTAAAGGTAATACTGACATATTAAGATTATTGTGTATATAATAAAAGTACCACTCACAAATATGATTAAAGTACCATATGCATATATTGTGTGAAGCATACAGACCGATAAACAGTGTCCTGCAGTTATGATATAATTAAGATTAGCAGAAACTGTATAATTAGCCCAGTAAATATTTATGTCTCCCTGCAATATTGCAAAAATTGCTTCTGCTGGAATGCATCCCTAATAAAACATCAAATTCATATTTGAAGAATTTTCGATTTTCTTGAGTGATATTGCACTTCACCTCATCCTTGGAATTAGCATTATTGCCATTAATTATTTACTGCAAAACAAAACTGCATTGTGAAATAAAGAAATGCTTGCTTGCGGTTCAAACATTACTTGTTAACTTGATCATGATGTAATAGGTGAAATATCCGATACCTTTCCTCGAAGATGCTAGAATTCTTTGAAATGGCCCACCAGCAGAATGCAACTAAAAATGATTGAACTTCTTCCTCGTGCTGCTGCTTGCCCATGAGGCCCATAGTAAGCACAACAGATGCACTCACATACAGTCTTGCCAAATACCTGACATCTGTCTTGAGTCAGTCAGTTGGCAAATGTGAGCACCACATCAAGAAGTCGGCTTAGTTTGTCAAACATCTACAACAACTGAGACTGTCCGATTCTGATCTCATGGTCAATTTCGACGTAGTTTCACTTTTCACCAGGGTTACTCTCAAGGAATCACTTGACCTATTTGGTGAGAAATGTGGACCTGAGCTCACAAAACTGTTCAGCTTTGTTCTAACATCAATGCATTTTCTCTTCGATGGACAGTATTATGAACAAACAGATGGAGTAGCTATGGGTAGCCCACTGTTACCTGTGGAGTGGCGGGGATGGGTCAAAGGATATAAATACCGCCCTGGCAGGTCTGGCCCGGCAGCCGAATCCCGGACTACGTTCCTCACACCAGTCAGCACAAGCAACTTGAATATGGCATATTACACTGTCAAAAATTCATTGAACTGTGATCAATTGATAGGGGCTCATGGGCTGAGAGATCTTTAAGCACGAGATTCGCTGGGGAAATCTACGATTACAGAAATTAGGTTGTTTGCGGATGACATAACGCTATATAAAAGCAACTGCAGGGTGATCTGGACAGGATATCTAGTTGGGTTAGTAAACATGGGATGAAAATAAATGCAAAGAAGACTCAGCTTATTAGATACACAGATAAAAACCTAAAGGTTGATTACGATTATAAATTGGGGAAAGAATTACTTGTTGAAGACATGAAATGTAAATATCTTGGCATTACATTTGATAACAAGCTTAAAGGGACAGGACACATTTGACACACAGTAGGAAAAGGTTTAAAAATTCTGCACTTGTTGGAGAGAGTGATAAGGGGATGCATGAGAGAAGTAAAGGAATTGGGTAATGAAACTCTGGTCAGACCATTGCTCAAATATGGTACTGTAGTATAGGACCACATTTTGAGTATCAAACACAGGAGTTGGTGAAGTTGCAAAAAAGGACTGCTAGATTTGTTTCTGGAAATTACCACAGAATGCAATCAGTAACAGATATGATAAAAGAGCTGGAATGGGATTCATTGGAAGAGTGAAGAGGGTCATGGGAGTGTACAAGGCATATATTGGTAATGAGACATGGAAAGATATTGGTTTAAGAATGAAAAAAAAGTAATGCATGGAAGGGAAAAGATGACCTTGGAACAAGCTGGCACTCAATTTCAGGCACAAGTGTGTAGGAAGATTCTCTTTTTTAGGTAAGGGTGTCTGGGATTGGAATAAGTTACCAAGAGAATTGATGAATAATTAACCAAAAACATTGAAAGAATTTAAAGTTGAAATTTTTAGAGGGCAAATGTACGGGGGTTCAGGAAAGAGGGGGAAGATGTGCGTGTAGGGAAATTACCACCAGAGTGTACAGTTCCATTGAAATAAATTAAATTAAATATTTAGAATTTACTTACAGGCTCTAATTTTATTCAGAATTCATCTGTGTCTGCTGATAACAACTTAAGATATCAAAATCTGGGATAACTCTAGCTCTATTCATTAACTGATAATTTTATATTTAGTGTTTTTATTTTGTTCATTTCCTCTAACAGCATGGCAAGTTACACTTTAAAATTGAAGTTTTTTATAAAATAAAATTTTAAACCTATACATATTACACACATTGAATTAATCATGTGATGGAAATAAAGAAACTGCATGAGGCATTGAAAATAAGATAGGATAGGGAAAAATAAATAGATACCTGTCATTTACCACAGATGAAGGCAGGAGGGCAAGACAAACACGTAAAAACACAAAAACATAAACAAATTGCACAATATTTCGACATGAGTCTTAATCATGTGAGAGGTGAGAGATATGGCAGGGGGAAAGATGTAGTCACATCCCAATCTGCCACATGAATGAAACTTAGGCAGAAAACACGTGGTGGTTGTAGAATTAACGGGAAGGGGGGGAGGGGGGGATAAGCTTGACCAGCGATAAAAGTGAAACAAAATAATCTTTGTGTGGCATAATTCAAAAAGTTATAATTTTATTTAGATTGGTTATAGATGAAAATAAAGGGAGTATATATATAAAATGAATAGATGAAATGTACATATATAAGTAACTGACTGTAAAATGAAATGAGAGATAGCAAGTGACCGGTTTAACATAGGTTTAGGCCAAGGGTGTGTCTGGTGTCAAGGATATGTTGGTAGGCTAGTTCCGATCTGCGGAGTTCTGAAGGGGTGGTGGTATTTGGAAAAACTCTAATAACTCTAACTGTGAAACAGGTGTTCAGGTTGTTCGAATTATGTGAGTTTGCATGAATTACCACTGGATGGTATGGGTTGGAAGTATAAACTGTTTGGCTGTGGCCATTCATCCTGTAGGATAGCTGTTGAGTGGTGGGACCAATGTAAGAGGCAGTGCAATGCTGGCAGGTGAGTTGGTAAATAAGGTGAGTGGTAGAACACGTAGCATGTCCAATTATGGGAAAGGATTCTCCTGGGACAGGGTTAGGGTAAGTGGTAGTGGCAGGGTGGATGCTACATGTTGTACAGTGGGGTCTGTTACAAGGGAAAGATCCCTGTGGAGATCTAGGAGAGTCAGCAGGTAAATACTTGTGGACCAAGATGTTATACAGATTGGGTGGTCTGCTGAAGCAAGTGCGGGGAGCAGTGGGTAGGATTTTGGGAAGGAGGAGACGCATAGGAAATCATGCCCACGGCAGAGTATCTGGTTGACAGATTCCAAGCCAGGAAAGAACTGGGTGACAAGTGTTGATCCATGGTCAGTTTTAGGAGGTGCAGAACGAGGGTTGTGGGTGATGGCATGGGAAATTTGTTTTTTCCACGAGATCATGAGGGTATCGACGGGAAACAAGGGCTTGGGACAGTTTTTGGGAGTAACTGGAGATTGATTCAAATGGCCACAGGCAAACAGTTTATACTTCCAACCCAGACCATCCAGTGGCAATTCATGCAAACTCACATAATTCGAACAACCTGAATACCTGTTTCGCAGTTAGAGCTATTAGAGTTTTTCCAAATACCACCACCCCTTCAGAACTCCGCAGATTTGAAGTAGCCTACCAACATATCCTGACACAAGACACATCCCTGGCCTAAACCTACATTAAACCTGTCACTTGCTATCTCTCATTTCCTTTTACAGTCAGTTACTTATATATATACGTTTCATCTATTCATTTTATATATATATATATATAGAGAGAGAGAGAGAGAGTTTCAAATTTCTAAACCTTATGTTTTGTTTTGAGAATGGTTAGAAATCACGTTGAAAAGTGCTTTATTATTAAGATAATGTTTATAAAATTTATTTACTGTATAAGTTATATGACGGCAGTCCGATAAGTACTTAGCCTACAAAAGAAAAAACAAAAATTTCTGAAAAGTGGCAATTTCTTTCTGAACTTAGTCTCCTTTTAGCTCGATACACTTGACCCAATGATGCTCCAACTTCTTTAACCCGTTTGAAAAACACGTTTTTTGGAGATCTACAAAGTAGGCCTCCATGGCGGTCATAATCACCTCATTTGATTCAAATTTCTGCCTGGTGAGTGTCTTCTTCAAATATGGAAACAAAAAGAAGTGGAGAATATGGTGGATGGGGCAGCAGTTTGTAGCTCAATTCGACCAATTTGGCCATGGGAACGGCGGAGGTGTGAGGCAGTGTGTTATCATTGTGGAAGAGCACTTTTTTCTTCGCCAAATGGGGCCGTTTTTTCTGCAATTTGGCATCGAATCGGCCCAATAATTCGGCATAGTAAAGCCCTGTGATAGCTTTTTCCTTTTCCAGGTAGTCTGTGTAGATCAAACCTTGTGAATCCCAGAAAACGGTGACCATCACCTTTCCGGCCGATGGGACAGTCTTTGCCTTTGTCGGAGCACGTTTTTCGCGTAAAGTCCACTGTTTTGACTGTTGCTTGGTCTCTGGTGTGTACCAGTGGATCCATGTTTCATCGATAGTCACGTAACGACACAGAAACTCCTTCGGCTTGCACTTAAACAGCCTCAAACACTGCTGTTAAGTGGTCTCATGGTTGCACTTGCTGTCCAGAGTTAGCAAACGCGCCACCCATTGCGCCGACAGCTTTCTCATGCCCAAAATTTCATGCAAGATATGACCCACATGGTATTTTGAGATGCCTAATGCCCCAGCAATCTTGTGCACCTTTAATTGGCAGCCTGCCAATACGAGATCATGGATTTTTGTCACGTTATCCTCCATGGTAACCGTTTTCAGGGAATCTTGGCGTGGCTCATCAAAAACCGACATGCGACCACTTTGAAACTCGTTAAACCAATTTTTAACAGTCACCATCGAAGTAGAAGAGTCACCATACACAGCATCCAAGCGCTCTTTGATTTTGCTGTGCGATTTTCCTTCCAAAAACAAGAATCAAATCACTGACCAATATTGCTCTTTTTCCATTTTTCTAAAATCCGCAGACCCACCCACTGTCACACGTGATCAAAACAAAACTATGAGTCCGATTTGGCTGAAATTTTAGCAATAGCCATCTAAGATAATGTGCTACACGACAATAAGTTTCTCTGGCGACACTGGTGCCATCGGGAAGAGAGGCTAAGTACTTATCAGACCTACCTCCCATGTAACAGGCGCTCTTCTAAACGGTTTCGGAGAGGTTATCAATATATGACAATTGTTTTGAAGAACATATCACATATTTTTATCAGACTAGATAAATGGAAGTACCACGCTGTCAGTGGCTGATAACCCTAAAATTTAATTTTTCATGCTCCTTGTATTTAAATGTATTTTGATTATACATTCAATTATTTAACTGCAATAGAACATTTCCCTGGTGGCAATTTTGTTACACACCCACCTTCATAATTCATGACTTTTTTTTTTAAAAAAAAAATCTGTGCTCCCACTTCCTAATATGATACCAACGGAGTGGGTCCCATGCTACACAACTGTATGTAAGAACGGAGACTTTCCTGGCATGTAAAAGGCCATGTAATATTAGCCAAAATATCTGCACTGTACAAAACCAGTGTGAAGAACACAAACACCATCTCCACCTTGGAGGACAATACAGGAAATCAGCGCTCACTTGGCATGTGTACAGCCATGGTCACAGGATAGACTATAATGTTAAGATTGTGGCTAGGAGTTATAATTTTGGGATTTGTAAGCACCTTAGAATTTCGGCAAATTCTAGTTTTGCTTAGGCGGGACTTAGAAATTTTGAGAAGTACAGTTTTCAACTTTAAGTAATTTCCCTGTAATCTTGCCCACAGTAACAATTCATTATAAAAATCATTTTAAAGTGTATTTATCATATCGGGAAACGTTTGGTTTAAGAGATATTTAGGTTTGTTCATGTTTTGAAGCACGCGATCGTAAAAGTAGAAATTCTAAGATTTGTAATATCTTTAAATCACGTAAAGCTACAACCGAACTTTTATCACCAGCTGTAGTCAGCACTATCCCCGATATTTTGGCAGTAAAATTAAATAATTTGGTAAAGATTAATTAGCAATTTTAATTAAGAGAAAAAAATAAGCTTTTTTATTAAAAGAGATATTAAATTAAAAATTACATCAGCAGATAGCCCTAATTAAGACGATTTCATACATATATGGGTTTCCATAAAAAAGTTTTAGCATTTGTCCGGTAATTAAGTTTTGAAAAATAGATTGTCACGGATTGTTGTGCACGCGCGTAAAATTCTAGAACACTTAGGGATTTTACCCAAATTTGAACGTATTACTACGCGGAGTCTTAAACAGCTAAAACTTTAAAATTAATTACTCTAAATTTCTCAAGAGACTGCCGCTGGATTTCTAGTAGATAAGTCCAGATACTGTCAAAGTTTGAACATTTTTAATAGTCGGGATCGTCAAATAAATTACACGTACTTTGAGCTACGCGGAAGCAAAAAGATGTGATACAGTTGCTGACGTCACTGGTTCTAGCTGTTTCTATAAAAAAGACCCCGCCGCCACTATGGTTTGTCTGTTCCTGCCGGTCGTCTGTTCCTGCCTGTGGTCTGTTCCTGTCGGTCGTTTGTTTTCGGTCTGTCTTTCGTCGCGCTGGTTGTAACTCGCCATGCGGGATAGTTCAACCATGTTGGATCGTGTCGTGTTATATCGTAACTTCAATGACTGTTAAGAACTTGTAAATTTACTAAAGGGGTTTCGGTCAGTTAGATTTCTCTCCACAATCTGTAACTTTTGGAAAAGAGTGTTCGATTCGCCAAATCAACTTTTAGAATGCTATTTTGAACTTTTGGTTTTATTTGAATAAATTGGAAGAGTTTTGAAAATTGAACTGTTGTCCTTTCGTAGCTAAATAGTAACCCTTTTCAATATTTGTGGGTCAACAAATATTGTGGCGACCTTAAGCATTTGAGTTGAACTATTAAGGCTACATGGTCAATTCAAAATTATTTAGCAAGTTTTACTGAGAACTGTGAGTCACCTTCAAGAGTGTAAGTTAAGGCACTTAGGCAATACTCTACCCCGGTATCGGCCTTAGGTCCTTACAGATTCAATAGGCAAAAAAGAAATTGAAATTCAGTTGGCTAATACATTCAATAGAGACAGTGAAATATGTCTTAGTAAGACATGGAAACCAACCTTGGCAAAACTCTGTCCAGCTGCCACCACAGATGGCTCAATGTTAGGTACCGTGGGCCGCAACAAAGATGTACAGGCACGCCCACTGGCAGCTAGCCACAGGGCCTGAGTCACAGAAAGAGTCATAGGGGATGTAAGGAGATGCAGCTTCTGAGTGGTATCAGTATCTGTGGGTCAGCCAACCAGAACAGATGGCTCCAGGCATAAGGAAGACGGCTGAGCTAATTGTCAAAATATTGTGTTTTCACAATACAATCCAACAGTACACCTATGAAGACTTTGTTACACAACCATATTCCAGCAAAGGTTTGACAAAGGTTTTGTAACCAAAATCCATCACTAACTCTGATAAATCAAGAATTTTGAAATTTCTCCCTATCATTTGTTCAACTGAGTTACTATCTAATATTATGCCAAGATAATTGCATTTAACATCTTGAACAAGCAATTCTCTAACAACCTGTGTATGTACTCAGCTAGATACCTCATCCAGATACCCATGTAGCTGCTTACAGTCCTCTCATTTTATTCCTAATATTTAATTTAATTTGATTGAAATGGAATGCATGCTCTGGTGGCAATTCCCTGCACTCCCATTTTTTCCCCTGTTTCTGTCCTTTACAAATTTCACATTCATTCAGCATTTTTGGAAGTTATTCACAATCCCTATTGATAATTTATTCCAATCCCTGACACCCCCTTACCTATTAAAGAAAATCTTCCCTTACCCTTATGCCTGAAATCAAGTGCCAATGTGTGGTTATGATCATTTTTTCCCTTCCATGCACCTCTCCTAATAGTTTCATCAATAACTTTTCACAACACATCACCAATAAAGTACCGAGCGGGGCGGTGTAACGGTTAGCGTTCTCGCCTCGCATTCGGGAGGACGGCGGTTCGAATCCCTGTCCGGGCATCCAGATTTGGGTTTTCCATGGTTTCCCCAAATCACTCCAGGCAAATGCCGGGATGCTTCCTTCAAAAAGGCCATGGTCGAATTCCTTCCCATTCCTTGCCCCCCATCCTTTCCCATCTAAAGACCTCGATGTTAAAAAGAGACGAAAAGCAGTTTTAAAAAAAAACAATAAAGTACATACCATGTACACTGCTTTAACTCTTTCACCCTTCTCCTGTCTTCCAATAAATCATATCCCAGTTCCTTTACCATACCAGTTACTGGCTGTGTCCTGTGGTAATTTTCAGAGACAAATCTAGCAGTCCTTCTCTGCACCCCTTCCAACTCCTGTATTTGGTTTCCAGAATATGGGTCACATACTACACCACCATATTCAAGCAGTGGTCTAACCAGTGTTTTGTAACCCAACTCCCTTACTTGTACAACCTCTCATCACTCTTTCTAAAGAAGGATTTTGAACCCTTTTTCTACTGTCTGTCCAATGTTGAGTTTGATACCAAATTTTATGCCAAGCTATTTAGTCTTCAATAAACAATTCCTTCACAACCTTATAATCATAATGAAATTTTAGTTTTTTTTATCTGTATACCAAATAAGCTGACTATTCGTTGCATTTATTTTCATGTTGAACTACCCAGCTAGATATCCTGTCCAAATCACCTTGCAGCTGTTCAGTTTTCTACCAATTTGATCCTATTATGCAGCATTATATCATCTGTAAAACTGTAAACTATCAAAATAATCATTTACTAGGGTAATTAACAAAAATTATCACAATTTACTACTTTGAGGCTTTCCAGTTTTCTGCTCCATCTCTTCTGATACTGCATTTCCAACCCTCTTTCCTTCCTATGTTCAAAGAATTCTTCTCCCATCAATTCACTCTACTTTTTTTTATCTTATTTACCACCATTTGATGATTCACTCTGTCAAATGCCTTGGAGATAGCTAGTGCTAAACAATGAAGTTGGTCTCCTTTACCCATTTCATCTTAACAATATTATTATTATTAATTTTGATGGAGCTAACCCTCTGGTGAAAACTCCCCTAGTCATCTAATTACCCATTTTTATATTATTTTTAAAAATTTTCTCTTACAATTGGAGTGTTAAATTCCTCTCCCATTCACTTTTCCAATTTACAAATTTTAATTTTGAGAAAGTTTGGATATTTGGATTATTTGTCTCAATCATGTGTTAATTGCTCAACAGATTTAAATGAGATTTGTGAAGGAATTAATAGATAGTCTATGTAGTAACACAGGATAGTTTTTTCCTGCAAAAATGTATAGTTCCTTTGGGAATTGTCACTATCAATTCGAATTTCGCGAACACCAAAGAGTCTCCCACAATCATATAGGCGAATGCTAGGCTGCATTGCCTTAAACACAAGACATTTTACAAACAAAAATACATTTATCACAAAGAATATAAAACGTTACACAAGTTCCACACAGACGGCAGCACAAACTTTCCTCCTATAGGTTAAGTATGCCATGTCTAACAAACTGGATTTGAGTTCAGACAGGACACAAGTACACCCTCCTCTCTCATAATTCACACATGGCTACCAGTGAAAAACAAGGGGCCAGTGGAATGCTCACTGGATCAAGTGGAAATAAAGGTAATATGCAATTTCACTTCATACGGTTTTAAATACACCATTATAACAATGGAATGTTTTCACTTTTTTTATGGATCGTGCAGCACAACCTCTTTCTGAGGCTATGATTATTTGAAAGCAAGGCTGTATTTACTACTGGATTTCTAGGTCTGTCATAGGTTGAATGGGGGACTGGATGTAATGTCTTGTATATGTGATTTCTGTAACTTGTGATTGTGTACCAAGTGTATTTTTATTCGTGAAATGTTTAGTTATCAGTCAGAGACTGGATATCAGTAAAATATCAAAAAACATTTTATAAACTTTTCACTTGTGTTGGTTTTTTTTTAAATTATTTTTAACCTAAATTAATACAATTAACTTTTATAACATATTGCACTGAACTAGTGACACAATAAATATATAAGCAAATTTTTAATTCCTCTTGAAACACTTTTATAAAATTGGAAGTGAGATATTAAAAGTGAATTATACACTGAACAGACTCTTAATATTTATTAACCAAATGAATAACAAGATCAGTTTGACCACAATGGCCGGTAATTAAATGGAGAGATTCATATGCTACAAAATCAGAAATGTCTATGAAGAAAAAAACTGGTTTTCAAATCGACAACTTGGCTTTAGGCAAGGATAATTATGTGGATCTCAGTTAGTCAGCTACATGCAAGATATTTAAAATGAAATGGACAAGGGAGGCCAAGTTGATGGTATAGCACTAGATATTTCTGAGGCATTTGATAGAGTGATTGATAAAATGGGGGTAAAAAAACATTGGAGTGGATGAAAAAGTGATTTGGTGGGTTGAAGAAGTCTTAAGAGGTAGAAAGCAAAGAGTTATGTTAGTACCAATCAGTAGTGGTGGAAGTAAAAATGGGTGTACCACAGTATAGTGTATTGGGACCATTGTTCTAAAGACTAAATGTGTTAATTGCTTACAGTTAGAAGTTAAATTGTTTGCAGGTGACAATGTTATATAATAGGATCAAAAGGGGAGAAAACTGAACAGCTGCAGGGTGACCTGGACTGGATATCTAGGTTAATATGGATGTTGTTGTTGTGGCTTTAGGGTGCATTTGACAGCATGGTCATTGGCATCCTAAATATGGGATGAATGCATAGAAGACTCAGCTTGTTAGGTACACATGTGGTAGGAAAAGATTTCAAAATCCTTCATTTATTGGAGAGAGTGATGATGGTATGTACCAGAGAAATGATAGAATTGGGTTACCAAACTTTGGTCAGAAAATTACTTTAATATTGTGGTATAGTGTGGGACCCACATGTTTTGCTATGGTGGTGTAGGAGTTGGAGAGGGACAGCTAGATTTGTTTCGGGAAATTACTACAGAATACAGACTGTAATTAATATGATTAAAGAGCTGGAAAGGCATTTATTGGTATACAGGAACAGGGTATGTGTGTACAAGATGTTTATTTGTTATGAGGCTTGGGAAGATATTGGTAGAAGAATTAAGAGTGGTGCATGCAAGTGAAAGATGACCACAACCACAAGATTTTTGGCATAGGGAGTAATAAAAGAAAATTTAACAAAATATGTATATAAAAAGGGGTAAATGGATGACTGGGAGAATTGCCACCAGAATGTTAGCTACTTCACAGTTAAATTAATAATAATAATATAACCTAAATTTTGTCAATAAATTACAAAAATACCAAGAGGTGTGAACTAGCATTAATTCTATTTCAAAGTAAGTTTAGAATCATTTTCTTGCAGTTTTCAAGCAATAAATTTAAGTAAACAGTGGAAATCGATCAAAACATTTGTAAACATTGCCGATATAAAGGATTCAGCCTATTTTCAAATAGAAAATGCTACATTCATTTTCAAAGGTGCAGCAGTGCATAAGGATTAAAATGAGGTAGGATTCTTTGTAGATATAAAGAGATAATTGATTTTGAAGTTGTATCAACTAAATGTTATGAATGTTGAAAATAAATAGTTAAATAATTTTCAAGATCTCAGGTTTCCAGCTTCAAAAGATATTTATAGCTTAAAAGATGCACTGAATTTTGTAGCATATTATGTAAAAATTTTAAATCTGTAAATAGAAGTAACATTTTTTGGAAAAAATTACAATTTCGAGAAAAGTTTTGTTTTTACATTGTATAATTAGGCTAAATACAGAAGGGGGAGGGGGGGAGTGTATTTAAAAGAAAGTATAATTTTTCTGAGAAAAATGCTGAAGTTTTTGTAAAAATCCATGAAATATTTTGGTTAGAATAAAAAAAAAAAAAAAAAAAAAAAAAAAAAAAAAAAAAAAAAAAATTATCAATAACTACAGAAAATGGCCATTTCCGGTTGTGAAAGGTAAACTTAGATTTCATGATGAATTTTCGGAATAATAGGAAGACAACTAAAGAGCAATAATAGCAGTTTTATACCATCCCATCACTTAGGAAACTGAATGCAGAAACATTTAAAATATATTTCAACCATATAGCTTTAATAGTTTAAGAAATAGAGAATTTTGAAATTTTGCGTTATGATTTACACTAGGATAGAAAATTGTAAACAAGCCAGTTTGAATACCAAAAGATAGTGGAGGAGGAGCAGTTCATTTTAAAACAAGATTTAGCACCATAACTCAAATATTCTGAAGGTGAGAGTGAATTTTAGGTATCACCACTAAAATATTTTTTTACAGTCAAACTAATAGAGATAGATTTTTTAAATAAGGATTGATTTTGACATTTAGATGATGTATTACCTCTCACAAAAATTTGAAGTCGATTAGAGGAAAAATAAGTTCAGATAGCTTTGGATATTTTGTAATATCCGGATATGTTGTAAAATCCACCTGACTCCCTATAAATAGACCCGGGGAAGCTGGAGTGAGGACAGTCATTGGAAAGCACTTGTACGGACAGGTTGTGGCTGTGTGCGGTTGAGTAGGCATGAAACTTGGAGTAGAAGCTAGGTGGAAATGAGACCAGATAGGCATCCATCTTAGATTTTTTAAGTGATAGTGCGAGAGTGGATAGGCTCCCGATGTAACTGACTTTTATACAGTTAGGGGTTCCCGGGAGTTAGTTGAGGTTTGCATCACAATTCATGCATGCAATCAAATTAATTATTTTCAGAAAAGAAGTTTCAATGCTCTAGATTGGTCTCCGTATTTTACTGGAATTTTGAAGAATACATAGTTTGAAATTTATTTGGAGGACTACAGTGAACATTATTTCAATCCTACCTTCTCCTGCTTAGGTTATCAGCCGGTTGGTGACCGAATGACAATCCACCCTTAGGCCACGCTAATGATCAAAGTACAGGATAAACTGTTATGCTCTAACCACACATTCAGCATTTGTCTGACAAGGAATGTGGGAAAATTAGTTTTCAGAGGTAAGATAGTCTGGGATTTGAATAAACAACCAAGGGAACCTGTGAATAATTTACCAAAACCAATAAAAGAAATTTAAAATTAAAATTTATAGAGGGAAAAAGTAGGTGGGTACAAGAAAAAGGAAAATGGATTATAGGGATATAGCCACCGGATCGTGCACTCCATCCTTATGAAATTAAATAAATGAGTTTTAGTTTTCAGAAAGCAAGGATTTATCCATCATGCAGAATCATCCTTTAGCAGTTGTATTCTACTGATCAAAATCAGATGTTCTACTCTAAGATGAACTCTGGCCATTTTGTTTTATATTGGATATGGTAAAAATAGTTTGTAACCTTGAGTTATGACATCATTAAATATCATTTTGCACAATTATTGGTTACTGGTGTGGTTGTTGTTTCAGTCCTCCTAATGTATTCACTGCAATTTGTGACATATAAAAGAATATTGTTTTTAGGCAGTTAATTCATTAAACAAACTCGGACCTGGTCGCCACCAATATAACGTTGGAAAATAGTTAGGATACGTTAGGGTTTTTTAAATGATTCTACAGCAGTTGCAAAGGTAACAACACTTTTATTTCCTCAAAAGTTCAGCGTGACCAACCACCTTTTACAATTTTGACCGTAAATTATTTATCGGAACTTCGTATTTAAAAAAAAAAAAAAAAAAGTCTCTTGCGTTGTTGACATCACAACATACACTTACTTATACCCGTGAAATCACGTGCACAATACTCTGCGATAATGAGACTGTCTTTTCTTGTTATATAGTCTGCTATACCACGAGTATAGTCACTGTTCTCAACTGTTTTACGACACTGCACTATGCAGAATATCCACATCTCAACATACCGCACAAAGCAAAACACTTCTCCTTTTAAATTGGAGCCATACCTACACCAACTTATTACCCAGCCACTACTTTTCGAGCCCTACTCCCGACCAACTCGACTTCAGGCCCGCAACTCCCGCTCACTCGTTGAAACTCGTCACATGCCTCCCCTGTCATTGATATATCATCTGCTTGTCCCTATATACTTACAACTTCCATACTTGGTGACTGAACAGAGCTAAAATAGTCAATGTCCTGATGCTGTTGTTTGGTTGAAAGAAATGATGGTGATTAAAGAGATACTGATACACAGTTTCAACCTCTCATAGTGTTTAAGCAATTTATGCTGCATTATTACAGTCAATGGTTTATCCCACAAAGGAACATAAGAAAACTGATATTATTACTTTCATTTTTCATTGGAGAGACAGAACCCCTTCTCCAAAAAGTAATGTAGGATATGGTGGGTCACCACCAATTCTTTACAGCAAACAGGAAATATCTTTCACCATTTACAGAGCTATTCACTTGACCCATCTATTAGCAAACACTATTTTTTGATTATTATTTACCAAATATTTATGTACAATGTCTCAAACCACAAGAAGTTTGATCAACATAAAACTAATTATTTTTGTGTTTTCTCTAGGTTTCAGCATCATATTACCTGGATTATGAGACAGACGTGTATGTGCCAGAAGGAAACTATACCTGGCAGAACATGAAACTGGTGTCAGTAAACAGCTGGAGAGCTCAGACAGTAATCTCAGCAACCAATCCAACAACTCCATTAGAGGAAGCGTATGTAGACAGTGAGGAAGAACTGAAAGTGACAGATACCAACTACTCCTTAATATACACTGACTCAGGATCATTAGATCCGACATCTGCTTTAGCTCAAGTCAAGCAATGGTATACAGACACAAATGATCATAAAAGCAGCAGTGTCACCTATAAATTGAGCAATGCATCACTCATCATTTTCATAGTAATGATATCTGTATCGATGGCATGTCACAGTTTCTGCACAAGAAGTGTGGTAATTTGACTGACTGAATTTAATATTTACAAAATGTTATCATCCCAGTGTTTAGAAAATTTCATCATCAGAAGAAAGGGATGAAAACAGTTTTACAAAATTAAATTTCACACTATTAAGAAATATAGAAGAATAAGGTGAGAAGTATAGGAAAGTGTGACAGCTACAAATACTATTTTTGTATTATATCCTTGTTCACGTGGCTTAAGATAGCGACAGAGTCACTTCATAACTTTCTTTGATTGAAATTCTGGGAAAACATGAAATGTTCATTACTTTCTTAGGTGATTGGTGTATTTGGTTACAGTGAGAAAATGTATTTCTCCATTTTGTTTCTGCTGTTCAGTTCTCTAGACTTCCAGGTTTTATGCAGTATGAAGAAAGTTCTACCATAATTGCACAAAATTTGTGATTTTGATAGATATTTATATATTTGAAGCTAATTTGCTGTATTATTGTGTCTGTTAGCTGTCTCTGGTTTGCAACATAATTTTTTGATTGAAACAACCAAGATACATTTCCTACTTTGGTTGGGGATGTATATCATGTTGATATTCCATGAGCTCAGTAGTAATCATAAATCCTAATGGAGGCTAATGAATGATGTAGTCTATGGTGAACCGTTTTAGTTTTAATGGTTTCAGTGTTATCTTGATTTTGTAACATACAGTTTTGAGAAAGAAAGTGGCAACCATCCCAGCATTCATCGTGGTGATTATAGAAAACTGCTTAAGATCATTATTAGATTTTAACCTGTGCTCATTGTACTTTACTGCATATAGTATGGTGGCACTGACATTTTCATGCATACTGTCCATTCATGATATCACAGTTCATGTCAATCGAGCCATCCAGATTTCAGTTTTCTGTGGTTCTGAATATCCTCTCCTCTCATCCAGTTTCAATGACTCAAATTGCTTTTGAAACCTACAGTAAAAATTAAATGTGTAAGCTTAAAATGTAGTAAAAATGGACAATACTAATTGGCACTAATTTGAGAAAAATATGCTGAAACATTTATTATGTCAGTTTGGTTAAGCTTCATAAAATGAGCTAAATTCCTGTATATATATTATAAAGTTGCTAAAACAATACGTAATCATTGTTGAAGTGACATAAGTGGCTTTGATACATCAAAGAAAGATTAGTATTAGCATATTCTGGTGAAGGAACTGTTGTGCACATTGATACAGTGTAACTATCCATGGGCTGATAAAATTAAATGATTGCAAGTATGCTGGAAGGAAGAGTTTATGCTAAGCAGTTATAAGCCACAGTCAATCTGTTTTACTCATGGTATTCCTTTGGATCTTATAAAGCATTCTAGGGAGCACTTATTACTAGTTCTTCCTGGATGCTCGCTTTTGTTCTCAATACCTCTTGAAACAAACTAATAATTTTTCCTTTCTTCCCTGTGAGATGGGTTTCTGAGATTTAGTAACTTTTGGTGGAGGGGACAAGAAGTTGACCATATAACAAAATTCGAAATGCCTGCAACATCAGTATTGCAAATCCCAGTGGAATCCAAGTAATTTTGTACATCATTGATTCCTGTCTTATAACTTTTGGGAAGTGAAAGGGTATTCTTGGTAAGCCTGTTGTCATCCATTCTCAGAAGGTGCTTGTAAAACTTCAGCTGCATATGTTGCATGCTGGTGTTAGTCGTTCCCAACATGTGGTACAATCTGGAGTTTACTTTCAGTCAGAGAATATCATTCGGTATCGTCTTGGCACATGAATTTTTCTCAGGAGAAAGCAAGAACTCTGCAGCATGTAAGAACTGAGGTCCGACAACAGTTTTGTATTGACAGATTTTAGCGTTCTTCAAAAAGCACTTTTTGTAATGGTTTCATTACAGTTGGCATTCTGTATTGAGTTTGGGACATTTATTCATCTCTACATTTGGTGTGGACCCATTCATCAAGCTACTGGAATAGATTGAATTTTCCAGTCTTGCCATAGATGGTCATCAGAGGAGCTTTCCTGGGGAGTGGACCCTCGAAATACTAGGTATTTTTGTAGCACTATCTTCACCGCTATCTCATGTAGGGTTTGAATAGAAATGGCATCATTTATTGGTTAGGATTTTGATGTCATCTGTAAAAGCCAAACTCCTGATTTTGATCTTTTGTGCTCCAGCTCCAATGGTGACTGGTTTGATTCAGATATTATTCAGTGCAAATTTACATGTCCTGATGATTTTATTGAGCCCCAGATTGAACAGTATGTGGCAGAGGCCATCTTTTTGTCTAACTCAGTTCTGATCTTGAAACTCTGGGACAGTTTGTCTCTGAACTAATGATTACCACAGCTGACAGTGCTGACCAGTATGTAGGACTTTTCTCAGCCATGGGAGAAACTGTGGCGATTGCTGCCTCCTTCAAACATTATTTTGCCACCCCAAGTGTCACTGCCCCAATTATTGCCACCCTATGGTCAATGCCTGGGGCAGTAGAGTAGCCTTTTTTTGACATTGCACTACCATCTTTTACCTATCATGTTCTTCTGTTGGTATACACCCAATATCTACATTGTTTTCGTATCTAAATCAATCTATGTGTAAATTCCATCCATTTTTAACTGTGATAAGCATTAGTTTTTCCCTCTATCCCAATCCTCTAATCCAATCAGTATTTGTAACCCAGTACCTTTCATTTCATTAGAATTTATATATTTCCTTACTTTTATTACACAATATAATTTAAAAGAAAAGAATCTGATTTTAAACTGTAGATGCAGAATATACCTAATGTATTCTTCAAAATTAATCTTAGTTTCCTATATAAGCTATATTGCTTCTTCTTTATGTCAGCTTATATGTAGTAAAACTGATTAAGCCTCACAAATATAAATAAATATCTTTGTTACAATTAAAAACAATTACACTGTTAAAAACTGTTACACTGAAGGCGCTACTTTCCCCATGTATAAGAAAGAACTTTTTAAACACTTGCACATAAACTTTAAAATTTGTTTAAAAATTTACAAATCCAATTTAGTAAAGAGATAGATCTATTCTAACTGCTACCTTGATAATATTTTCCTATTGAGGTTTTTCAGATGATTCAAATCTTATATGACCAGCCATGAACAACCCTGTTGACAAAAAAATTGCTTAACATGGCCACAACAGTACAGAAAGTGAAAGTGGGGAAGGTTTGTAGATGGTGTTTAAAATCTGAGGATTCATATGTCAAATCAGCAACCAGTTTCTCACAGATGATTACAAGTTCAGTGTCAAGAGTATTTTGGTTTGTACATATATGCATGTAGATCCTTTTAGTTGCTGTAATTTTATTGTGTGTTTAGTGTATTCATTTAATTGTAATATCATACATAGCACATGAGCAAACACCAAAAGATTAAAAATTCGAATTCAAATAAGAACCCAAATTATAGTGATTAATTCAAAATTGGTCATCAGACAATCAGTAGCATAAGTTTAGTCAAGGAAATTATCATGAAGAGGTTGGTAAATGATCATGTTGAATAAAGATTAATAATGTATTTAAATGCTAACTTCACTTTTAAAAAAGAAATAATTATTTTGAATAAAATGAAAGAAACAACAATAAAATACTGAGCACATTAAGCTGTAAAATGAGACCATATAATGCACTGCAATTTTAATACTTCAATTATTTTGTATTTGTTTTATTCCTCTATGGCTGTGTCTATGATATAATTAAGACTGAAGATTCTACTAGGTTTTGTATTTAGATCCTAAGTTAATTTAATAAATAACTGATGTCAATTAAGTGTCTTATACTTACGTACTGTAAATAAATTCAGAATATTACAAAATGCAATAATATTTTGTTTTTCAATAAATTATGTACATTAATTTATTTCTGCAGCATTATTAGTAAGGCAAAGCATTAAAATTAAATGTGTCCTTTGTATGATTTGCTAAAATTACATCACAAAATTTGTTGTACCCATAATTCTAAAATCTGAATATTCCTTTGCTATTGGCTATTGAAATAAAAGTAGTTATCAACTGGTATTCCTCTAAGAAAGTTAAACAGCTCTCTTAGGAAAAATAACCCATTTCTTCCTTTTCCTGAAGCACTTATTATACAAAAATTAGTTTCAGTCAACATAGTGCAGTTGTAATATTTAAATACTAGCCTCAAAGCACGTAAAAAATGACGGGTTTAACGGAGTGTTTTGGTAATTAATTTCTTTACATTTGCTTAACTAAATAGAATTATTATAAAATACAGCTCAATGTAATTTCTCGTCCCTTGGGCTGCAGCAAAAAGTTTCAGTTGTAAACTGGTCCAGGTTGCATTTCAACCTAACAACAATCTCTGTTAATATTAAGCTTCAGTCACACGTGAATTAATATATTCCCTGCATCGCATGTCAATGTCATCATGTATCGCGATATAAATTAGATCCAAAATCTTCACGTTCTTAGATCTTTCTTTCTTATTATCTGTGAAGAAGATCGATGTTTTAACGGATGACACAGCTTACATGCAGTTGAAATAATGATCCCAATGAAAACAAAGGATGCAAAAAATAAACCTTAACAACTTACGTTATGCCACATAATATTAATTTATAGCTCACAATCAATTTCTAACAATTTATGGCTCACAATCAATTTCTAATGTCTTTCATTAAAACCAAGTCATGATTTCCGTTAAAAAATAAAAATCAAGTGATAATTAATATGCCAATTTAAACGGAATACATACTTTTCGTTCAGTGTTCTGGCAATCCATTTCTTAGCAATTGCTTAAATAAATAGAAAACGTAAAGCTCAACGTAATTTCTAGTGCCTTGCACTCTAACAAAAGGTTTCCATTCCTACTTTGGTTCAGGTTGCATTTCAATCTAACCATATACTACACTAAACTTGCCACCAGAGAGACAATACTTCAATCCCATGCATAATAATACATGTACTGTATCACATTTTAGTAGCAATAATGCATTGTGATATAAACTAAATCAAAAATCTTCATGGGTTTTTACATCTCCTTATCATGTTATCCGTGATTCAAAGCAATATTACAATGGTTGAACGCCTAATGCAGTTACATACGTCTGAAACATGTCATAAGTAAAAGCAAAGGAAATTAAAAAAATCTTAACAACTTACGTCATGCCAGGTAATATTAGATTTAATTGTAGTTGTAAGACGAGAAGCTTATGCTGGGGTTATGCATAAACCTTCTGTCTCAACTCTGACCATGGATAACTTCAGCTTTAACTTTGCTAATGTAACATGGTCACCAATTAGCTTGATAAAACCCCAAACTATGAAAGGTAGTTGAAAATAAAAGTCACAAGTCAACTGCTGGTAGATATTCATTATATTCTTGAAACTTTAACAAAGTCACAAACTGAAATGATATCAGACAATATTTTTGAAGATAAAATTGCAGATTCGATTAACTGATTTGAGCCAGACCAAACCCCATAGTTCGAAGTTAGCTAACTATCACCTGGAAGCATTTCAAAGTTCTTCACACACTTCTAATGTTCGATGTGTTTGTCGATGACCGAGACTTAAGTTATACTGATGCACCACATGGTGAAAATACTGCTTCAAAACTACATAGTGATATTCCAACTACAGCTTTAAAAACTGAGCAAGCCTACATTGTGCCAAAACGGTAGCACTGTAGTGCTTGAAATGAAACTTGCTGGCCGACTGTGGGAGGACAAGGATTTCTGGCCTAATATTTATAGAAACGGACCATGGGCACACAACTGCTTCCTGGTTTTACACAAGAACTGTCTGATAACTGATCAGATTCGTATCTCACACTTGTAAGCTTGCATCAAATATTTGACCTTGATGGCTAAAAATGTTCCTACCATTCTGAAATTTTGAGAGTCACTACATCTTCTAAAAAGCATTAATTTTTATTCTTATGAAAAATTTAATAGTTTAGACATAAAAAAATCATTTACTGCTATACCCCAAAACCTGTTAATAACCTTTATAATTTTGCAGTAACAAACTCAAAATAACTTGTATTTAACTCCTAATGTGCTGCTCTTTTATTTAATATCACTCAAGGCATGTTTGCTATTATCAAAAAGGTGAAATAAAATTCGCAAACCAAAAATAGAATATGACTAATGTATATTTTTTAGAAGTTATTAAATTTGTCGATCTGAAAGTAGATTAAAACAATTCTATGTACATCAAACATGATTATTTAGCATATTTAAAGTCTCTAACTGCCTTTTTTGATTTACTATAAATTTTTGAAATATCGCTCCAGGCGAATGCTATCCGACTGGTGCAACAGAATATAATGTCTCAAAACTATAAAAATCCGATTTCTGGCTTAAATTAACTTATTAACTGATTTTAAAAGTGATATGCAATACTGTGCAATTTAACTAGTGCTTCTGGGAACAAATTTTGTTATACAGTCACAAAATTTTTAGGTTACCTGACATGCCCTTACAAAATTGAAGTTATTTTCTAAAGAAAACTAACTGAAATTTTCCATTAAAAAAAACTGAAAAACTAAAACCTCACTCTTCTCTACCTACTGGTGGGGCTATTCTGCCATTCATACACCTTTCACTCTCTCACACTTATTCCACAACAATTTTCAAAATATTACAGCCAATACCATCAATATTATCAAATCAACAATTTTCGATTGTTTCACATATGTTACATCTTTCAAAATATTGATGTTTCACTCAATGTTCATTAACTTGTAAACTGTTCATTTTAAATGTTTTTGTCGCCTGCAATTGTGAAAGAAAAAACACAAAAACTACTCTCACTCAACTGGTAAAATGTTCATTTGTTAAAATGTTTATGTCACTTGCAATTGCAAAAGAAAAAGCACACAAATCAGTTTTTACACAATCCTAAATTGGGTCAATTTTGGTACAATTAGAACATTTTGTAAGGGATGAAATATCCCAGTCCTCCACAGTTGTGACCTTAACCGGGGCTAAAAGAATATAATACAAAGTCCCATATGTTTGGCTGCTGAGTAACAGTCCTGTCCCTGGCACCTGTCGCAGCAGAGCTACCATGAGACCTGAAGTCAGCCACCTGTCAAAGAACCAAAAGGAAATAATTAGTGTCTATCCTCATCTTAAATATACATTTTAGCAATTAAATATAAAATAGAAATAAAAAGTTTTAAAAACTCAAAGTCTTACAATATGAATAAGTGTTAAAAAATATTAGCTTTACAAATAACAAAGAAAGCATGAAGAGCTTTCAGAAATTCAATGTGTAGCAAGTGAGAAAACTTAATGTGTAAGTGGTACCACTAGTATGAAGGTATAAAACAAGTAAATTACTAATACAAATCCACCCACAGGGTGTTATTCTCTAGAGCATTCTAGTGAATGTTTCAGGTATTGCAATTGCAGTAGTATATAATTCACAATAAAAATAATCACTTCTGAGACCTGAGGGGTCAAAATTAATTCACTTAGTGTAAGAAACAAACTTACACTGGGGTTAGTGCATAAACACGTTGTCTTTACTCCGACCGTGTGTAGCCTTGTATGTTACAGTTTTGGCATAGATAGAATTATACGGTCGCCACATAGATTTTAACCCAGAAACTATGAAAAGGTAAAGTTCAATAAATAGTTCATTGCCATTTAAATAACTATATTCTTCAATTTCACAAAACCAAAAACTGTACAGGCGATCAGACGACTTTTCCAAAGAAATGTTCACAAGTTCGATTAACCGTTCGAGCCAGACCACACCCCAATAGTTCACAGTATCAAACTTTTAGTTGCAGAAATTATACCAAATTTAATCACACGCTCCCATTGTTCCACTGTTTAGTAAATTCAAACAATCCCGAGGCTCCACATTGCGGAAAATTACTTTAACGCAACATTATGTTCAACTTGAATAAAAGAAGACATTACTCCCAAAATAAAACTTGCACAGCAGTGCTTGATATAAAACTAGCAGGCCTACACAGCTACATGTTATCGAGTTCGCGGTTCCTGGCAGACTGAGGCCGACTAACTGAACACATGGGTGTATATCACATAGCGCTTCTCGAAGATTCCTAGCGACTGCTCTCACACGCGAACCGTGGGAACGTATTCTTTTCCTCTTTCACAGGGGTGGCTGCTGGCGTGCTGATCAGATATGAAATCGCACATCTGAAGTCCTTACATTAGCTAACTTGACCTTGACAATAAAATTAACTCTATCTTTATGAAATTCTACCAATTGCTAGATCTTTAAATAAACGTTAACTTTAGTTATCGTGAAAAATATCCTAACTTTAATAATTTAGCTGAAATTAAATAATTTAGATTTGAACTTCCACTCCAGGTGAATGCGGAAAATGTTGAAATTAAAAATATTGAAAATACTATCTTAAAAACTGTAAATCTGCTTTCTAACTTGAATAAACATAGAAACTGACTATAAAAATGAAATGCACTAATATTATATCCAATCTAACTCGTGGTTCTAAGAATAAAATTTTGTTACGCAGTTACAAAATTTAACAAATAGCTTACATTAGTTATGCAGAGCATGTTGTTGAATGTCTCTGTTGTTAATATCACACTAAACAATAGATTACTAATACACAAAGATTATTTTTACTTTAAAAAAAAATGGTAGAGTATTATGTAGAATGTCTCTTTAATGTTACCATATACTAAGCTATATTAAAAAATGATGGTATCACATTGTACAAACAGACATAATGTAAGTGATATTATGGAAACTCAGTTTCCTTTCAGCAGTATACTGCTGTATTAGAAATAAAACACAACAAAGTTGTGGACACCAGTATACTGGTGTATAATGAATAAAAGGTTAGCACAGGTGGATGAGTATCATCCTACATCCTTTATATTTGACTTGTATTTTTGTTGTCTTGTTCAGTAAAGGTATAGTGGGTGAAGGTAAGTACCCAGAAAAATGTCTCAAATTATAGCACACTTAGTGCATTTGGTGCATAGAAGCATAAAGAAATCCTCTATATGTGGGATATTAGAAAATTCACATAGCATATACAAACATTGAAAGGTAAATACAAAATGAAGTGTTAGAAAACAATTCATGCAAAAATCTTATAATGCAGAATCCTTATCTCAAAAGGGAAAAGAAATGTTTTATGATATGTATATATTGCCCTTATCATAAAACTTAGCTTTATTCAAAATTTGTAATTCCCCTCCACAAGTGTATTGTTTCCACAAAATCTACTTCTATGGTATTCCAAAAAAAAACATCTGAGATTCAACACATCATTGAATTAGTTATCCATTTCCACTTCATCAACACCAGTCTTGCTTGACCGAAGTCTCCTTCATCAATCTCAAAGTATCCATAGCTTCATATAACTTTCAATGTATGAGTTGCAGTCTCCATAGACTGTGGGTTACTACCATTTTCCTATTTTCTTGTTATGAACAGTAATACTGTTACCCCGCTAGTCCATACGATGCTAATATTATGTCAACCCTGTGTTTGCTGTGTGGCATATGTCACAGGTATCGTCTGTTGCTAGCTGTCCCTGGACTAAAATAATTGTTTACTAACTGCTCTTTGGTCAATGTGCAATTGTTGGCTGCTGGTGGTACAACAAAATAATATTTTATGAATGTTATAGTGGGTCATATGTATGAATAATATGTCAACCCAGTCTTTTCTGTGGTTGCTTATAAGTCACAGGCACCGTCTCTTGCAAGCTGTCCATGGACTAAAATAATTATGTTATGGTGGGTAATATATACATAAATATGTCAAACCACTCTTTGCTGGTGTTGTATATGTCACAGGCGCTGTCTGTTGCTAGCTGTCCCTGAACTAAAATAAGTATGTACCCTATTTAATAAGCCCTCCATTTATGTTGTGTTGCAACATGCCGAAGAACAGCTGTTTTCTCTTCTGTTCTCTGCTGTATTATAAAATAGGATAAAGTGGTTAGCATGTCACTGCTATTTCAAAATTAACATCTACAGAGTCCGTTGTACAAAGAATTTCCTCTTGACACCTGAATTCTTTTTCAATAAGTTTGATATCTGCTGAATCCATTTCAATTTCAGGACCAATTTGCAGCATGTTGTCCCAGTGTAGATGACTGTTAATAATAATATTATACTCTATAGAAAGGATCAGTGTCCACAAAACACAGCACTTTGGTAACAAGTCCAAAATTGAAATCAGCTGAGTATATAACTCAGGAAAATAACACAAGTATAAAAACATCATAAATGCAAAACTGTAGAAGATAGTTATATATCAAATGAACTTCCTTATAATCTCTCAGGGGGTCTTCTTGGCTCTGTGGTTCTACTGAAAAGTCAGTATCATTAGCTTTAAGTTTCAGAACATTTCTCCTTTCTCCAATAATGTAGTGAGTACAGTATCAAGAATGAAAGTTTTCATTTTCGGTGCCCTTCCAGACTAAAATATATTAAAAGAAGTAGTCTCTTCACTTACCTGCGTTGACATAACATTGTCAGGACGGAGTGAAGAATCATAAAAGCATTTAGCAAGAGTTCCTGAAATTTCTGAAAATACTGAGTATTGCAATCATAATTCTTCAGTGTAAGTCCAAGAAGCTTCAATATTTTTCTACTGCTTGAAAAATTGCACTGTGTATCTTTTTCAAAAATAAACACAAGTGCTTCAGAAGGATAACTGTGCAAAATCAACTCCTCAAAATATTTTTGCAAATTGCATCTTTCCCTAAAGGAATCACGATGCAAGAGGATCTTCTCATTAATGTTCTGAGGGAACATTAGAGAATGTAATGTTAGTTTGAGCTTGTCAACATATGACAGCTATTTTCTTCTTGAATGCTGTTTGGTTACTGTGTGTCCTTATGTTGCAACAGCTGTCAACAAGGGATCAGCTGATGGCACAGCAGTGTGTCCTTGAAATAGGTCAGTAGTAAAATCAATCAGGTGCTCACTATTTTCTAAGGTTAATAATACATCATCAATGTTTCCAAAAATGTAATCAATTAATTGTGATGGTGTAGGCTGCTGTGAGACATCAGTGTTGGTTTTGATAATTTGCTGACCAGGGAGATCAGTATGCAATTCAATCAAATTGTCACTCTGAAATTTAGGTGTAGGTAATGCATCACTAGTACCAAAAATCTCTTCTAACAGCTGTGCTGCTGTAGGGCCTGAAACATCATTGTCAGTTGCAGGCAATGTCAACAAGTGTAATTGTAATAGTCTGCTCTACTAGAGGTGAGGTATCAATATTCCCTTGAACAGCTGATAGCTGGTCAGGGATATCAACTGGGGGCAAGGCAGCCACATTAGATAGAGGCTGCGAAACAATAGTAGGCAATAGTATTGTAGTACTATCAGCTGGCGTATCATCCAGCAAAGTTGCCAGGTCAGCTGGCAGAATATGAACACATTGTGTAATCTTCGCCTGGTTTAGTAAGTTCTTGCAAGTTATTCAGGTGTTCTGTTCTAGCACTAATTTCATAATTCTTTATTTCTTCCAGATAAGATAAAAGCTTGCTATGTCCCACAGTTAGATTCTTAAGGAGATTATCGAGCTCCAATGAAAATTGCTGTTGCAAATCCCCATTGGCAATCTGAGGTATCATTGGCTGTGTTTGGTTAAATACAAAGTCAAGTGTAGCTTTGGCTACCAAAAGGTCAGTACTGAAATGCAGTGGTGCATTGGCAGCTTTATCAATCTCAACAGATAAGAACTAAGCTCTATGAGCAATATGAGCCCATATATCGGTTGTGTCCAAACGATGTAAGGAACTATTTTGAATAAATTGTTCTGCAACCTTTACGTTGTCCTTTCTAATTTCAATATTTTTACTAACCCTATAGAAAGTGGATTGGAATATGGCATTAATGTAACCTTGATACTTGGAGAGTTCATCCATAACATAAAATAAGAGCCTGTCTAATATCTTAACATTAATACGCAAAGTTTCTTCTAGTGTTAGTATATTATGACAAAGCGTATGTAAATCTAATGTTAATTGCTGACGGTTCATGATGCCTAAGGATGGTATTTTAGCATAAAAGACAAAAAGGAGACGGGCAAAGTGCCAACAAATATAATTTGGTAGCCTGCTAATAATTGTCAGCTGTTATGGCGTAATGGCTGATGGGTAGTCATTTAGCGATAGCTTAGTAACAGAATGAAAACAGAGAAAAATCAAAATATTTCCCCAAAATAACATTGAAAAGTATGTAACACAGATTAAACATTAAAACAATCTTGAATAATAATATTGGTGATGTCACACACATTTTGCATCCCCATAAAGAAAAAAGTAAATGTCTTACAAAACTTAAGCATTGTAGCCATACATTACACACATGAAATCCTGAAGCAAGAAAATTATTATTGAAGCATCAAAAAATGAACACAGGCTGTTTGACTGAATTTGAAAATATAAAGGAAGTCGTTTGCTGTGATAGATTATCTCATAGTTGTGAGTTAAACATGTTAAAGTACTGCACTTTAGTTAAAAGTCTGAAAAAATGTATAAACTGAGCACATTGACATTCTTGTAGAAATAAACGCAGCAAGGTGTAAAGCATTGCCAGCTATACTTATCTTAAAGTTGGCTGCTTGAAGAGCTGGTTGCATCAGGTATGTAGCAGCAGTAGGACACTGTGTTCTTGAAACAGCCGTTGAAGTGAAGTGTCATCAGTGTGCAGCGTTGTGTGTAGGAACTGCTGCTATGCCGTTGATCCATGTAACTGCGGTGTTGTGCTGTAGTCGGGTGGCGCTGGTAGCAAGCAGCGGCATGACGTCGGGGGCGGCGTCGGTTGTAGGCGATGTCGGTAGTGGGTGTCACTTGGAGGTGGCGTCGAGGGTTGGCATGGCGGCGACGCGTGTCAGCATCGACGATTACAGTATGTGTGACCAAGTTAGTAAATTCTTGGTGAATTTTGTCACAATACCAGTCACTATGTAGGAACTTAGCTTGTAGTGGGGGGGGGGGGTTAACCATAACATTCTGTCTCAACTGTGACCGTGGATAACTTCAGCTTTAGCTTTGCTAATTTTCTGTGGTCACCACTTATCTTGATAAAACCCCAAACTAAGAGAGGGTAATAGATAATGATATGAAGTCTTCATGGGTTCTCTGCCGTATAATGTTGAAGAAAGACAACAGCAAGCTTTCGGCGGCTAGCTCTGCTGCCATCTTCCGGTCTGATGCAGCTCTGGTGCTCCCTGCATAACATCAGACCTGAAGATGGTGGCAGAACTAGCCGCCGAAAGTTCGCTGTTGTCGTTCTTCAACACTAAACGGAGGAGAACCCGTGAAGACTTTACATCATCGATAAAGCGTGAAAGCCTTCATTCCCAAAATAGATAATGTTCACAAGTCTATTGCTGGTAGATATTCATTATATTCTTGAAATTTTAGCAATGTCACAAACTGAAATGGCATCAGACAATATTTCTGAAGATAAACTTGCAGATTAGATTAACCAATTTGAGCCAGACCAAACCCCATAGGTCCAAGTTCAACTATCACCTGGAAGCGTTTCAAAGTTCTTCACACATTTCTATTGTTTGACTTGTTTGTCGACATCTGACACTTAAGTTATACTGATGCACCACATGGTGAAAATACTGCTTCAAAACTACATAGTGATGTTCCAACTAAAGCTTTAAAAAACTGAGCAAGCCTACATTGTGCCAAAACGGTAGCACAGTAGTGCTCGAAATGAAACTTGCTGGCCGATTGCGGGAGGACGAGGAAAATTCTGGCCTAATATTTGTAGAAACAGACCATGGGAACAACTGCTTACTGGTTTTTCATGAGAACCGTGTGATAACTGATCAGATTCTTATCTCATGCTTGTAAGCTTGCATCAAATATTTTATCTTGACAGCTAAAAATGTTCCTATCATTCTGAAATTTTGAGAGCCGCTACGTCTTCTAAAAAGTATTAATTTTAATTCGTATGAAAAGTTTTGTATGTTTAAAAGTTTAGCCATAAAAAAAAATCATTTACTGATATACCCCAAAATCTGTTAACAGCATTTATAATTCTGTAGTTACAATGTCGAAATAACTTGTATTTAACTCCTAATGTGCTGCTCTTTTATTTAACATCACTCAACGCATGTTTACTATTATCAAAAAGGTGAAATAAAATTCGCAAACCAAAAATAGAATCTGACTAATGTATATTTCAGAAGTTACTTAAGTTATCGATCTGAAAGTAGATTAAAACAATTTTATGTACATCAAACATGATTATTTAGCAAATTTAAAGTCTCTAACTGCCTCCTTCGATTTATTATAAATTTTTGAAATGTCGCCCCTGGTGAATGTAACAAAAGGTTAATTATGAATAAAAGGTGGGGAAAGAATTGCTTGCTGAAGACTTGAAATGTAAATATCTTGACATTAGATTTGATAACAAGCTTAACAGGGCAGGACACATTGGCAAGGTGGTAGGAAAAGGTTTGAAAATTATGCACTTGTTGGCTAGAGTGATGAGGGGATGTACGAGAGAAGTAAAGGAATTGGGCTACAAACTTTGGTCAGACTATTGCTCGGATATGGTAGTGTAGTATGTGACCCACATTTTGTGTATCAAATACAGGAGTTGGAGAGGGTGCAAAAAAAGGGCGGCTAGATTTGATTCTGGAAATTATCACAGAATGCAATCAGTAACAGATATGATAAAGGAGCTGGAATGCGATTCATTGCAAGACATGTGGAGGATGAGGAGGGTCATGGGAGTGTACAAGGCGTATACTGGTGATGAGGCATGGTGTAGGTATGAAACGTAGTGCATGGAAGGGAAAAGATGACCATTACCACAAGCTGGCACTCGATTTCAGGCACAAGGGTGTGGGAAGATTCTCTTTTTTAGGTAAGGGTATTAGGGATTTGAATAAGTTACCAAGAGAAATGGTGAATAATTTACCGAAAATGTTGAAAGCACTTAAAGTTAAAATTCATAGAGGGCAAATGTAAGTGGGTGCAGGAAAGGGGGAAGATGTGTGTGTAGGGAAATTGCCACCAGAGTGTGTGCTCCATTGCAATTAAATTAAATTAAAAAAAGAATGCTGTCTGACTGGTGCAACATAATATATCATCTCAAAACTGTAAAAATCTGAATTCTAGCTTGAATTAACTTGGTAACCGACTTTAAAAATGATATGCAATACCGTTCAATTTAACTCGTGGTTCTGGGAACAATTTTTGTCACACAGTCACAAAATTTGTAGGTTACCTGACATAGTCTAGGCTGTATAGATTGCAATTAGTGTGGAACAGCTTTCGTTCAAAGTAATGCTTTAAGTAACAGGACACTAATGAAAACAGAATTATATATATAAAAAAAATAATTTACACAAGCCCTCTTTAAAGTCAAATGCCAGTTATAACAACAATTACACAAAAATTAAAGGTTTTTATCTTACATACATATGGCCAAAGATTTTAGTGAATACTTTCACAACAAATGAATATTAAATTAATACATGCAACTAATAATTATTATGTCAATTTAAACAAAACAAGTACTTTTCTTTCAGTGTTCTGAAAATTAATTTATTTACGAATGAGTAACTAAATAGAACTGTTATTAAATAACATACATAACCCAGAACAACATCTCATCGTCGTAAGGACAAAGGCGTAAAGCGTGATGTCGTAGAGCGACGTCATGGCATGACAGGTGATGTGACAAATGACAAAAACTTGCATTTTATAAGTATAGATAGGAAACAATTTAAAGCTCCCAGATTTGATTACTTTAAGAAAATAGAATACAAAGTGTTGTGATAATCATCAGAAAGAAAATGCTTTAAGGCAGTGAAAATAAGGAAGGGTAAGTAAACTGAACATTTACCATAGACAAAGGAAGGATGGCAGTGATGAATACAAAACATAACACAGAATTTTCATACTATAACAGGAAAGTGAGTTGAAGAGGATATTGAGGAGAGGAAAAGAAAACAGCAAGCCAGCCGGGACTTCTTGAAAGAATAATTGTTGCTTTCAATATTGAAAGATATTTGTCTTTTAATTATAAACTTTTTTTTTTGGTCATTAAATAATTTGTATAAACCATGGAAAATCCAAATCTGGATGGCTGGAACCCTTGTCCTCCTGAATGTGAGGCCAGCGCATTATCGCACATCCACCATGCTTAGTAAAAAAACATTACTTCCTTCCATAGCCTCTAGCTTACTGAATGCTCTTATATCTACCAGAACTGCTTCATTATCACCAGTGGCGTAGCTAGGTCAACAAGGGCTCCAGTGCAAAAAAAATTACTTTGGGCCCTCAGGCCAGATGGGCGACGTTTTTTCTGTTTTGTGTTGTTGGTAGGGGCCCTGTGAGCTGAGGCTGGGGACCCCTGAGTTGTGCTTGGGTCCCCCTCTGAGCAGTGAGGGCCTCTTAGCGAGGTTGCCAGTTTGCTGTGAAGGCCCGTGGACCCTCTGAACTGCACTTGGGGGTCCCTAGAGGTGCACTTGGAGGCTCCCTGAGGTATGCTTGGGGGCCTCCTGAGCATGGGGGCCCCCTGAGTGTAGGGGCCCCAGTGCACTGCACCACCTAGCCCCATAGTAGCTATGCCCTTGATTATCACTTATTCCTTCTGTAACATGAGACTCAACAAGGTTATCTACAGGCTTTTGCTGGAAGGCATCCAATATGTTTTCACCATTGTGATCTGCTCAATCACTTAAGTAAGGACTCCTACTCTCACTTAAGTATTTGTAAATCTCTACTTTCTTGCAACATCAATCTTATTTCCTTCTTAGTTCACACTACCAATAATTACCTCCTCTTAAGATGAATTTAGTACCTCAAAGAGGGTCTCATTTTTTTTCATGAGTCTTCCGCTATGGTAAGCAGCTGAGAATTTTATATTTGCTTTAGCGATTCCCCAAAAATGATTATCATCCATAAAAACAGTGAACTGTAGTATTCCTTGTTTAATTGTATGAATATCCATCCATTGTTCCTCCTTTCTCTCTGTGGTACACTCTACAACCATTGATCTGAGTGGTGGATGAGCAATAATGCTCTGGCTTTGCATTCTGGAGGAAATGGGTTCAAATTCCTGTCTGGCCATCAAAATTTTGGTTTTCCTTGGTTTCCCTAAATCTCTCCAGACAAATGGCTGAATGTTTCCTCAAAAAAGCCATGGCCAAATTCCTTCTCGTTCCTTGCTGTAAGTCCTTTCCCACCTCTAATGAGCTCGTGTTGATGAGGCATAAGCACAAATAAAGGGCTTTTCTGTTGTGGAGCAATGAATAATCAAAATTAGGTCCTTGTAGGAAAATTAAATTAATATTTAGACTTCATAGTTAAGTTTATGATAGCTAATAACTGGTGGGGATCTGGACATGATATCTAGGTCAACAAGGAATAATAACAAATGTCAAAAAAGCAACAGCTTATTAGAGACAAAGATAAAAATAAAGTTTTGGAAAAAAAGGAAGGAAACAGGAAGCAAATCATTCACTCACTACAGACAGAGATAGTAACCTCAGAATGAACACAAAAACATGAACAAACTTCCCAATATATACACCACAATCATGAATATAGAAGGGCATATAGCAAGGGGATATGATGTGTAAACACCACGATGTTTACACACCAAGACTTAACACATCAGACATGTGGCAAGTCTTGGTTTGCACACATCCAATCCACTTGGATGTGTTCACATTTTTGGGTTGATCATGGCTCACCTGCCTTCAGCTAAAGTGAAACATTGGTTTTCTTTTCCTATCCTTCTTCATTTTCACTGTAACTATTATCAAAATAAAGGTTTTAAGGTAGAGGAGAAAATACTTGCTAAGGACAAAGTGGAAATATCTGGACATATTATCTGGTAGTAAACATGTATGGGTGTGACACGTAGGGCAAGTGGTATAGAAAACTGAAACCTCTGAAATTAGTTATGTGCAGTCAGATAGTTACATGTTGTTTATATTGTCTTTATACTGTCTGCACATTTGAAGTAGGATATAATGTGTTATAAGTCATTTAAAAGAAAAAGAAGAGAAACACAAATATATTTCAACAATTCTTTTTACAAAAATCATGGATCTCACATCTCAATATACAATAATAATACCAGAATAATACATAAATAGGCTTTATTTAAGACACTGCTGAAATGGGTGATGGATTTCCTTTTGACTGTGGCTGAAACAGGATATTTTTTAAAAAAAAAGAGAAATAAAAAAGGATGGATTAATACATTTCAAAAACATATACCTATACAAAAACAAATACATATACTCTGATCAGCCAGAACATTATGATCACCTACCTACTAGCAATATAAAACCATCCAGGTGACAGCAGCATCACCTGACGAGGAATGACTTCTAGTCAGACACAGGTATGGTGTATGTAGTATCAGCAAGCATGCTTTCTGTGTTTAGAATGGGGAAGACGTGCGATATGAGTTTAAACGAGGGAAGATTGTGATGGCCTGGAGACTTGGCACGAGCATTTTGGAAACTGTACGACTTGTCAGGTGTTCGAGGAGTGCTGTGGTGAATGTCTTTAACAAATGGTGAAACCAAGGTGAAATGACGTCCAAATGTGTAGGAGTTGAGGGGCCACCCCTCATTGCCGCTGTCGGACGTCATAGGCTGGGCAAACTGGTAAAACAGGACAGGCAGGCGAACTGTGGTAGAGCTAACATCATATTTTAATGCTGGGCAGAGCACAAGTGTGTCGGAACACATAGTAAACCTAACACTCCTAACGACAGGCTTCCACAGCCGATGACGATGCATGTGCCAATATTAACACCATGACATCGGCAACTACGACTGAAATGGGCACATGACCATCATCACTCAACGTTGGTGCAGTGGCAGAGCACTGCATGGTCTGATGAAACCTGATGCCTTCGTCACCATGCCGATGGGTGGGTGCATATCTGTCATTTACCGGGGGAACAGCTTCTTGACACCTGTACAATGGGACAGAGACAAGCTGGCCGTGGCCCAGCTACGCTCTGGGGAACATTCACGTGGGCATCCATGGGTCCAGTGGAACTAATGCAAAGTACCATGATGGTCAATAAGTATCATACACTGGTTGCAGACCACGTACACCCCTTCATGATGACCATGTTTCCCAACAGCAGTGGCATTTTTCCACAAGATAATGCGCGATTTCACAAGACCAAGACTGTGATGGAGTGGTTCAAAGAACACAGTGGAGAGTTGCAATTGATGTGCTGGCCACTCAACTCACCTGATCTGAATCCGATAGAAAATGTCTGGGATGTGACTTAAAGTGGCATCTGAGCTCATCCCCTCCCCCAGGAATTTATGGGAATTAGGTGACTTGTGTGTGCAGATGTGGTGCCAACTCTCTCCAGCGACCTACCAAGGCATCTTTGCTTCCATGCGAAGACACATCGTTGCTGTTATCCGTGCCAAGGGCAGACATACCGGCTATAAGGTAGGTGGTCATAATCTTCTGGCCGATCAGTGTATAAATTAGTAATATAAAGTAAGAACATACTGGATTATTTATGTTCAGCATCCTTTCCAAGAAAAAAAATTAAAAAATTAAAGTGCAATAAAAGCATATTTTAACAATAATATAATACTGACGGTATTTTTAATACTGAGTGAGTTTGATAGTTTGAAGATATGTTGGAATCCCACAGGAAATGCTATACCATTGGAGTTAAACTTACTTTCTTATATAAAAAAGAAAATATGATAAAACAACTGCCTGTTAAATAACAGCATCAAATAAAAATTTGTCATTCTGTATAAACTAATTGTGAACGTTACTCACTTAAAAGAACATCAATTAATAAAAGGTTGGGAGGTTATAGCATGGAGAAAAATATTTTTGCCTTACAATATTTAGTCATCTGCACACAATGACTCTACAACCAGAATGCCACAATCTATTTTACAAATAATATTGATTTGTCAAACTAAAGTATAAAAGTAAACTTACCATGACATAAACATGTGAAGGTAAAGAACGTTCTAATAATTCTGAAAGAATTGACTGATGAACTGGAGAACCACTGCGTTCGACAGCTGTAAGACGCAGCCTAGGTAAAGCCACCAAACCAGACAACAGTGGATACAAGTTGTAATCCAATGTTCGAACACCCTCAGGCAAAATCCTCAACTGTAACTGTGAGGAAGAAACACAGATCAAATGTTGAAAATAAGGAGCATAGTTGAATACTATAGCTTTCAGAAGAGTTCACAACGTTGGGGAGGGGGGGGGAGGGGGGCAGGGGGGGGGAATAAAAAATAAGGACATCAGTCTCTTCTACTGGTACACACAACTAATGAAAATATTTGTGTTTACAACTGAGTGTATGGTTCTAATAATGCAATTTAGGTAAGCTAAAATTCCAATTGCTTCAAAACATAATGGATCTGAATAAAAATTTATATTAAAACTACATGCAGCTTTAAGTAGTAAAATTAAGAAAAAATAGTGGCGACTTTAAATTTAAATTGGTTTTATATTCTGGACACACACACAGATACATGTATTAAGGAAACAGACCACTGCCAACCTCACATAACAGCAGGGTCACGTTGACACACACACAAAAAAAATTGTAAACACGTATGAAACATACTGCATATGTATGTAGGTTGCAAAGAAATAAAAGATAAGGAAGGGTACGGAAATAAATCACCACATATCCCAGGTGATGGCAGAATGAGGTCAACACACACACACACACACAAAATTGTGCGCACACGGTAGATGTCAAGGGCATATCAGACACCCAAAAATTTCAATGGAGGATGCAATATAAAGCTTTTAGCACTGCAAACAGATTCTATAATCATAGACTTCAGAGAGAAAGCCTTTTCAAGTTAAAATCTGACATCCACCATGATCTAGAAAATTGAACCACCAAATAAAATGGAAAGTTCCACAAACATTTCCACAGATACCACAAGTAAAAACAAGAATTTTGATGTAATATTTATATTTATATGCTGGGATAATTTTATTTACAACAGCAATTCAGTTTGAAAGTTTTATTCAACCTGTGGTTAGGAGAAAGTTGATGACATAAGCAAGTAGCCAGCTCGCATGTGTATAGACAATAAGATTCCCACTAGACGGTAAAAAGGCACTTATTTAAAAAGGTAATCAAAATGTAAGTATGGAAATACATTTGTCAGCATGGCGATAGACTTCCTGACAAAAATTTGAGTTAATGGGTAAAGCCTAAGTATATTTTTAGAGGAATAAATAAACACAACTTATAAATAAAACAGATAAAAAAATTGAAAATATGGTCAAATTAAAGCTAAATTAAAAGGAAGTAGTAATACGATAACAGTTTGAAACTATAAGTGTGTTTAAACGATGGAAAATGGGATTTTTTAATGTTTGACCTTAGAGTTACAGCATTACCACGTGTGGAATATTATCAAGACATAGGAATCTGTTAAAAGCAAGAGATGGATAATTAAATAGAACATGAAATTCTAAGAAGAGTAGCGAAATGCCCATGTAGAACTATAATTAAATAAGATACTATTTTCTGAAATATCATGGCCTCCAACTGGAAAAAGAATTTAAAATAAAAGCACAATAGTAGAAAAATTAAAGATTGCATCGAAATAGATGGCCACAGATGTGAAACATAAGTCAAATTAAATAGAAAATTGAAATGAATTTAGTTTAGGGGAAATGTTTTCATAAACAAAAGTTTTTGTAATAAATTATACTACAATATAGTAAAGTTTTAGGGAGGCTGGATTAAAAATTATATTGCAGTGCAACAAGAGTTTAGGTGATAGAAATATTTCAGGAAAAATAATACTTTGAAATCATTTTTGATTGACGACATGAAGTGAAGAATTCTGTATTTAATTTGAAATAGTTTTCACCAAGAGCAATATTTAACATTTCTAAAACTTTGATGAACTTAATTCCATTTTTATAACAAAATTTAATGCAGATTCTATGATCCACGATTTATACAAATGAAAAATCATCGACTATATCAAAACACGTGTTTTCCTTTTAACAGCTGACAAGAGACAAAGCATCCAATATAGCTCAAAATGTATAGATACTTTTAAGACATGTCTGCCAACACAACAACAACAAATATACTGCCAATCGGACTAATAAAACCTGTGAAATTTTAAAATTCCCATTACTTATTGAACACACCTCGTGTACTGAGTGACTTAAAGCTGTGATTTTAATTTCTGTTATTCACCCTCCCTCTAGGATCTCTTGTGGTATGAATACAAGAAGATTGGTGACTGTTTAAAATAGAACCTTGCAGAAACAATTATGATAGGTATCAGGGAAACATACATTCACAGTCAAAGATTAAATAAGAACTTGTTCAATCCTCAAGAGAACATTTCTGTTTCACACTGCGTGTTCCTAAAGTTTTTGTGTCTCAACGCTGACCTGACATTATCAGTGGAAAGTTGTGGTTTATTTGCCTATCCTTTCAATATATACACTGAAGTGCCAGAAGTCACAGGTTTCCTTTTAATATCTTGTGGAAACCACTTTGCTTGGTGAAATACAGCAATACGACATGGCATTGACTCAAGTCATTGGAAGAGCCCTGAAAAATTGTTCAGAATGTAGGATGGCAGATAATTTTTTCTAATTGTTTAGAACATTCCTCAAACCAACCATAAACAATTTTAGCCCGGTGACGTGGAGTGCTATTGTACTGGAATAGTTCATCATTGTTTGGCAACGTGAAGGTCATGAATTGCTACAAACAGTCTCCAAGTAGCTGAACATAAATATTTCCCATCAATTATCGGTTCAGTTTGACCAGAGGTTCCAGTCCATACCATGTAAACACAGAGCAAATGAGGATGGAGTCACCATCATTTTGCACAGTGCCTTCCTGACAGCCTGAGCCTGTGGTCTTACGGGTTCTGCACCACACCTGAACCTTCACATCAGCTCTTACCAATTGAAATTGTGACTCTGACCATGGAACTTCTTTTCAGTAATTTACTGTTAAACCCATATGTGCACTGTCTGTATGGAAACGTCTGTCATATATCCCACATTTTTTGACACAGTATTGCCTGCCATTTAACACTGACATCTGGTCTCAGTCATTAAGTAGAAGTGGTTGGCCACTGCATAGTCACATGGCAGGAATTAATTCACAAAGTGACATATTCGCAGAACAATCTTGAGACTTTAGATTGACGAATGTTTAATTCATTAACAATTTCCGAAATGGAATGTCCCATGCATTTAGCAAAACTTTCCATTCTGCATTCAAAGTATGTCAATTCATGTCTTGTGGTCATAATCACATCAGAAAACCTTTTACATGACTGAGGAGAGTACAAATCACAGTGCCACACTGCAAGGCACATTTATACATGCCTTCCATGGTGCTATCACCATCTGGATATTTTCACGACTTTGGCACTTTACAACAAGACAAAAAAGTGTGGGCTAGTAAATACAAATCTAAATGGAAACTGAATCAGTTATGCTACACTTAACGAGATTATTAACACAGCAAGAATAATTTGCATAGCAAAATTGCAAATACGTTCTCATTTACAGCATGCTACTCTAATATGTAGTTGCACATTGTACAGTTAATCATATTTTTGTCAGTAAATCACGATATATACTATTATATGTATACATTAAGATGTGATTTAAATTTTTGCCTCTTTAAACCAAATTACTTTTGTTACTACAAGTGATGGTTGAAGAGCACAAAAAGGCAAAAAATACGGTCAATTATAAACAATTATAATCTTTTTGGCATAAATTCTTCTTGCAGATCAAACTCATTTCAAGAAGATAAACCAGACATTTATGTTAGATAGTAAGATGGTAGTCACCAATTAATTGTTTATGTTTTAATCTCAATTTAAATGGAATAAAAAACAATCATCCCAAAATGCTAACAAAATAAGATATAGAAAGTTGTAAGGAATAAAGTAAAGTAAAAGTATTAACTAAGACTTAAGATTTAGAACAAAATCCCAAAACAAAAAAACTCATGACATGCAGATTTCAGGTTATGGTTATGGCAAAAGTATGAGGAATTTCAGGAAAGATAATAAGGAAAAAATGTATCTAAAAATCATACCTACAAATTGTAAAAGATTCAAAGAATTCTGTGAAAGTTTAATTTGTTACCATATATTAATAGGTTCCTATGAAAACGAGTCAAAATAAAGAAGAATAAATTAAATAAACCTTCATTTAAAGGTATTAAAATACATAAAGGATGTGAGCTACATCACAATTAATTAATAATAATAATAAGAGACCTATTGTACCTGTTTATGACCTGCACATATAAATGCTTCACTTGCTTCCATATTGAGATCAAGGTCAAGCAGAAAATCAGTGTGATTGCGGATGTGATACGATACAGCCATTGGAGTGCGCACCCAGCCGTGAGCTGGCAAGCGCATCTCCACACACAGAGGAGTTGCCTCAACGTGAATTGTTGGCATTGTTACACTACTGCTGGTTATTAAACCATTGCTTCCCTTTCTGCAGATTAAAAAACAAAATACTTTAGATTCATACACAGTTTAATTATTGGTTAAATAGAAATAATTTACAGAAACTTTAGCCCTTCCATTCAATTCCCAGAAACTATGCAGAAGGAAAATGTTAAATGATCTTGGGTTAAATATGATTCTGGGAGGAGCTGCTGTAAAGGCTTTCATATCTGCAAAGGAGAATGTGATTACAATGCATTTTTTTCATTTCTCTTAACATTATATCATGTCAGCAGTTAGCAAACAAACCTATTTTACAAAAAATCCAAGCACTGAGAATACTGTTGAATTCCACCAGAGTGTTAGTTCCATCACAGTTAAAAATTAATAATAATAATCATAAACTGTTAGTCAGTACAAAATAACTGGATAACTTCTTTGCATACATGATATATCATGCCACTCACTAGAATTTAATTCACTTACAGGTTCAATCAGAACGTTATTTGTGGGTATGCATTACAATTCTTGGTCAGCTGTCTGGTTCAGCTACGGTATTTAATTTTTGAGCTGCACATTTTATTCTGTTTCCATAAGTGAGAAACTTTAAATGACTTTGGAACTCATGATGGCAAGAACAGCAAAGTACAAAGAATAGTGTGGCCTGAGTTTGATGGCAATTCATAAGCATGATGTTAGACTGTGCTAATGTGAATGTTCGGTGTCAGTATGCTCCTTATTTTTGCAACTGTTATAATTCCACTAATTCAAAAACCTGCAATTTTCAGAGAATAAATGAATTTAATTATAATTGATGCAATTCGGTTAGGATTTGTGAAAAATAAAACCAATTTATGACAGTGCTGTGGGATATCTACGCGAGTGACATTATTTGTTTAACAGCACTGAAATTATCTTCACCTAAATTGATGAGCTAATTCAATCTGGTGGCCTGACTTAAGAATTTATGACTGTTAACTAACCATTAATCCAGTGATGATGACTATTGTATTAACCATTAATTAAACAACCAAGTAAACGAACTCATTATAGCTTCTTTCCTTCCAATTACAAATTGTAAATTTTCTTTGGCAGATGAAGGATATAAAGTGTATAATGAATAAAAAGATTTAGATTTTTACTGCAGTAGTCAATAACTGAAATTTATTGGCACATATAAATTGAATTTTCCGAGGCTGTGCTTAGTTTTGAAAGCATGCTTCATCCACTACCGGCTTGCTAGGCCTGTTGTAGCTTCACCAGAGCCCCGTTGGCCATCATTTTTCAGGGTTCCTGTAGGGAAACACAGCTACCCTATTGGTCCCAGAGCACACTAGGTCCCCACTGTACATCACCTCCACAGGCAGTTTCCTACTTAATGCCATTTCCCATCTTCCACCACATGGAAGAGGATGTTCAGGATGACCCGCAAAAGCAGAAATGTCTGATGATGATAAATTGAATATAAATGGGGAATCCTAGAAAATACATTTAAAAAATCAGATAAATTGCAAGATAAATGATGTTATTCTTACGTCCATTTTCACACATGCCAAATTTTCAAACTGCTTCAATTGGCCTGCATACTGAACATAACAGATACTGATAACTAATTCACTAGCAGTCTTCTCTATTAATTTTGTTATCAGGTATGATAGATATCTTGAATACTCATGATCGTTATTTCCAATTTTTGCTAGCATCTGTAAAGTATCATCTTCCTCTGTTCCATTATGTAGGAAGAACATGATACATTAAATTGCTACACATTCAAAAATAAAAGAGTAGTCACACTAAATTTCCATTTCTTCATCAACAAGTGCAAATAGGGTATCAAAGAAGTGAATCATCATCAGCCAGTTTAATCTTTTACTGATGTGGCCTCTTAAAGTCATGAATTGAGGTAGAAGCAATCTTCTCCAGGTCACACTATCATGGGTGATCTTCTGCCAGGTAACTCCGACAGCCCTGTGACTGTTCTTGTCCATCAGTCTGGTGGTCTTCCTCTCAGTTTGTGGTTATCTATTGGGCTCCACTCAAACACTGTTTTCGTCCAACTTTGTTTGGTCTTTTCTCCACACAATATGGACGGCCCACTGCTATTTTGAGGATGCTGTCTTCTCTAAGATGTATGTGACCTTCGTAACTAACCTAATGTCGGTTACTCTTCTCTTGTCAAGCCTTTCCATAGCACTTTGGGCAGTCCTTAGTTTACCTTTTGTAATTTAATTTAGAGTCCATGTCTTGCAGCCACATGTGAGCACAGGAAGAATGCATTGGTCATAAACTATTTTCTACATCAACTCTCATGTTTACTAGCTGGACAAGATAAATGTACTCGCTGACATTTTGTGAAGATATTATCTAACTGTACATTTCCCCTCTGTGGCCCATTTGTTGCAACTAATTTTTTTTTTTTTTTTTTGAAAAATTAATTCTTCGTCCAACTTATAACAGCCCTCAAACCCAGACTTTAAGTGAAATTGTATTTTATGAATTATTTGTAGCAAGCTAGAGGTTGAGTGGATATGATATTGTATGTTTTTCTTGCAATTTAATGTGAATTGGTGTAAATGGACTTTTATGAAAAGAAATTATGTAAATACTACTTAATATGTTCAAGGACAGAACTATGCAAGAAAAATGGATTAAACGTTCATAATTCCAAGTATCAAGGTGATCTACGATGTTTAGAGGACAATTTGCGACAGTTTAAACTGATTTATGTGGATAATTTTGTGTGTAAATATCTTTAATTTCCATATCTGTGCATTTCATAATGATTGTAATATATTTTGATTGTTTTAATATGTTTTTAATTTTTTAAGTATTGTTGTTAGAGTTTGAGAAACATCTGTCGGAAGCCATTGTAATATTCTGGAACTTTCTATGGATCAGCAGAGACGAGTTTGGGAACAGTTTTTACGTATGGAAGAAAGATGGATTCCCTTAGCTCTAGGTTTGATCTAATCTCATCATTCTTTATGTGGTCAAGTCTATAGCTGTGGCCAAATGTTTAGGCGGGTCTGTGCAAACGCGCTGTTGCTGTACCTGGGAGCAATCATGTGATACGCTCTCTTTCTATCACTAGAAAATTGCAACGCTGACCGACCTGTGTTGCCTAGTACGAGCGTAAACAGCTCGCAACCCAACCCCAAACTTTCCACCTCTTTTTCAATACACAAAAAATGTGTGAACCTGTGAGTGGGAATTAGAATGTGTGTCCGTGTGAGGGTGGGCATGCTCGAGAGAGGATATCTTGATTTTTAGTGATGTGCGATTTTTACACGCGATATTAATTACTTTCAGTTATTTATTAACTATAGTAATTTTCTGTAATAATTTTACCAAACAAAAAAGTTTAGTATTTTATAATTGGGATAATTTAGCAAGAGAATGGTGCTACAAAAAATGGATAATCGGAAAGATACTTATTCTCCTACTCCAGGTGTGTCGGGACTAACGACTCCAACAAGACACACGTCATCGACAGTAGAACCACCGCGGCTGAAGAGGACAACAGAATTTCACTGGCAGAATAAATCTACCATTCACAATGTGCACAAATATTTTAAGCTTCTTGTGCACAATGATGGTGAAGTTTTGTCATCTACATGTACTCTGGTGAGAAAAGACTTGAAAAATATGGACATACTTGATAGTAATGAAATAAAAAAAAACTGTAGTGATTTGTTACCGCAAAAAAACACTCATATTGCGAAAAAAAATTTAAGGAATGGACAGGCTATTTGCGCTGCAGCTTGTGATGTCAGTTTGAAAACTGTCGAGCGCGTGTGTCGTGAGGGAAAATAACCTAAATTTGTTTCTCGAAAGAAAAATATGAACCAATATAGCACTCTAACAAAGCTTAGCGACTTTGATCGGGACATTGTCCGGAGGACAGTACAAGAATTTTACGACAGTGATGAGTGGTAATCTAAAATTTCGATTCTAGTTATAAATATACAAACTGAAAATAAAATTTAACACGTGGATTTTTAGACACAAGTAAAAGAAGACGAGTATTTCAATAAGTTTCCTTAGTGTGCTGAGAAAGTCTTTTTTGTGCAGGTAATAGAATAATATATAACAGGTCTTTTGAAACCTCCAATTATATTAAATGTATCTGCAATGACATAACTTTCTTAATGAAATGACATGCATTAATATTTTATCACAGAATAGTGATTATAAATTACTTAAAACACGTTACAAACTAGGTGAATACAACTAATACGCGCACGGTTTGGCAACGGCGCATTTGACGCCACCCGCCAATAGAATTGGCCACAGCTATAGTTTTCTGGAGGGCCATTCTATGAAACTTCATTTCACGTGCTTGGATCTTGCTAAGGTCCCTTGATGTTAGTGTCCATGTTTTCAAAGCATATGTGAGAAAAGAATTGAGATATGATTTGTACAAGACAATTTTTGTTATTCTGGGAACCTTCATGTCTCATAGTAAGCGCGCACAGTACTGTAGAAGTTGGCTCCTTTGGTTACTCTAATCATTATTTCTAACTCACTTCAACCGTCACTACCAATTACGCTCCCCAGGTAGCTGAATTGGTCAACAACTTCAACTTGGTGATCTTGTAATTTTATATGACAGTATTATTTTGGCTTATTTTTATACTCAACTTTATTTGCACTTAGCTAAAAAACACAGCTGTTGAAGCTAAGCAATATTCTTGTTTGCAAAAGCAAGAATATGAATTTATAAAATAAGTGCACCTAGATTATACTAACCTCCTCCATTGCAATGTGTACACTCCAAGAGCAGCTGGTTGTTCAGTGGCTTGATTAATTGAAACACAGAAAGCTTCTGCACCTGTCTCTCCATTTTTCAGACAAACTGATCTCAATTGTGACTGTCCAGTGGGATCCACTGAACTAGCCTGTGGTGACTGGAAAAAAATAAGATGAGGAATTAGCTATTATTATTATTTAAAAAAAATTAATCCATTCCCATAAATACTTCCTCATTGTGCAGAGATACGTGAATTAAACTTCTTCTGCCTGTCAATGTTAATAAGAGAACTGTACAGTAGCAAGTAAACTGTAAGAATTTGCATATGCACTTCAAACTATTCCATTTTTTAAGTATAAAGAAACACTCACATTTTACACTTTCATTTGAAGTAAACATATCATGCAAGTGTAATTTTTTTTAAAAAAAGATGTAAGATTCTACTAACATTAGAGTTGAAACAATACAAAAATGTATTATCATTTAAATCACACTGACAACTATGATCGATTCTTCAAGAAGTTTAAATATATAACAAGATCATTTTATTAGGCCATTGTTAAAGTTATTTTCTTCAGTTGGAATTTTGAAAGACATGTTCCATGGAATATGTGAGAATCACAGTTCCTTTTATTCACTTTCAGTAACACATTAATAAAACTAAATTAATAATCGAACTACACAGTTATTTTTTATTTCATTTTTTTCTCTTAAAAAAAAAAAAAAAAAAAAAAAAAAACTCCGAAAGTTCCTTTGTTCACATTCTCAAATTCAAATTTCTTTTTCACTGCAAGAAAAACAATGAGATGATCTTATAAACTTTGTCTCTAACAATTATAATTCTCTGCCTGAAAAAATTGTAAATTTTTTAGAAAAAATGGTGGATATCTATATTTATTTTATTGGGTATATACAGAATCCATTAAGACCCTTTTACAATTTTCCAAACCTATTTTTAACAGACTACACTAAAGAAGTACACTGGTGTGCAAAACTTAAGTACGAGATAGAGTAACATAAAATATTAACTATAAGGTGGAAATTAATGAAAGTGCGGAAGTACATTGCCAGAAGTTTACCACATGAATACCATAAGTTGTACATTACATTGTGTGAGATCAGTAGGACTATAGGTAGTGCCAAAGGTGTCTGGCCCTGCAACACAAAGTAGTTGATGATACGGATAAGACAATGTGTGCCAATAAGCAACCTGTTACAGCTCACTGTGATAGTGTTCTTCATTTCAATGTGGCTAAGAGATAACATTTAGAAGATTTTACATGTAGAAGAATCATAAAAAAAAAACTGAAAGAAGGAAGAAGTGTAATGAGTGAGCACAGCATTGTTTCAAGTGCATGGGGAGCGTTTAGAACCACAAGCACTGCTGCCCAAAGGAGAGGATGTGGTCGACTGCATTCAATTTTGGCAACAACAAGCCACTACACTATTCGCACTATTCAACAAGCAAAAACAGATCCATATCAAACATTATTCACAATTATAACCATATTGTTAGAAGGACTGCAAAGCATGCAATCTCACGTTCAACAGTGACTGCATGGGGTTGGTCTCTATGCCTGATGACCATTAAGCTGTGTTAGGTTGACAACCATCCATTGGTAGCACTGTTTTCGATGATGTCAAAGAGCATCAAGACTGGACTGATGAGCAGTTGGGTCACAAGCTCTTTTCAGATAAGAGCAGATTCAGTATAAGTAGTGATTCAGGACATACCCTCACCTGGTAGCAACATGTTTCGCACCCAAGAACACTGTTAAACATGATCATTTTGTTGGTACAAATGTTATAGTGTTGGGAAGCATAATGTTGCATGGGCATAACAACCTCCAAATCTTTCAATGCAGTAAACTCACTGGTCAAAGTTATTGTGACACTACTCCTTACCCATGTGTGTCTTTTCAGGAGTGCATCTGGCCCAGACTTAATTTATATGGATGACAATGGGTGACCATATCAAATAGCAGAAGTGGACGAGCTCTAGCAATGAGAGAATACTCGGCGAACAGACTGTCCTGCCCATTCCCCTGACTTAAATTCCATCTAGCAGGTGTGTGATGTGTTGGAGAGATATATTGCAGTACTTCCACATGCACCAATGGCCATCCAGTGGTTGTCAATTACGCTGGTGGAGGAATGGAATGCCCTACCACTAAAATGTCATATCAACCTTGTGCCCAGCATTGGGACATGTTGTAGAACATGCATTGCTGTCCTTGGTGATCACATACCATTTTAAGATCCATGTGCCTTCTTTTTGTATTGTCCAGGGAACCATCATTAGTTGCAGTGTAACCTATTGTCTCTGTATAAAAGAGTCATTTCTGTTCATTTCATTGCATATTTCTTTCAGTTGCCTACTATACCATACTGTTACAATTTTTTCTATGAGTGGTTTAAGTTTCATTGAGCTATGTTGTTTTAAAGTGACACTACATGTGAATGTTACTTACATCCTTAAGTTTTGCTCACCATTGTACAAAGCCACTGATTAGGAATGTAAACCGAAATACCAGCTGGAAAAGTCAACTAAAGCTTATCAACACATAATGTCTAAGATGGAGGGGGAAAATGGATGCTTGGTAGCAGTAAAAAGGTTAAGGGAAACTTTAAGATGCAAAGAAACTATGCCAATCTCTGCTTACAAAAGATATAATTCCAAAGTAAATGCTTAAATGTTCTCTGTTATCCTGCATTTGATTATGGTGATAAGAATTAAGGCATCAGAGTGTATCTGTAAATTCATAGGAATACTATGAAAAAATGTGTAAAAAATATTGATTACTGGGAAAGTAAAACCAATTGGCAAATGCTTTGATTTATAAAAATTTGATTAGTGGTTAAAGTAATTACTCTTATTTAATTGTAAGGAAGGGGAAAATGACTCATCACTCACCAAAGTTGAAGGCAGTGACGAAAGAAGAACATATATAATGAACACATAAATAAACTCTATATTTTGGTTATAAAACCTTATTCATGCCCGAGAAAATGAGTCATGAGGCTCGGGAGGTGTGCACACGCTGAGGGTTGCTACATGACTAGGTGGATTATCAATATGGCGGTGGGACTGAGATATTGTATAAAAATATGTAAATTGCAGATGGTGGTATAACTAATACTAGAAAGAAAGGGGTGGGGAATAAAGTAAATAAATATGGACGGCTAAATTTTGAAAAATAAAATAAGGTAATTAGTTAAATGACAATAATGCTACTTCTAATCCTACTAATATTGATTGATGTGTCAAGGAAAGGAATTTTATCTGTGGTTGAGGCCGGGTGGGTGTCTGGTATCTAGGAAGTTTTGGTAAGCAAGTTCCCAGGCGGCAGTAATTTAATTGGTGAGTGATGAGTCAGCTCCCTATCCTTTGTTAGTTATATAGATTAATGTATTACATTAAACTATCAGAGGGTTAAGAAACAAACTGATGAGTTGCTAATTCACATATCTATGAGTTGAATACTGTCAACAGAATTTGACTTTGAGGTCATAACAGGGACAAGGAAAAGGGTGAAACTCATCCATTGCCTTTTGAAGGAACCATCCTGACATTCATGTGAATTGATTTTGGGAAAGCATGAAAAAGCGAAACCTGGAAATCAGTGTCCTACTGGATGCAAGGTAAAAGCGTTTCTGCTCCCCACACTTGGTTTGATTATAATAATAATAATAATAATAAAAACAACCCAGATGTAACAGAAGTAATTAAATTGTTATTTAGGAAGTAAAATTACAATGGCTAGCAAGCAAGAACGATGTAAAAAGTAGAACAACACTGGAAAGAGAGCCTTTTTGGAAAAGAGAAATCTTGTAGATACAAATATTTATTTAGAACCCAAAAAGACATTTTACAAACTATATGTATGGAGAATAATACTTTATAGTAGTGAAGCTTGACTTTACATACCCCTGAAAGAAAGTAAACTGAAGTGTTCATAATATGGTACCAGAGGATGTTCAGAATTAAGTGGATAGATAGAGTATGGAGCAAATGAGTTGTGGAAATAATGGGCAGGGAAAGAAGATTGTGAAATAGTCTCAAAGATAGAGCTGTGGCAAACTATGTATTCGTTACTGAGTAACAGGTTAATTATCTGACTTGAAGTACTGAATCGTTACTCACAAATTCATTTTGTTACTCGCATTTGTCGTAGAGATGTCAGTTTGATTCAATAAACAAACGAACACAACGTATCATCCATAATGCGGGAGCTGGAATGGTTCACATAGCGATTGAATCAGCTGATGTTTGTTTTGAAATTAGTTGATTTAAGTGTGCTGTGGTTTGTGATATTAGGTATTATTCAGTGCAGTAAAGCAAATGGATGAACAATTTACCTAAGTTTACTTTACTCAATGAACAATGTACTTGATCTTTACAAAGTACAAACAAAGTCATTCATGTTATGCTTCATGCTAGTGCTCAATTGTATCAGAAGTAATGTGACATAGCAATCAATGAACTTTAAGATTAAAAAAAGAAAATCATTAATCAGAAACGCAGATGAGTGGGGAAATTACCACAGGTGCATGTACTCTATCGCAATTAAAAAACATATTTTGAATGTTAATTAAAGAAATAAGTTTGAACATTGTTCGTCATATACATATGCGCATATTTGTGGGAATTTTTATTTGAATTTGTTTCATTACAAATAAAAGTGTTTGTGTAAAAACACATTGTGCAAACATTATTTTAATATAATTAATACTATTTACTGTTAAGTTTTGATATTTTTAATGAGGCAACTAATTTTGACGACGTAAAGATTAATTTTGTAGTTTTTATTTTGTTTAGCATTAAAATTTACAGTGCATGATTTGTAAATAGAAAATTTGTATGGATAATTTGAGATAATTACTGTTTTTTCATTGATCATTCATTAGTGAGGTTTATTGATTCCAAACATTTACAAAATTTGTTTAAGATTTGATACCTTCTATTTTATTTTGTAGTGTAATTTACAAAATAAAAGATTTTTATTAAGAATAGTTTATTATATACATCTCTGCACTTGTTATGTTCCAGAATTCGATAAACAAAGAACAAGGTACAATGACTTTATTCCTTTTGCCTGGTGTTAGTTAATGTATTATTACCACAGGATCCATGTGATCAATGCAGTACGGCTTTGATGTTGAATATTTGTTGTAACTGCGATGCAACAACAATTACGAATCTAATCACAGAAATATGAAGAATTTACAAAAATAAATTAAAACAGTAAAGTAAGAAAGTGGTGAAACCTCGTATTGCAAAACAAAATACTTTGATGAGATTATAATATTTGTTAAATACATGTCCCATTATAATATCAGGTTTGTATGCAGGGTTTTGAGTAGGCTACTTTAAAAACTAACTGTCATTAGTTATTGTCACTAGATCTGTCAGTCAGGTGAAGTCAGGTCTTTTTTTTGTATGCAAACAGGTGTTTGTTTTGAAATTAGATTATTCTTTCATATATAATATTGATTACAGTAAATCAAGTGTACATTCAGAGGTTTTCCGTAAGGTCTCTGTACTAATTACTTTACTTTAAGTTTTATCCAAATGAAAAACTTACTAAATAAACAATTTACTTAAACTTTACAACGTACGAATGGAGTCGTCCCGTATGCAACTCGGTGCAATGCTTCATGCTAGTGTTCAATTGTATCAAAAGTAATGAGTAACGAGTAACGAAACGATACGATAGTAACAAAGTTATCCTGTGCGCGGCGTAGCTTTATGTAATGCTTCATGCTAGTGTTCGATTGTATCAAAAGTAACGAGTAACGATTCAAAAGTAATGGGTATTGATTGGTTTAGTAAAGAATACATATGGGTACAAAATTTATCATTACTTTTACGGCTCACAGAAAGAGCCCTATGACCCTACATTTAAGATGTGTAGGATTTTTCAATTTGTTAATGGAAATAATAGCTGAGGAAGAAAGTAAGTGGTTGGGAAAGACAACAGCTAGAATATATGAAGCAGATAATTGAGGAAGAAGGTCGTAATGAACGTGCTAAAATGAATAGGTTGGTTCTGGACAAGAGCAGATGGAGGGTTGTCAAACCCACAGATACTGGTGAAAGATTAACATCTATCGTTTAGGTTTGTATCACTCAAGTGTGTGTGTGTGTGTGTGTGTGTTGATCATAACTGTAATATTTAAGCAAAATATAATGTATAGTTCCAATTACCCAAGATTGTCCTGGCATGTGATCCTTTTTATTTTTATTTTCATCATAATATTTTTGCTGAATGTGTGGTATATAAAGAAAATTTATTCCTGTCCATCGCTGTTAATAGGAGAGATTTTACTGGAGATCACAAGGTTACTTCCTCCCCATCCACACCAGGATTCACATGAATTACTTCCACATTTACCCAACTAAAATGTGTTGCGATTTTAAAAAAAAATTATTATTATTATTCACCGAGGCTGCTAAGAAAAATCATTAGTGAACCTCAAAGTATTGAAGAATTAATCTAGTATGTGAAGGGGTTTGAAAATCTAATAATCATGGATGATTGGAATACAGTAGTGGGAGAAGGAAATGAGGGGAACAGTGTGGGAAGTTTTGTTCTAGGGGGAAGAAATGACCAAGGAAGCAGAATTGTTAGAATTTGGTGAAAAATATAAACTCATCATGGCAAACACACTATTTAAACCTTAGAGCTGCTGAGGGGAAAACCTCTTTTAAATTCAGATGAGAGAGCTAAATGAAGGAATACATAGAGAAATTTTATGATGGTAATGATTTGAACAACAATGTACTGGAGAAAGACTGCGATGATGACATTGATGACTTAGAAGATCCTGTTTTTAATGACTGAATTTCACAGAGCTTTGATGATTTGAAATCAAGCTTGGAACTATTGAAATCCTTGGGTACAGAACAAATCCAAAGATTATTCAAACTCTTATCAGTTATGTAACAGGAGAAATTCTAACTGATTTTAATAGAAGTATCATCTTTACACTTCTGAAGAACGCAAAGGCAATTGTGACAATTAACAGACTATAAGTCCAACATCAAATGCTTCAAAATTACTGACTAGGATAAGAATAGAAAAGTTAATGGAAGAGGTAGTAGATCAAGAAAAGTTTGAATTTAGGAAAACTGCAGTACAAGAGAACAAAACTCTTGCTTTAAGATTAGTAGAGTCCGCATATGGATTACTGTTGTGGGATTTGGGATCAGTAACGCAAGGGTTTGATTGACACAGAAGAGAGGGTACAGAGGAGAGCTGCTCGATTTGTGACTGGTTGCTACAGCCCTTATGAAAGCGTCACAGAATGGATATTTTTTTAATCTGCTAAACGGCTCTCTAATAGCAAGGTCTTTAGAGACGGGAAAGGATGGGGGGCAAGGAATGGGAAGGAATTCAGCCATGGCCTTTTGAAGGAAGCATCCTGGCATTTGCCTGGAGTGATTTGGGAAACCATGGAAAACCCAAATCTGGATGCCCAGACGGGGATTCCAACCGCCGTCATCCCGGATGCAAAGACAGAACGCTAGACGTTACACCACCACCACACTCGGTACAGAATGGATACATAGATTCATATATTTTGCTGGGATCGTTTGGAAGACAGATGACATCATTTGAATGTATTGGAGAATATGTGAAATTCTATGACCCACGAGTGCAGTGAGATACTTCTTCCGCCAACCTATTTGGGTCACAATGACCGGAGGGATAAGATTCTGTCACCCACAATGTTTGTGAATTGCACAGTAAGGATGTAGATGTAATAGTATTTGAAGGGCAGATCAAGAAAAACAATGATACTTTTATGGCATTTTTTGAGTTAGAAAAAGCTTTTCATTACGTTAGGTGGGACAAGATGTTCAAAATTTTAAAGAAATGTCTAAAATAATGAGATAGAAGAACACTTTATAATCTATATAAGAATCAATTGGCTACAATCAAAGCAGAGAATCATGAAAGACATGCATCAGTTAAAAAAGGTTTGCAACAAGTTTGTAGTCTATCCCCATTAATCTTCAACTTGTATGTAGAGGAAGTAATAAAGGAAGTAAAAGAGAAATTTGAATGCGGCATAAATGTTCAAGGAGAAAAAATCAGTATGCTATAATTTTCTGATGACATACCAAGGATCTAGAGAAGTTACTGAATAGTATGAAAAAAAGGATGAAGGTAGACTTTGAACTAAACAGAAATCAAAGCAAGACAAATGTGATTAAATGTAGCAGAAATGATAGCAATAATAGTAGATTAAATATGAAAATAGGATCAGATGCAATAATTAATTAGGAAGTAAAATTAAAACTAATGGCAGACACAAGATTGACGTTAAAAGAAGATTAGCACTAGCAAAAAGAGCCTTACTGCAACAGATAAATCTTTCAATTTCAAATATTGATCTAGGATTCAGAAAGAACTTTTTAGAACCATGTATGGAACACAGCACTTTATGGTAGTGAAGTATGGACTTTACCAGAAAGAAGGAAATTGAAGCATTTGAAATGCTGTGCTATAAAAGGTAGCTGAAAATTAAGTCGATACATAAAGTACAAAATGAACATGTTTTGGAGATATTGGGTAAGGAGAGAAGTTTGTAGAAGAGTCTCACAGAAAGAAGAGACAGGATGGTGGGTCAAATTTTAACACATACTGGATAAGTTAATTTATTAGTGGAGGGAACAGTCAAAGGAAAGAACTGTGGAGATATACAAAGATTAAAATATGTGAAGCAGACAACTGAGGATGTACATTGTAAGGAGTATGTTGAGATGAAAAGGTTAGTACAAGATACGAAGGGATGGAGGATTGTATTAAACCAATTGAGATACTGATGACAGAAAAAAAGTATCCCTCCCGCACCATTCAAAAAAACTGGATTCCATGAATACTTCCCACTTTGATAGAAATATATAACTTGCTAATATTGGAATGGGCTACTTTGCAACCCGCAGAACCAGGTAGCTTTTGGGCTACAAGAAATGATTTCTTCAAAAGTTTCGTGAATTTTGCAGACAAACTTAACTAAAATACTAAACAAAAAAAAAAAAAAAAAAAAAAAAAAAAAAAAAAAAAAAATTTGAAGATGATTAATAACAATTGAACTTTTTCATAGTCTGTCAACGAAGTACAAAAAATTTACTCACCAATTCCAGTGAAGAATCAACAATTTCTAGAGTACAAGGTGACGTGCAATTAACATGAGGCATCAACAAAAATGGCTCCTTTGCAAAAGCCTTAACAACTGGTTCAAACCTAATGGAAAAGAATTTTGCATTCACATCAAATGGTTTTACTACAGATACATTTACAGTTATCTCCTTCTCACATGAACTGTCTATTAATACTGTATCACGCTGAAACTTCATTGTATATTTTGCCTGAAAAAAAAAAAGGAAAACAGATAGTTTCTGTCTTTTTTGGCCTTAAAATTAATAATTTTGTACAGCAACAAAAACAAAATACAATTTTAATGTTCAGTAACATGTACAAAATACAAGGCTAGTCAAAATGATTGCAGCAATTACACGATTTTTCTTTTGGCTGTCCTATTATAGGTACGATGATAGGATTTGCTATTATAAGACAATGGCTCTCCAAGTTTTGATTGCACTAAATGCAAGCTTCCCATGATGGCCACTAGAGAGCAAAATGGTTGAAAGTGAGAAAGCGTACATTGTTATTGAATTTCATTTGACTCAGTCTGTGGTTACTGTTCAGCGACACTTTAGAATAAAGTTCGACAATGATCCCCTGCATGCTAACACCATTCGGCATTGGTATCAACAGTTTAAAGCCACAGGATGCCTTTGTAAAGGTAAAACAACGGGTCACCCTCCTGTGTCTGAAGAAACCATTGAACGTGTGTGTGCCAGTTACGTTCATAGCCCACAGAAATCTACTCCTTGAGCAAGCAGGATATTAGGTATTCCACAGAAGACCATTTGGAGAATCCTACAGAAGTGACTTTGTATGAAGCCTTACAGGTTACAGTTGTTAGAAGCACTGTCGCACAATGATGAAGTGCGTCGTTTTCAGTTCTGTGCCCAATGTCTAGAACAAGATGAAACATTCACAGAAAAACTTGTGTTTAGTGATGAGGCCACATTTTATGTGTGTGGAAAAGTGAACAGGCTTAATGTGTGCGTTTGGGGGACCGAAAACCCCATGCTTATATGCAGCACATTCGTGACTCTCCCAAAGTGAACTTGTTTTGAGCGATCTCACGAAAGAAACTTTATGAGCCTTTTTTCGTTAATCAGGTGACGATCACAGGGAAAATCTATCTGCAAATGTTGCAGAATTGGCTCATGCCACTTCTGGAAGCTGACAGTGAAGATTTCATTTTCCAGCAGGGCAGTGCTTCACTCCATTTTTCTCAAGTTGTCCGTAATTTCCTAAACACCACGATTCAAAACGAATGCATTGGTCGTGCTGAGGATGCTGATCGTTAGCTGAAGTCATGGCCTCCATGTTCCCCTGACCGAACCCCCTCTGACTTCTTTGTGTGGGGTTTTGTAAAACACTTGTCCTTGCCACCAGTACCAGTTGATCTGCTAGACCTGCGGGTTTGCATCACCAATGCATTTGCTCTCATTGACAGAGACATGCTGCATGGGGTATGGGAAGAACTCTATTACAGACTTGATGTGTGCAGTGTCACTAAAGGTGCACATATTGAGCTTCTGTAGACACTAAAAAAAACTTTCACAGTTTGTTTATATATCTGTGCAATCTTTTAAGTATATGTCAAATAATAAATCTGCAGTAATTTTCTGAAATCACTGGAATCATTTTGACTAGCCCTGTACTTTATTTAGGGTTTTTAAGAAGACAAAATTTATTTAAATTTTTACCTTAATGGTGAAATTTCGATTCCCAACGCGATGAGCTCGCATGTATATAGTCTTTTCCTTACTTAATGATGTTTCCAAGTTTCCAAGGTCAAAATGAATTGGAAGTGACAACAATTCTCCAGAAACATCTTCACACAATTGAGCTAAGAAGTAAGTGGAAAAAGTAAATGCCAATTACAAATTCCATACTGACTGTCAACAACAAGAAGTAATACACACACATAAAATTTATTTTAAGGTAACTGTGGAACTATATAGATCAGAAGACATAGTAGTAGTAGTAACTGAGAGTTTTTTAGTTTGATAATAGTGACAATGAAAATGTTGTAAGGCAATGAATATAAGACTAGGGAACTTAAACTCATAATTCACTATGGTTGAAGGTAAAAGGGCTGAGATGAACACAAATATACTATAAAATATTTCAGTATACAACTTAGTCATGATTAGAATTTTTCTGTTTATGGCTTTATGCCTCATTGACATCAAGGTAATTGGAGACAGGAAGAACTGGAGGGCAAGGAATAAGGGAATGGGAAGGAATTTGGCCATGGTCATTTAAACAAACCAATAGTGATTTGGGAAACCATGGAAAACCCAAATCTGGATGGCTGTGAGGGTGATTTAAACCTGCGTCCACCCAAAGGCGAGACCAGAGAGTTACTGTCTACCCACCACGCTCAGCCTTGCTTAGAGGACATTTGGCAAAGGAATCAAATACTAACATATTGTAAAGTATGTTCAAGATTGTGTTTGTGTGTTCATTGCCGCCTGCTTGCCTTCAAATGTGATGAATGATTGGTTTGATTTTCTTGTCTTACCTTATTTTCAATTTTTAGTTTAAAAGTCATAGCAAATCATCACTGCATAGTCTAAATTTTTTGTGTTAGCTGTTCACCTTGACAGGCATTTGATTGGAGTGGAGACCTAAACTTGCATTAGGGCAGATGAGGCAGACCATTTGGTATATAAGGTAGACTTTATTTAGTGCTGGTCTTATGTCTAAAATGAGAAAGTTTCATAACTGGTTCAATTGGAGAAGGTGATAGTGGCAAGGTGTATGCTGCAAGTACTGCACTGTAGTTACTGCAGAAAAATAATCCAAGTGGGTGGTTTGTAATAGTCCGGAGGTAGGTATTTATTTAAAACCATTTTCTTAATGTTGATGTTCTTCTGAAACCCTTCTAGATGGCAGTTTTGGAGGAACTGTAGCAGAAAACAAGAATTGTGTGAACTGAAGAGGGCTTCTTTATTAGACTAGGCACAAATTGAGACACGTATAGCGCGTGTAACATGAAGTGACATGTGCGGCATGATGCATGCATGATATACGCAGAGCGTTGTGGTCCGCAAATTGAGACGCAGTTTCCAAGCGGAGCGCATACCACTCGCTTCTGATAATACATGACACGCAAAGAAAACATTTTTTATTATTAACATTTGTCATAATTAGAATCAGATGGTGCCGAACATGGAGTTTTGCTTTATTCCTTGCTGAATAAGAAATTTATCTAAACTAACGAGTGCGGATTAAAAATTAATCACAGTTGATATTAGAACTGTGGGCAAATTTATCAATGGAAATGTATTTACTAGTAGTGCATCGGGCATGAAAATAATGTAATACATGTTACTACTTCTGTCTCCTGAAAGTATACCTACGACAAACCACGGAATGTGTCTTTGGTATACTGTCTTCATGGTTTCTTGTGTTCAGGAAACCATTGATAGTAAAGTGGACCCAGTGAAAGATATTGTAAAATAAGATCCCATTTTGAGCAACTACTTACTTAAAAATAATAACTGTAGAGATACAAGTATAGAAAAGCTGTTTCATTAGAAAACACATTAAAAATAAACTTATCAACAATAAAATCATGAATTTCTAAAAAAAAATTAAGGCTATATATCATATAACATTTTATGCTTTAAACGTTATTTCACATAATAAAAATATGTAAATGAATTTTAAATCAAATAAAATCAATGCTCAATGATTGTTGAATTTTAAAAAAAGACATAAAAATATTTTGCAATATGGGGATTTGAACCCGGGTTCGCAAAACGGTAAGCAGGGGCCTTGCCCCATACACCATGACAAACCTTTCAATCTGAGGCTACCAATTTTCTTCATAACTATGGCTCATTTTGAAGAAATGGTTGTTGTATAGACATATGGAGTAAATCCTTTCAACATATATTTAGGTGATCAAAATCTGTTCTCAACATGTCTGATGGTTTCCAAGTTAGTAATGGTAGCATAAGATGTGAACAATATCAAACTATAGCAGCAAACTCAATCACTGCATGAACAAGAAACTACATCAGCTATTTTAAAAGTGAGGAAGAATTTCACTTAATGTTTCCACAACTGAGCAGCAGTTCCATCTCAAGGCCAATCCGTTATGATTGGAAAATAGTGACAACATACCACAAATCATTTGTGCACGTTTTACATTTTATAGGTTGTGTGGGGTCATTTAGAGCTAACGTTCCTTTTTGATGTACTAATTAGAAAAATCCTTTCCTTAGTATGTACGATATGTATTAACGAAAAATTGTGAGATGGCTATTTGTGGAAATATGGGTAACATTAATTGTCCTTCAGATAACAATTATTTGCAGTGACACCCCGAGTCAAATTCTTCAGTTTTTTACATGTTTTGTATAATAAAGCTCTTTGTGCTACATCACTGCCTCTATCAACTTTTTCTTTTAAAAAAGGCACAGATTAGAGGGTTATCAACACCACACATTCACAAGCATGGCACGAGAAACTGTGCCTCGACCTCAGCGTCGCGTGACAGTGAGCAGCCGCGAGTCATGCTGCATAGTGTTATGTTCCCAATGTGCGCTGTTGTATTTGATTCCGTAGTTTACAAAAAAGCGCGTTGTGCTGCGCCACGTCACATGTGCTATATGTGTCTCAATTTGCACCTAGCCTTTGACTAGATGTATATACTACACACTAAATGGTCAGATTATGTCAAAGGAAATGAATTCCATGGAAGGAATGGCAGTAGTTGAAATGGAATTATTGTTATGCTGGGGAAACACTAATATTAAAATCTAATGTCAATTTATTGCAATAATCTGTGCACCAAAATATCACATTAAAATATGCATTAAAAGGGTGTCTACACATTACATTTAATGTTTAACAGCATAAGGCACATGATAAACAATATGTTATTTGAAGATGGAGGTTGAGACTGCTGTATGATATTAGTATCAATATGAATTTATCAAATTATGTGAGAAATACAAAAAAACAAGGTTAAAAGAAGATGATGGATGATATTAGCCATTAGAACAAATGATGAGGTAGAATAAACTCAGTTTCTATAAGTAATGTAAGGAAAGCATTTCGAAATAAAAGATTGATTTTTCTCAAACTTTTCTTTTGTACCTTCATCTTTTTTACGTGCCCTCTTTACCCTTTTTTTCACGATTTTAGCTTTGGCATAGCCTTATGTTGTAAACATAAGTGTAAATACATTAATTTCAGAAATATATCTCTGTGTTCAATGTGATGTCACTTGTGTATATAAAATGGAGGAAGTTATACATGATGCCATATATAAACCACTGAGCCATATATACACTTGCCCCTGCATCAGATTTTACGGATTTCTTATATTTATTTAAATGTATTCTGTAGTAACACATAAGTCTCCATTTTCTTTTTCAAATTTTCTATAGTTGTTGAAAATGACAATCCTTGCAAAATCTGACACCAAGCATCAGCCCAAAAATCACAATTTTTGTAGATTTTCTGTCAAGAATCCCAGGAATAAAGATCGGTTTGAAGAACTTCTAAAAATTCGATTTTTTTCATTAGACCACTCCATTCTCTGTTTTTGTAGATCACCGTGTTCAAAACTAGTACTTGCTGCATTAACAATGTGAAATGCTTGTGTGAGTTACAGTGTAATGCTTAACATCGTTACTAATGGCATTAACAAATTAGTGTTCCAAGTTCCAGCTGCACCTGCATATAATGTCAGATAATGTGATAATTATTGGACATTAGATGTTAGTGTATTCACTATGATTTGAGATAGTAAACATAGCTTCTATGTATCTGAACTATACACATGATTTGAGGGATATTTTATTCATGACTTTTTTTGTATAAATGGCCCAGGAAACGAGTGGCTTAAGAAAGGACCATGCTGGTACCCATAGCATAGTTAGAAGTTGAAGAAAAAGTTTTCGATGTGAGTAAAGTGGACCAGACAGAAAAAGGATGTTCTGAGAAAAACGTGTGGAGAAAGAGATTTCTATACAGCACTTTAGGCAAAGAGAAGAGGCACAGTTGATAAAAAGAAACTGACAGCAATAGAGTAAATCACATCTTACTTACTGGCTTGTTCAATGCTTGAATCTTCTAACCCTGGAGTTAATGCCACATCCACAACTAACTCTTGTAGTCTTTGGTCTTCCCTATTGGTTAAAGATATTTTCATTGGGTACCACTCTCCCAACAAAGCTGGATCTTCATGAATTACTTTCAGTTCTAGTTTGGAGTCTCGGGCTACAATTTCTGCAGTACCCAGTGCCCGTATATTGTCAAAATCAGGCATATTGAGGGGTGATGGCCTATAAATAGAAAAATATATTTATTGCTAGTAAAAGTGATAAATCAGAAGCTGAGAAAAAATTTACTATGTCAAAATAAGGAGAAGTTTACATCCTAAAAACAGAAAAATCAAAGGCTAACTAGAAGTAACAAAAGTTTTTAACAACAAATTACATTAATCAAGGAAGGAAGCATTAAAAAATAAATACATGTCAGCAGTCAGCAGCAGAAGATAGTTGTGGTAGCTGACAATATGGACAGGCATATGGATGGATTCAAAAAAGTGTAAGCACCTTAGAATTTGAGCAAATTCTAGTTTTCTTAGCTTAAAACACAAGGGAGGAAGTAGGCTTCCCAGTAAGCACATAAATTTTCATTGCAAGTATACGAAGTGAAAAACGTTTTATGCAGAAGCTGATACTGGAAGCCAATTCAATAAATAAACCATTTTAAAAACAATAAAGACCCACAACACTTAATATAAGCAATAAATAAACATTTTTTAATAGTAAAGAATCTTTAAACTAACCTGGAATAGAGTAATCCATTATTATCCAACATGTAAACAATAGATTTTTGGTTTCGTGACTATTCCACTGATTCTCATCATTTTTCGATGCAGTAAAGCAATTTCAAAATAATAATAATTCAAAAGAAAGCTAAATTCATTAAAATTCCATAGTTTCAGGTCGTGTAATTAGCGTAAATAAAATTTTAAACACCTCGTGGAAAACACTTTCACTTTTAACAATTTTTATCATATATTTTCGATAATTTCTCGAACTAAAAAGTAGATTCCCTGAAAGAACTAAAAATCTAGTATAACATATTTAAATTTCGGAACATTCCATGCAGAAGAACAGATTTTATATACATTTTAAAGTTATTTCGTCATCTATCACAACGTGGAATTGCGATTAAACCAAGCCATTTCCGTAAATAAAACAACTTTCTAAAAGTTTTAAACATGTAACTAAATTCAAAGAAAATTCCGATAACTTCACTTTTTCGATATAAACAACACCTGAATAGTTATTAAACATAAACCAAGTATCTGCTCAACAGATTTAAACCAGACCTTTGTTAGACTCTTAACTTTGTCATTTCACCACCAATCATAATAAAATCTACACCACTGGAATCGGGAATTAACGTAGAACACGATAACACTAATTTTATCACGATAATTTGTAATTCAGCAGGGTCACCTAAAAAGTGCTTAAATTAAGATAGAAATCGGGGAACTGCAAATTAACTATCGGAATCTTTTTACCAATGCACCTGAAAACAAAATTTAATTACAAGAAAGCTAATCATTAGAGAAATTTTTCTAAATACTTTTCATAAACCTTAAAGGTCAAGCTTCCCACAGGTTGATTTCAAACGTATTCTATAATTACATTTTTTCACACTATTTCTGATAAGCGTCCATACACATGTGGTATGCAGATGGGGGTATATAGGTAGGAGCCTAGGAGAGGCGCTTTGTCTTTATCTTTTGTCTGTAACCTGCGAACGTTGTGCTAAGGTAATCTGCACTCGGTATGGTGCGTATGTGTCGGTTAGGACTAGCAATAACCAGAAATCATTGAACTTTGAGTGACCGCATGGCTGACGTACGACCATGCTAGATTTTCTGACGAGTGACTAGTAATGACTTTGAACTATTAATTTTTCTAAAAAGGGGTTTGTTCGGTTCTCTTCCTCTCCATAACCTGCAATTTTTTTGGAAACGTTTGATTAGATAGCCTATTTGACTGCAATTGCTGTTTTTCCAAATGTGATTTGAATAAACTTTACATTTTTCAACAAGTGGACTTTTCAAATGTGTTAACCTTGAACAGTAACTCTTTTCTAAGCTTTTGGGACAAATAAACTTAGTGGCGGCCGATAAGCATTACAGTTAAATATTCCAGGCAGGCACATGGTCAACTTAAAATTATTGATGCAGATTTAGAGAACATTTCACTTCGAGTAAACATTCAGTTAAGGTATCTAGGCCTATACTTCGCCCTGGTATAGCAGCTTTGTTCCTTACAAAAGGTAAAGGAAAGTAAGTAAGGTTAAATATAGAATAGAATACAACAGATCTGAATGAATAAACATTTATATTTACAACTGAAAAATAGGTAAGGCTATATAATGATAATGCCACTCACAAAAGGAGCTCAAGAAACCTTGTATGTGTTTAATTTTTGTCTTACAGCACTAAAAGGACACCAAAATTATTGTGTATTTGCCCTCTTAACACCAAATCTCATAAGGCTATAGAAGGGAGCCATCACTTGTGACAAGATGCGATAGAAACAGTTAAAACATAAACATGGAACTAGCAGAAGTTGTCAGTGTTAAACCCTTCTTCAAAACAGTGAACAGGGTAAGGGCCAGAGAGCAACTACCTAGTGGTTGCACAGTGGCAGTTAACTGTGAAGGCAGGGAAGATTACTGAGTGGAATTCAAAAATTGTGACAACATTCACTGAAATTTAAAATGGCAAAACCTGAAGCATTCTAGCAACATCATTTCTGGCAAGTGGCACTTTTTTGGGGGGGATATAGGAAGGTAAGATAAAGAGTGAAAAGTGGGCTAGTGGCTGGAAGCTCAGGAACAGAAATGAGGGCAGTTGGTAATAAAGGGAAAGGGTATTACGGAGTATTATCTAAGATTGAGAGTTGGTGGGTTCACATGCCCAATTTCTATAGGTAAACAGGTTCAAATATGTGAGAAATTTATAGGTAGCATGTAATCATAAAAATTATGAAGCAGGAATTTAAATTATTGGAATACCTGTTTTGGCATGAGCGCAACAAGACAATCAGGAGTTTGCTTGAATATCTATTGCACAGGATCATTTAATCCAATTAATAATGAATTTTTAATTGGTCCTATACAGCAAACAGGCCAGATGTAACAAGTTATTTAGTAAAAGAAAAGTCACATCGCATTTGATCGATAAAGCATTCACTGATGTTGAGGAATAGTGAATGTGGCAGAAATAGGACACAATATTTCTTATTTTGTGGGAAGGACCATAGTGCTGTCTTGTCAGAAGAGCCAAGATTTAGCTGATGTTAATGGTTCTAATGAAACAGGTTCCAGGGAAGAGAGAAATGATTTTTGGAAGGAGGGATTCACTTCAGGGCAGAAAGACTTCAGGCAGGGTCAGAAATGGACTATAGTAGTTCTTGAATGGTGTAGAATGTAAAAGTTAAAATGCTGTGAATGTATTTGTTTATGTACTGGATTAGATGGGTAATAAGAGGATACTAACACTTAAGCGGTTAGAAAATTTGGAAATGTTTTGAGAGTTGCTAGTGTTCTATTGCTAGAAGTACAACTGTTATACTACAGATGAGCCACTGGGGTGATTGATAGGTGGAAAGGGTGGTAAGAGGAGGTAGGGGACGAAAGTGAGTCTAATCTTCAGCACTTCAAACTTCCACTTCAATTAGACCCATCTTCCTTCCAACTATCCCTTCCTATTACAGGAGTTCTCTGTTACCATCCTCCCTCAACTCACCAATCCTCAGCATTGTGGAAATCTCACCTATAAGAGAACTGCCCAGAAACAGTAACACCATCTTTTCAGTTGAGAAGGGCTCAGCCATCATAATCGTGGACCACATTAAATGCAAGAGAGAAGCCCTCAGACACCTCTCTGATACCATCACCTACCATCCACAGATGATGCATTAATGGTCTGGATCCAATTCCTTAAACAACAATTTTGTTAAATTCTCCAAAACAAACATCTACCGTAATTGGGATGTTTATATATGGTAAGGTGACCACCACACCTCTCTCCGCATCTAGCCCACAAATTATTTACAACAAACCTTGCATTCTGACAGATGTTCCTTACAAACCAAAAATTCCCCTAGCAAGTATACAGGGGCAAGCAGGTGAGATCTGTGGCTGGAGAGTCAGGTGATCAGTTTCAGTAAATGAGTCGAGTCTGAAGTCGGCATTGGAGTTGGGAGCAGGACTTGGGGGGAGGGGGTGGTAGCGGCGGATGTGGCCAGAGAATAAGTTGGACAGTGTAAACCAGACAAGACAATCTCTTTATCGCAGAGTATTGTGCAGTATGTAGCGATGTGGATATTCTGCACAGTAAAGTGACATACAAAGCAATTGAGAGCAGTACCAATGCTCATGGTAAAGCAGACAGTGTAAACAAGAAAAGAAAGTCTCTTTATCACAGAGTATTGTGCATGTGATTTCGCAGGTACAAGTAAGTGTTCGTGGTGATGTCAAAAATGCAGGAGCCTGCTTTCTTCGAATATGAAGTTCCAATAAATAATTCATGGTCAAAATTGTAAAAGGTGGTTGATCTCGCGGACCTTTTGAGGAAATAAAATTGTTACCTCACAACTGCTGAATAATCATTTCAAAAATCCTAAAGTTTTCTGAACTATTTTCAACGTTATGACGGTGGCGACCAGGTCCGAGTTTGTATTTACTTAATTGTACTAAAAACAAATAACATTTATACTGACTGTGTTACATGGCTCTCAAGCAATGACAAGGCAAATTTCGACTTTGAAATAATTTCAAGTAGTCTTTGAAAGAAATTGCGTTTGTTGGCCAGGTGAAAGTAATGAGACAGTGAAAACTCTTAATTATTTGTGAAAAATATGGTAACAGAAATAAGACAGAGTCAACAATGGGACTGTTTCAGCAGATTGGCTGAATAAGAGCCAAAGTTACCGAGGGAAAAGACATTCTACATACGGCCAGTGTCGCTGTGCCGTAAACTTGACTGTTAGCAGATATTTCACTGTCTGGGCAAGAAAACAACTGTGGCACCTTGTAGTGGTGGCAGCTACAACTACTCATTCTGCGGGAGATGCGATAGAAATTGCATCACCATGGGCGGTGAGCGAGTGATGTGAAGGCGGCACGAAAAACTAACTGCAGTGAACGGAAGAAGACTTCTAAAGCTAAGCAGCACCTACTCCCATTAAGTTTCTTGTACATGTTAGTTGTTTTCCGAAAATTTGTAGAAAATTCCATAGGGAAAGAAACTGTGGTGTATGAGGTTTCTTCTCTCATAATAAATACTTCAAGCTCATCTTATCATGATGTAGCTTTGCAGCTTGCTTTGCTGATTTTTTTCTTCTCTTTCCTCTGGTTTTGTCTTGTCTCATTTCTGTGTTAGACCTCAGTCATGCTGGGCTGGACTGAAGGAATTTATGGAACTCTTAACCGATCTGCTACAAAGTCGTGATGACAAACTTGGTGAAAAACTAAAACAGTCTTGTAGATAAGCTTAGTGAAAAGTTAACCAAGAATCTTGAGAATAAACTTAGTAAAATTTAACCAAGTATCTTAAGAACAAGCTCAGTGACAACTTAAACAGTTTTGGAGACAAGCTAAGTGAAAAACTATCCAATTTTGGGAAAATGTTTAGTGAAAGTACCCAAAATCTTGAGAAAAAGCTTAGAAAAAATTTAACTAAGACCCAAAATCTTGAAGATAACCTTAGTTCAAAGCTAAACAGTATTGGAAAAAAAAAAACAAGTGAAAATATTAAAGGCCTTAGAGAAGACATGAAAACCAAGAATGAGAGACTAAAGGATTTTATGGATGTGAAATTTGTCGAAGCAAGGGAGGATGCAAAGGTTAACAAATTCCTGATATTGGAGATGCAACAAGATGTTCAGAAGTGGACAGATGACATCTCACAAGGTGTTTACATGGGCAGAGAGTTGTTAGTCAATGCTCACAATACTGACGGTACATTGTGCACTGACAGTAACACAGTGACGGTGTACGCCACAAGAGAAGCAGTGAAAGTGTTGCACACAGTGAACACAACTGACCGTGTGCAGTGGCAAGTGACACTACAGGCCATTGACCCAGCGGAGCTAAGCAACAATGAAACAGCTGATGACAGCAGCAGATTTATTTACAACAGCGTAAGGTGGACGAGTTGGAGGCAATGAGGGACAATATAAGGGAACTTCTGCTGTTCGAGTTCATAATGAGGAAACATGAAAAAGAAGATATAATTCGAAAAGAAGCAAAGTACCAAATGGACAGAGTAAAGAAGAGAGAATGGTTAGACCTGCATGATGAGGACAGAAATATAAAGAAACGTAGAAGAAGGAAGGTACGAGGGTAGAGACAGTTTTGTGAAAAAAAGGAAAAGTGAATCTTGCTGTAAGTGATTACAACCAAAATAATCTAAGGCGCGTGTAGCACTATTTATGTAATAGGGTGTATGTGTTGTTTTTTTCTTTGGAGATGGGATGAACTATAAACTCATTACAAACTAGTGCTGTTATACCTTGTTTGGAATCATCCATGTTTGGGACAATTTTCTTCACATTTAATATGCAATTTTGTAATGAGTTTTAATTTTTGTGTGATTTGGTAAAATGTTAGATTGGTAATTTGGAAAAAGGCTTTGGATATGTGGGAATTTGAACTGACTCACACTTTGGGGATGACTCTGCTTATGAAGTCACAAAATAATTTGTTAATGATATTGTAAGAAAAGAAGTTTTAGGCAATCTGTTGAATTTGTGACCTGTTTTTGTAAAATGATGTATTAATCTATGTTTCCTGTAATTGTGGTTATTGCTGTAGTCAATGGAATAGACTAGGGAATGGAATAGAAACGATTTATCGGGCGAGCAAACTTAAAATCCGGCAGAAGTAGCTCTTGATAAATCACTCCAGCCATCCTGATATGGGTTTTCCATGATTTTCCCAGATCACTCCAGGCGATGGTTCCGCACAATAGCCATAGGCGCCTCCTACCATATCCCATATATTCCTTCCAAACTATTACCCTTTCGGATAGGTGGAATGCACCCTCTGCCACACACTTTTAGTGAATCATGGAGTATTAACAATAATCTACTATATAATTTCCTAAGCTCACTCACTCATCTCAATAGCTATTGGCTGGAGGATGATGAAATAGCGGGTCAGCCATCGCTCGCAAATTAACAGTGACCAGTGATATCATTAGGAGAAATTCGAGGTTACATCCATAATTTAATAGCTAAGCAATTGCTACAAAATTAATTGCCATAATACATTCATTAAGTTGGCTTTTCATAGAATTTCATAGTTAATAAAAATAGATAAACTTTAGTGCTGAAAAAACGAGGAACTGAAAGCAACATAAAAAACTTAAATTACCCATGGTATTTGCAGTAATCACGATTGCTAATTGTTATTCCAGCCTAGGCTAAATTCCAATTTAATTGAAACTTTCATTAATGCTGCTGTTTGACCAAAGTTTATACTATACAGTTTATTTGCTTTTTACTATTTTACTGACCGCTTTTATTCATGTTCGCTGTACGTAAGTTATTAGGTTATTCAAAGTGAACATCAGACCAAATATGTTACGGAATCGAGTATTCTGGCAGTTCATTTCTTCAGAGTTGCTCAACTATTTAATATTCATGAATCTTTATTAAGTTCTCTGGTTGTTACAGACACTATGACCAAAGATTACATTATGAATGTTTGTCCAGTCTCAATAAAAAACAATGTGATGCTTTCAAAGCAATTGCGCAATTCATTTAAATAGAAATTCTTCAAATTTTTCAGAGTGAAATTTAGGGTCAAATACAAGCCAAGGGGTTATATTTCAGCAAGTTAGACTCTAGCAACCATGTTATTTGAAACAATTATATGATAGCATGATAGTCTCTGCCCGTGATTAATATGTCTGTTAATACTTCTGAGTTATTCATGACCAAGAAATTTTATTCACCCTAGAGGTGAATTACAGCTCAATTTCATATTTGTACAGATCATGTTAACCTGTCATAATCTTTGACCTTAAAAACTGTAACTGTTCTAGACCCACGACAGTACGTAAAAAACAGTCACGGGCTTACACTAGTAAATAATAATCTCCTTGTGAATTTTGGCCTGATTGTGTTCAAATGTTTATTTTCATTTGTAGAACAGTTTACTTTGCAAATGAATGTATAAATGTAGTGACTGCCACCTTAGGAAGGATTTATATTGGTTTAAGGTAACCCTATCGAGGTGGAGAATTTCCTCACGTACCCTATTTCTTTATGTTTTATTTTATGTCAAATTCTCCATTTATAAAATGTTTATAAGCGGATCCTTTGCCATAGTTTTTTGGGTCGGGGTGTAAGTATACAGGGGCAAGCAGGCGAGATATCTGTGACTTGAGAGTCACGTGATAAGTTTCGGTTAAATGAGTCAAGTCAGGAGTCGGCAATGGAGTAGGTGGCAGGGTTCGGAAAGGGGGGAGGGGGGAGGAAGCGAGGGTTAGTGGCGGATTTGGCCGGAGAATAAGTTGGTTTTGGTATGCTTGTAGTAAAGCAGACAGTGTGAACCAGAAAAGACAGTCTATCACAGAGTATTGTGTGGTATGTAGCGATGTGGGTATTCTGCATAGTACAGTGATGTAAAACAATTGAGAAAAGTGATTATACTCGTGGCAAAGCAGACAGTGTAAAAAAGAAAAGACAGTCTCTTTATAGCAGAGTATTGTGCATGTGATTTCGCGAGTATAAGTAAGTGTTCATGGTGATGTCAACAACACAGGAGCCTACTTTCTTCGAATATGAAGTTCCGATAAATAATTCATGGTCAAAATTGTAAAAGATGGTTGATCACACTGAACTTTCGAGGAAATAAAAGTGTTGTTACCTCGCAACTGATGAATAATCATTTCAAACACCCTAAAATTTTCTGAACTATTTTCCAAAGTTATGTTGGTGGCAACCAGGTCTGAGCTTGTTTATACTAAAAATTAACAATTGACTTATATGTTACACCCTCTTTACAGCTTTACCTTCTGTTGAAGATACAACAGTTTTGATAAGGAACTGCTTTCCAAGTACAATCAAGACCTACATGAGCTCTAGCTCCTTACCTTGTGCATAAACAAAGCTTTCTTGCTGCATATCATCCCTCGCAGAAATTCTGCACTGCATGTACCAAAACCGACCATACCCCCAAATGCTCCATACAGCTATCTCCTTGTCTCAAGTCTATTAACCAAATCCTTGTGTCAGCACTACTTCTAATGTTTCTTCCCCAAAATGTGTGAAATATTCTCTCCAGAACCCTTCTCATTGTGCTTCAGCAGATCATCCCAACCAAAGAATATCTTGGTTCACAAATACTTCTCATAATTCCCTTAAACCTCCACATGGATCCTTTTTCCTGCTACAGACCCAACTGAACAACAAGCAGTATGCATCCTGTCACAACTTCCTATTTCAATCATAACACAGGTAATTCTTTTGCCATTATTGCATCTGCCATGTGCACAACCGTGTACCTTACACCAACTAATCTTCCTCTGCTGCGCATTTTCATATGAAGGCCTCACCAACAACTAATTTCACACAAGGATGAACAAGTAGCCACAAGCAAACAGTTTACACCTTAGACCCTACTGGTGAGCCTATCACAATCCCCCCACCCCCCTTTGAAATACTTGTCAATTTTACTGATCTTGTCTTGATTATTATTTTCTACATATATACATTCTTTAATATAGTCACTATTAATACTACATACCACCATTTCCAATAACAATGGTGTGTGCATATGACATCATCGTGATGTGTCACATCTCTTTACATTAAGAAGGTTCTTTCTGAAATATAGAAAATTATGGCCATCTTTTGCAGGTCAAATGGCCTGTTTTGGGACTGATAGGTGAATGAAAATTGAAGTGGCCTTCACTGGACAAAACTGTGAGGAATGCCCACAGTCCCACTCCCACAGCCTAGTTGTGATCTGGGCGATGAAGGAAGTTGTGGGACCATTTTTGAAACCAATGGACGGAAATGAGAACAAACTTCTGGCATTTAAATCTGGAACTACACAGCTAATGGAGAGTACCTCTGACAGGAAAGCAGATAATAGGGAAAAGAGTGTGACATCACGGAAATTATAATTAAATGTAAAAAAAATCAGTATAGACGCTTGTTACCAATCAGGTAGGAAATCAACACTGAAGTTTGTCTCCTGCACTTTCAATATATATCTGCATTCTCCAAAAAGAATGAAGGGAAGAAATAAAGCTGAGTACAACTGTGACACTGAGTAATCTTGTAGTCACATACTATCTTCTTATTACTAAGGAGAATAAACTGACATGTGCTATCCAAAAGATAAACTGAATATGCCCAAGAAATTGCTTACAAGCTTCCAGTCAGAAGATAAAGGTAACGGCATTGCATAGTAAATATGCAAACTGAACAAAAATAGTATTGGATCCGAGAATATTTTAAAACAATTTGCAACGTGACAAATCTACGATTATGATTAGGACATCTCACAAATAAGCTCCACAATACTAGGCAGTATGTGAGACCACTTAGGGACAAATAAAAAAAAAAAAGAAACCCAGCTCAAATTATAAGAGGTTACGGCAGTGTCAGTTTTGTTATGTGGGAGTGAACCAAAAGTATTAACTATTTCTTCCTGCTTATGGCATTATGCTATGGCAATTTCAAGGTCATTAGAGATGGAAATGGACTAAGGACACAAAACAGGAAGGAATATGGTCAAGACCTTTTGAAGAAACCATCCTGGGATTTGCCTCGACTGATTTCAGGAAACTGTGGAAAACCAAAATGTGGATGACCTGTGTTCTTCTAAGTGTGAGGCCAGAGCATAACTGCTCACCCACCAAGTTTGGTGGCATTAACTGAAAACTTCAAAGAAAGAATGAAAGAAGACATAATAAACAAAGAAATCAAGGAACTTAAAATATTTTCAATAAAAGAAAAAACTGAGGATAATAAAAAAATATGGAATGAACATTCAAGTAGAATGAAGGGAAACAGAATTCCAAAAACTGTATATGAATGCAAGCTTAATGAAAAAAATTATGAGGCATATGAAAAAGTACTAAGTAGCCATGGCAGGCCAAAGGGCCTAAAATCTGTTAAACGGACTAAGAAGTTCATCTTTTTGATTTTTGTCACCGTCCCACTTCAGCAAGCGATGGATTTACTTCAACTACACTTCCTTTTCTTTCTTTCACAAAAGTAGTTAATGTTACGTGAATTTTAAGTCCATCAGTATTGGATGAGTATTACACTTGAATCTGGATCTAGAGAGTCAGGCAAGTACAAAAATCTGCCAAATAGTACTCATATATAATATATGAACTTACAAAGCAAAGGTATTTTTCTGCAGAGATGATTATACTTAAAGCTACAGAATTAAAATTAATAATAATAAAAAAAACTGTATGTTTTCAATGAAGGAAGCTTCTGAACCTTTGATGTAATTATACCACATTTGGACTCTTAAGTGTGTGATAAAGTACTCTGAAAAACACCAGTTTCTAATGTGTAAATAGAAACTCAACACCTCGAATTTGTACCTGAGAAGCAAACAAATTGAGGTTCTCGGAAAAGCTCAAAATCTTAAATAAAAGTCAGAAAGTGTGTAATGATATAATCAGCTTTGTCCCATTGAAACTACTTGTTTAATGTTAATTTTGGATTTTTCTTTTATGTGTAAAAAACAGTAGCAGTACAACAGAGAATTAATAGATGTACCTAAAATGCTGAAGTTCAGGACAAATTGAATCAGATGCTGCACCAGATTCATTGCCACTGCCGGTGAATCGTAGAATAGCACAACGTTCTGAACCAAGATGCAGAAGATGTGATCCAATCTGTAGCTCGCGGCCCCCCTCAGGGGGCAGAAACTTACAAGTGAACCGCTTGACTTCACCACATGAGAAGTGAAGTAATGGTCCACCATCACAAACAGCAAATTCAGAACTGTAACTTGCATTGTTTACTGTGACAGACAGCTTGCTGAACTGAAGAGGTTGTGGGCAACTGCTCCTAAGAAGGATGAGAGGGAGAGCTTAATTGTTAAAAAATCTTTAATAAATATGTCTACAGAACAAAAAAGTAATTTATATTAAGAAGGAAAGATTTATAATAGAGCCAAAGTACAAATGAAACAAAAAAAGAAGACTAGTTTACCTTATGAACACTTCAATCACAACATATTCATCAGCTTGGTAACGATCTTTTGTGAAACATGCTCTGCTTTCAATACAAGAAGTTATGCTATTCATTTCAACAGCTACTGTAAATGGTTCTGATTTACATGCTTTTGTCCAAATATCCTTTGCTCGTAAAGCTTCTTCTGGTATAATATTTGGCTCAGGATCTGGTGGTACTTTCTACAGGAGAAGGGGAAAACTAGTTATTTAATACATGTGTGAGTTATAAGAAAACCTTAAAATAGTCAGTGAGTAAAATATATGTCCTTACCTTTAATATTTTATCAAGATTGTTATATATACGAATTTTCTCATTTAGAGATAGCTGTGTTGTTGTGGCTAATGCTTCTAGAGAAAGGGTTAAATAATCTTGAACATTTGCTGAGAGGTAAGCGCAATTCATTGCCCGTGTCAGAATGTTGGTTAATAGCAGCCACCATTTTTCACCACGGTAATCCCACAACATATGCGACAGTAATCTGATATTAAAGAAAAAGTTTATCAACTTTTATTTAACAGCAATGGTTTAAAACAATTTAAAAAACAGAAGACAGACCTTATTATAAGATGGAAGTACTAGGAAACGTTCACAAGTATATTTTATCTAGTTAACAATTAATGATTTTAAGCAAAAGTCATCACTTACGTTAATGCTTTTCCATAGTCTTTAGAACTGTAGTATTCATCAGCCATCTGAACCACTGAAAAATTTTATATATCAGTTGCCATCACTGCAAATGCTATACTGATACAGCATGTACCTTTTCATTACTCACCCAACTGTCTCCTCATTTTCGGGCATCTATATGTTTTAAATTGTGATATAGCACTACTAAGTAATCCAATGATTATCATCTGAAAATAACATTAATAATAACAATGATTAAATAAAATTAAAACTACTTGGTAAACGTATTATGGGTATGTAACATTACATTCCATCTTGATACACTGCAACATTAATAGACTACACATTTCTAAACTGTACATGAACTATCGATAGAAAGTAAAAATTAAACTAAGGAAAAAGGAAATGGATTTAGGCAATATAATTGTAAGGACAGGGAAAATGACTCATCACTCACCAAAGTTGACGGCAGCGACGAGAGGAGAACATATATAAACACACAAGCAACCCTCGGCGTGTGCACATCTCCCAAGCCTCATGACTCATTTTCTCCATCATGATTAAGGTTTAACCGAAATATTGAGTTTATTTGTGTGTTTATATATGTTCTCCTCTCATCGCTGCCGTCAACTTCAATAGAAAGTAAATAAACTTAAAAATTACATTTTCTCTAAATGGAGCAAAACAAAACATTGAATGTCCTCAATGAAATATATGTTTTTAAACTGTTTGTTTTTGCATATCTTTATCTGTGTGAATATTATAACATTAGTAACACATGTCTTCCATATACCAAATTTCATTCTTAACTGCTTAGATGTAAGGATATTATAACATTTTAAAATAAATAATTTAGGATCTTTCATTTTTAAATATTATTTTAGCATCACACAAAAAATTCTCTCTTAATGTCATGATTTAGGGAGTCAATTTTGCAACCTTCATCCTTGTTGCTTTGGTAAGTAATGATTTCTTTTTCTGTCCTTAATGTGGCATACCCATCAAGTGCCCTCTAATACCTATGTGAGAAAAATATTTTGTCTGAATTCAAATATGGATGGGGTAAGTAATCAATCACTTACCAATGTTGGAAGGACAGACAGCACAAAATGTGTAAAATATCATGTGATCTCCTAATCATGGAACAAGAAGCATTCCAGATTGTGGTGTAGTACGCCTTTCAGAATTGAGCCACTAAAGGATATATCGATATTTTGAGTATTGATGACACTGGCTGAAGATGGATATCTTTGAAACAGCAAAGGGACGAGGTGAAGGTAGAAACAAAGGAGTACAGTGTGGTCTCTAGTGCAGTGTGGTCTCAGGTGCAACTTGGTTGAAACAAGTATTGTTTAACTTGTGTGTGGTTCCCACATGGAAGGTTGGTTACCTGAAATCAGAGGAACGGGAACATTGTCTGATGTCTTAACATGGTCGATCTTCTAATGTGGTATCGAAGTGACCTTTTCATCCTACCTGGATATAATAAAATATGAGAGAACTCTGAAACCACCAACTTTTATTTCAGTATTGAACATATGGTAACCTGCAGTAGGCTCATCCACTATTAAGTAACATTCTCTATTTCAATAGAGTGGTGATCGGATTACTTTTAAGTCGTAATTGGTGCATATGTGAGGCGGCCACATGGCAACCGTGACAGGATTCGAGAAATGTAATGGTTTGGTGCAATCTAAGGATGCATCGTTAGATCCCAAAACCTTTTATTTCTGTACTTGTAACTAAGGGAAATGTATGAGATATGTTGTGAGTTATTTCTGATTTTATTTGTAAACCATATATTTCTTCACGGAGCTAAGTAAGGGAAATGTATTGAGCTGTTTTTATTTTATCTGTAACATGTTCTTCATAACCTGAGATTTGTGATTGGTTAATTTGATACCAAAACCTCATGCAGTTACGTATTTATAATTAAGGGAAATACAGGAGCACATCTTGTGAATTTTCAATGTTATTTGCAACATATGTATTAATTTCAATGTTGTTCATAAGTTATAAGATTTGTATGAAAAGCAATTTCTATAACAGGTTAACCTCAGACACCACAAACATATTTGACAGTTTGTAATTTCAGTATTCTAATGTGAGAGATGAATTTTCTTAGTGAATTAGTGTGTATAATGTGAGGTCAAGGGAAAAATTTGAAGCATTCATACCTTAAATTTTACTAAATTTTTGGACAGTTAAAATTGCCAAAAATAAGGAAATATTTGAAGGGGCTGTGGGGTTAGCAAGCCTTTCAGAATCAAGCCACTAAAGGATGTATCGATATTTTGAGTATCGATGGCACTAGCTGAAAATGGATATCTTTGAAAAAGCAAAGATACTGTGGAGAGAGGTGGACACAAAGGAATGCAGTGTGGTCTCTGGTGCAGCATGTTTGGAACGAGTGTTGTTTAACTTGTGTATGGTTCCAACGTGGAAGGCTAATTATATGCAAGCAGAGGAATGGAGATGTTGTCCGATGTCTTAACATGATCGATCTGCTAAGGTGGTATCGGAGTGACATTTTCCTGCTACATGGATATAATAAAATTTGAGAGAACTCTGAAACACAAACTTTTATTTCAAGATTGAACATAATAGTGGATGAGCCCACTGCAGGTTAAGTAACATTTTCCATTTCAATAGAGTGGTGACCGGATTACTTTTAAGTCATAATTGATGCGTGTGTGAGGCAATGATGTACAATTCTCTGCCACAAGATGACAGTCATCCAAATTTTTATTTAATGGGCATAGTAATCAAATTTAACTATGGTAATTTAGATGAAAATATTTTAAAACAGGGTATTGTTAGTTTGTTTATACAGAATAGCATCTGTTATCCAAATTTCAATCAACCGAAATACTGCTTAACGAAAAGCTTTGCATGGTTTAGCAAGGAAAAAAATAAAAAGTCTGAGAAACATTGACTATCTGCTGGCTGAGCTTGAACATCTCCGCCACACCTTCTGGCGGAATGGATACCCAATCCCATTGACAGAACGGGCACTTTGATAAAGGGCAGATAAACGTAATATTGAGCAAGAAGAACAGCCTAAAGATCTTACCTTCCTTCCGTATGCAGGTAACATCTCTGGGAAAATCAGCAGGATTTTGGCACAACACGGAATAAAGTGCATTTTCCGCCCTCCTGCTAAAATATGGGATTTGCTGTGTTCTTTGAAGGATGATTTGGGTTTAAAAACGCCGGGAGTCTATAGTATACCGTGCCAATGTGGCAAGTGTTGTATTGGCCAAATCATCCACACCATCAAGGCTCATGTGACTGAACATCAGCGCAACATCCGGCTGTTTCAGCTGAAAAAATCTGTTGTGGCACAACACGTGATCGAAAATGGTCACAGTATGGATTTCAATAATGTGAGAGTTCTAGCTAAGTGTTCTTCCTTTCTTTTTCTTTAACTGATTAACATCTCTTAACAGCGAGGTCTTTAGAAATGGGGTTCTTTCTTCTGGGAGTCCGTCATTAAAGAAGCTACTGGGATATGTCTGTTTGAGAATAATGTGAACAGTGACACAATGTGAACATTGACGAGTGAAAACCACCTTTTTCCATTATAAAACAGTCACGTTTTTAGCTGATGGATAGTAGGACGGTGGTGGCAGATTCGTCCAACCCCATCTACAACTGATTCCAGAGCCGACCAATTATGGACAAGCAGGATGAAAACGGGCATTGTAGTCAGCCAATCAGAAGACGTACGATCCTGGCCCGCTACGGATCCGCGATCCAGTACAGTTTAGTAATTCACATAAGTACAATGAACCTGATGATGGCAGCAGAGCAAGCCGCCGAAAGCTTGTATTTTGATAACTTTCGGAAAACCTGTGAAGATTTCGTATCTAATAAAAAGTCTGTTTTGAAGGAAAAGAAAGTTTTGGACTTCTTTTTCTTTACAACGGTACAGTATAAGCCAACTTTTATAGCTTTTTGAACTTTTGGTACTGCTTATCACATGTGTAAGGCATGTTACACAATACAGTACAAAATACAATACATATACTGTAATCAGTTTAATACATATCATTGTTTCTCATTTCAGACTGGTGCAAATTTTTGCATTAATGATCTGTTATCCAAAAAAAAAAAAAAAAAAAAAATCAGCTATCAGAACCACCCCGTTTCAGATAATTGATACTGTACAGTAGTGCACATTGTACGCACTATTAATTTAAATCATTAAAACAACATAGTATACATAACTATCTGTGCAGTATATTATAATTAATGTTGTAGTCACTTAAAAAAAAATAATTCAACACTGAGCCAACTTTAAAAATTCTAAATGTATATGCAAAGTTTAGTGGGATATATATATGCAGGAAAATTCTTTAAGGCAATGAAACTAAGGAAGGATATGGAAATATGACCCAACACTTACCACAGATGAAGGCGGTTGGGACGACGAACACAAAAAAACAAAAACAAGAGAAGCGCAATATTTCAGCATACAGCCTTATTTGTGCAGAAGTGAAACACCAGGCGGAGTCAGATGTGTACACAGACACTGCAGTCTGGTGAATGGCGTCACTGGCGCGGATGGTTGTGTAGGAGGGGGAAGCTCAAATATTGGATCGATAATCAATACTGTTGATGGCATATTATCATTGAGAGTGGTAGACCAGCATAATAACTGAGTGAGGATACATATATAAAAGTCAAATATTGGAAAACTATAAGTGAAAAATAAAACATCAGAAATATAACAAAATAAAAAAGTAAATAATAGAGATAATAAGTGCTGGGTGGGAGGAATTTATTGGAGATTGAGGCCAGGAGGATGTCTGGTGTCCAGGATATTCTGATACGCTAATTCTCATCCCCATAGTTCAGAGGAGGTTGTGTTGTCAGGGAAAACTCTGATCGCCCTAATTGAGAAACAGATGTTAAAATTATTCAGTTTGTGGGAACTGACGTGTTTTGCAACTGGATGGGCCTCATTGTTAGTATATACTGTCTGCCTGTGGCCATTCATTCTGATAGCTAGGGGGTTAGTAGTGAGGCCTATATATGAGCTGGAGCAATGGAGGCAAGTAAGTTGATATATGAGGTGCGTTGTCATGCAAGCAGCATGACCAATGATGGGGAATGTTTCACCTGTCATAGGATTGGAGTAAGTTGTAGTGGCTTGATGCATGCTGCATGTTTTGCAACGAGGTCTGTTGCATGGGAATGATCCCTGTGGTAGTTTGGGGTAATTACTGGGTGAGTTCTTGTGAACCAAGCTATTTTTTAGATTTGGTGGTCTGCTAAAACATATGGGTGGGACAGGGGGTAGGATCTTACGGAGAATGGTGCACATCCCGGGAACATAGGAAGTCATGCCCATGGCGAAGGATCAGGTTAATAGACTAGAGACCGTGGAAGAACTGAGTGATGGAAGCAGGGCTGCGGTTAGTTTTAAGTGGTACAGCCTTAGAGTGGCTGTGTATAGGAAGGGCTATGGGATGAGAGATTTGTTTGTGTAGTAAGTCAGGACAGTAGCTGCAGGAGATGAGAGCTCCAGACATGTTTTCTGTGTATTGGGAAAGAGATTCTTCATAACAGCAGATGCGCCTTCCACGGACAGCCAGACTGTAAGGAAGGGAACGTTTGATGTGCGCAGGATGGCAACTGTTAAAATGAAGATATTGCTGCAGATCTGTAGGTTTGATATGAGCAGAGGTATGCAGGCGCCCGTTTTGCATGGAAATGTCAACATCAAGAAAGGTAACATTGCTGTGGGAGTATGTACAGGTAAAGTTGATGGAGTGGTTGTTTAGGGAGTTGAGTAAGTCTATTAGACGATTCTCTTTGTGGGTACAGATCATAAAAATGTCATCAATGTATCTTAACTACACAATAGGTTTAATGGAAAGATTTTGGAGGAATCGTTGTTCCAAACGACCCAGGCAATGGTTTGCATAGAAAGGTGCCATGCGGGCACCCATTGCAGTGCCACGTATCTGATGGTAAATTTGAGAGTTGTTAGACAAGATGAGGTTAGCCAAGGAAATAAGGAAGGATATCTTGGGGAGGCTGTCGGGAGGTCGCATTTCCAGGAAGCGTTCCATAGCATGAAGGGAGGTCCTGTACAAAAGGCTGGAGGTGCTGATCCACAAAAGCTGAAATCCGTTCAGTAGGAGACCCATATGCCGCAACTACAGGTCACCCCGGATTTCCAGTTTTGTGGTTCTTGGGAAGAAGGTACAAGGAGGGGGTACAGGGCTTCTGTGGGGTAAGGAGGGATAAAGAGTTGCAAGAGAGTCCTTTTAATGGTCCTTGGAGGTCAAGGAAAGTGCGTAATTCTTGGCATATTGAAACTGTAGGATCTGTAGGGTGTAAAAGGTATGTGTTGGTGTCAGAGATCTGTCTGAAAGCTTCGACCTCGCAGTTACTTCGGTCCATGACTACGGTTGTAGTGCCTTTGTTGACTGGGAGAATGATGATGTTCCTATTCTTAGACAGTTCTCTTATGGCTCGTGTTTCGATAGTACTGAGGTTGTTGGAGTGGGAAACGAAGATGAGAAAAGATTTTGAGGACAGGTTGGAAGTGAGGAATTACTGGAACATAAGAAGGGAATGGTGTTGAGGAAGGAGAGGTGGATCTAATTTGGATGGAGGTTTGAAACGCTCTAGGCACGGCTCAGTCTCATCATGCCGAAAATTACTACCACCCCACCAGGCAAAGTGGTAACGCCACTGGAGAGCCCGGACCAAAGTGGCATGGTCAAACTTCAGGGTTGGGGAAAATGACAATCCCTTTGAGAGAACAGACAGTTGAGATTCTGATAAAGGAGAAGATGAAAGGTTAATCACAGACTGTTGTGATTTAGCAGGAGGTAGGGTGGAGGCTTTTGTAGTGGGTGGTAGAGGGGTTGCATGGGCAAGACAAGGGCTTTTGAAAATCAAGGGAGCTGTAGGAGTGTGTTGAGTTTGATTGGGATGTTTGTGAGGAAGAGGTAGACCCACAGCCAGATAACTTTTTGCAAGTGCAGAAAGCTTGCATAGATGTTTTTGGGCTTGTTTTTCTTGGATCTGTATACAATCCATTAGAATCTGCTGTAACTGATTAATTGCATTTGGGGCAGACAGGCAAAGAATTTTGTGTAGGGTGATAAGCTGGGCAGAATGTCAGTCTGCTTTGAACAAGAGCTGTTGAAGGATGAGTTTGGTGAAGTTACATAATTGGGTAAAATGAAAGACGTGGAGTGGTGGGTGGATTTTTGGATGGAGCCAGAAACGGAGTTTAATAGTTAATCCATTTGGAGAAACATTTAGAGAAAGGCAGGATAGAAGGGAGAGAGTGTGTGAACGCAGTTTGGCAAGGCAGAAGGTGTGAAACTTGTAGGAAGAGATGTATGAATCTATGGCTGACATATTAGGGGAAATTGATGAGTAATGAGGCCTAAAACTGTCCAAACAACTGCTGAGATGAAAGGCTAAGTGTGACAAAGGGAATATCTGAATATGCTACAAAGAACACAGCACAGTGGAAAAATTCAGAAACAAAGATAAAAGTGCGATAAAAAAAATATTAAAAATTTAGTGCTGTATGAAGAAACAGCAGAAATATCGTCCAAAATGACAAATCAGAAAAATTCCGAAACGGAATAATCAAGAAATGCCAATCACAGGAAGAAAAAATATTATAAATTACAACCCATCAGAAAAATGCAGAAACTGAGCAAAAATGTGAAAAAATATTAATATTATTATATTCAGTGCTGTATGGAGAAACAGTGGGAATATCGTGCAAGAATGATTAATAATATATAGAAAAATCATAAAGCACGAAACGGAATAAACAAATAAATACCGATTGCGAAAGCAAAAATGTACAAAAAAAATCAACAACTTAAATATTTTGAAAGAAAATAGTAATTAAACTGCAGAAGAGGCACAGAGAAACAATCAGAATTATTGAACTGAAATTACAAAATGTAAAAGAAGAGTGAAGCAACAACTAAATTCTCGTAGCAAACATCAGGTCACGAGTGAGGTTAAAATACACAAATTTTGAATATAATGTGGTGGTTGAAATAAATAAGAGCAGTGCAGGCAAAAAACAGAGATATTACACAGGGTGTTTGTTGACTGCGAAAACCTGGAGCATTCAGAGCAAAAGACTGTAGTAAAAATCGGCTGCAAATGAAGGGCGAAAACGGAATTTCACCGAGAATATCCTGGCCACAGACAAAACAGATGTAGAAAACTAGGCGTGATGATATTCGCATAGATGGAAGCAGAATGAATAGGTGCCACGTGGATGCAGTAAACAATGAAAAACAAACAATTTGGTGAGAAAACACGGTATAGAAACAAAATCCTGGGAACCATAATAACACAACAAGAAGGGAAAAGATGGAAAGCCAAAGAACGATGAGATAGACACAAGGCAGTGGCGCCATTATAATAACGATGAGCAGGAAAATGCTTTAAGGCAATAAAACTAAGGAAGGATAAGGAAATATGGTCCAACACTTACCACAGATGAAGGCAGCTAGGACGACTAACACAAAAAATGAAGCACAATATTTCGGCATACAGCTTTATTCGTACAGAAGTGACACACCAGGTGGACTCAAATGTGTACATAGAGACCAGAGTTTGGTGCATGGCGTCGCCGGGGTGGATGGTAGTGTAGGAGGAGAGGGGAGAGGGGGGGGGTCAAATATTGGATCGATAATCGATACTGTTGACGGTATATTATCATTGAGAGTGTTAGACCAACATAATAACTGAGTGAGGATACATATATAAAAATATTGGAAAACTATAGGTGAAAAATAAAATATCATGAATATAATACTATTCATACAAAATTTAAAGCATAAAGAAAATTAATAATTAATGTTATATGCACAGTAAAAAAAGATAAATTAAGCATACTTTTAAAATGCTTAATAGAGTATGCTACTAGAAACATTGAATTTAAGGAATATATTTTCAATCTTAAGCTTCGTTTGAGGGCTATCAAATGTGTAATTTAATTAATTTTTTGTTTGAATTAGTTGGTAAAATAATGTTAGGAAATGTAGCACTGGCTGAGACACAGTAAAAACAGTGTTTATTACAATGGGTAAGAGAAATTGTACCAATTGTGTGAATGTAGTGGCATGGAGAAAGGGTATGTGAATGAGCCTATCCCATGGTATCATAAATTTTGTTTTATACAAAGGAAGATTTCAAAATTTAAGGAAATTATAAGGGAATTAACAGAGGCAGAGGTGCTATATGCGAACACCACTGATTGGTGGGCTCATATTAGACATGGTCTACTCCTGAATAGAAGGGGAAGGGGTCATTTGATGTATCTCAGTGTGGACACATCTCTTCCCTTTAATATTTAACTTATCCTATGGATAAAGGATTGAGATTCTATACCGAAATATTTTTAAGTGTGTTAGTTCTTGCGTGTACACCGAGGCTCTTCTGGCTTCATCCTTGGAGGGTTTGCTTTCCCTCCACCTTCCTTATTTTTATTGTCTATAAGCATTTATATTATCATTATTATCATAAAATGATAAACAGTACTTTTATTAATGAAATACTCATAACTTTGAGGCATGTAAAAATGTCACTATCTTGTAAAGTTATGAAGGAAACAATCTCGCTCTGATTTTGAACCAAACTTAATCATACTGGCATAGTAAGGCTGCATTTAGCTGAAAATGAGGGTAGAGAAGTTATGATATCTGGCATGCAACTCTTGTATATAACACAAACCACTCACCAAAGTTGAAGGCAGGAGAGATGCAGTAGCAATATTAAAATAATAATAAAAATGAACACAATTAAGTAATATTTAAGGCAATTCCTTAATCATGCAAGATGTAAATATAACACATGGAAATCTGTCTTTTTAAGTGGGGTGAAACTGTTGCTTATGGTTGGAGACCAAGGGAGATGGCAAATACCTCTAAGAGAGAGAAGAATTGCTATAAAACCATAACATAGTTGCTGTTAGAGATTTAGGGCACAACATCTAGGTCACTGGCGCCCTGACTAAAAATCGGCATGACAGCAGTATAAAGTAAAATGTTAAAATGTTAAAATGTTGGCTGGAAAATGGAAATAAAAACCAGTGACTTGCTGTCTTGAAAAATGCCAACCAGAATAGACAGACAATAAAACAACAAGCTAGCTGGTTGTAAAAAGCCAGCCACATATGAAAAAGCAAATATAATAAAAGTAATAGGTAATAACACAGTACTTGGATTGGGGATTGTAAGAAGACCAACAATCCTTTTTAATACCTATGCTGATTTGCCCAATTTTTTTTGAATGAGACCAGCTAATAGCTACTGTAACAATAGTGCTATGAGTGCAAACATGGAAAGCAGTTTCGGTATGGGGGTCGAGCCGGCAAAGGGTATGCTAGCTGGCAAGATAAGACAGTGAATTTCAGTGTTATGAAAGAAAAAAAAGAGTGGACAAGCTACGCCAAGAAACAAAGGGATAGGTGATGGAAAAAAATAGATGATTGGTCGGTTAGACTATGTGACAATCAAAAAGAATTACAATTGGTTGCAAGACGAACATGAAGGCGAACAACCATGTTGTTAGGACAGTAATTTGAAAGTGGTCAAGAATGAATAACGTGCTTATCGTTTCAGTGGTTGATATGTGTGGGAGCCATGCGGAGTATTGTCTGGGCTGTGGGTGTTTTCCACTATTCTGCAACGCCATAACATGAGGTGTAAAGACTGCTTAATTCATTTGATAGCCCAGTCTGACAAGCGTGTGTAATTTAGGGTGTCATTTTCTAATTACAAACCTGCTTCCCTCAAGATTTTTTTTTTTTAACTGCTTTACGTCTCTTTTTAACATCGAGGTCTTTTTGGGAAACCATGGAAAACCCAAATCTGGATGCCTGGACGGGGATTCGAACCGCCGTCCTCCCGAATGCGAAGCGAGAACGCTAACCGTTACACCGCCCCGCTCGGTCCCTCAAGATGAGAATTCGATGTCTAAAAACTTTCATTGTAATACGGAACTGGTACCAGCCTGGATATTTGGGTTTTAAAATAAACTGCTTAAATGTGATATTTTGAAATCGGGTGAACATTCTTTTGTAGTAACCTTTTTGTAACAGACATTTAAATTAACCCATATCCTATATGGCGGACATATTGACTTTTGAATCTTAAGAAAACCTTACCCAGGACCCTTCAGTGTTCAGAACATTTCTTACATGGTTTAAACCATTTCTACAATCTCTGTAATAAATCTTCCAGTAATTACAAGTTATGGAAGTGTGTTTTCTGAAGACTATGGCAGAGTAAAGAGGACTTGTGTGGGTTGACAACAGGTCTAAGGGCAGGAAGCACACCCAGCTACCAAATCTATACATTCCCCCACTCAAGCTTTATTGTTACACCACCTTAAAAATATTTTGTATTACCAGCATAAAATTATAGCAAAGACATAAGAAAAACAAAGTAATATTATTAATAATAAAGAAAATTAAATAGAAAAAATTCTGTTAAATACTTGGAATCTTGGCAATAAGTCTTAAAGCAATGGTTTTATATACACTTTGAAGTTTTGTTTATTATTATGTCTTTGAAACAAACTAATAGTTGAAAAAAAATATGAATATTTGTGAATGGCATAAAATCGGTCATAAAAGCAAATAAACTGGAGCTGCAGTTCACAAGATAGAGAACAGATGAAATCATCTACATATTAAGTGGTGGTAAGTAAGAGTTTGGAAATGGAAACTGTAGCAGCCAAAAACGTTGTTAGGAATAACCTCATTATGTCAGCTTCATTTACGGTCCTTGTCATGTATCAACTTATCTGTTAGGACTAAACTGATTTATTAGATTTTTATTTCACATACATTTTGCGACAGCATTTGAAATGCAATTCATGCTTCTTCAGAAGTATTTTCACAATTCATAATTTGAGCAATGCAGAGGAGTGTCAGCAGATAGCGTTACAATGACTTATAAAACAGTACTATGGATATGGAACTCACTTACTGAATGGTTAACATTGGTCTTCTCTCGGAACTGTAAGGCCTGAATTCCCTGTCTCTCTTTGACAGGATCTGGAGGCTCAGCACTCAGCTTGCCAGGTCTCCAAGGACGCTGGCCATAGAACTCCAATGAGTCTTCCCCAATGAGAGGATCAGGTTCTGGATATGTGGTAATATTCTGAAAATTTTAAACCGAAATTTAATCTATGCAGAAACACTTATTACTAAACTTTGAATTACAAACATGTTACTTATCAAGCTGCACCATCTAGTACTACTTACAATGGAATAGTATGTTATCTTCTTCTTAATACACTTCATCACGTGTTGCTCTACAAATGAAATATATCCAAAAGATATAATTAGACTCTAAAAAACTGTGGCCTGAATTTACAACCTCTGCAGTGCTACTCGCAGGCAGATAACAGGTATAAGGTGGCATGTATTCAACAAACAAGTCTGCATCACCAGAGTGGTGTCTCCAAGAAGTTAAAAATGTCATTGGTGAATGCATAACTGCTGCTATAGTGGCAGCACATTAATTTCCTTTCAACACTATAATGTGGCAGTAACATAACTGCCTATTGGGCATTATTTTGTCAGTGGTTTCCTCCATCTGATTAGGTACGAGGTGTTTCACACAATTTTCTATAATATATTAACAAGACATTAAAACTTACCCCCCAAACCATAATATTAATATTAATAATTAAGCAAAATTGCAATGGAGTGCATGCTGTGGTGTCAATTTCCCAACACACTCATCTACCCCCTTTCCTACACCCACCTACATTTGTCCACTAAAAATTTTAACTTTAAATTCCATCAATGTTTTTGGTAAATTATTAATCATTTCTCTTGGTAACTTATTCCAATCCCTGATACCCTTACCCAAAAAAATAAAATCTTCTACACCCTTGTGCCTGAAAACGAGTGATAGCTTGTGGTCATGGTCACCTTTTCCCTTCCATTCATTACTTCTAATTCTTACACCAATACCTTTGCTCATTACCAATATACGCCTTGTACAATGACATGACCCCCTTCACCCTCCTCCTGTCTTGCAATGAATCCCATACCAGTTCTTTTATCATATCTGTTACTGATTGCATACTGCGGTAATTTCCAGAAACAAATCTAGCAGTCCTTTTTAGCACCCTCTCTAACCCCTGTATTTGATACTAAAAATGTGGGTCGCATACTACACTACCATATTCAAACAATGGTCTGACCAAAATTTTGTAATCCAATTCCTTTGCTTCTCTTGTAGATCCCCTCATCACTCAATCCAACAAGTGCAGAATTTTGAAACCTTTTTCCTACTACCTGTCCAATGTGTCCTGTCCAGTTAAGCTTGTTATCAAATGTAATGCCAATACATTTATATTTCAAGTCTTCAACAGGCAATTCTTTCCCCACCTTATTATCATAATCAACCTTTAGCTTTTTATTTGTGTATCTAATAAGCTGACTCTTCTTTGCATTTATCTTCATCCCATGTTTACCAACCCAACAAGGTGTCCTGTCCAGATCACCCTGCAACTGTTTATAGTCCTCTACCATTTTGATCCTTTTATATAGCATATATCATCTGCAAACAATCTAATTTAAGGTAGTAAACAATCAACACAATTATTAATTACAATAACAACTAGCAATGGTCCCAATACGCTAACCTGTGGCACTCCAATTTTTACTTCCACTTCCTACCCTATCTTTCTGTTTTTTTACCTTTTAAAAATTCTTCTACCCAGCAAATTACTTTCTCATCCACTCCAAGAACATTTACCTTATTTACTACAATTTTTTTGGCTCACTCAGTCAAAAGCTGTTGAAAGATCTAGTGCTACACTATCGATTTGTCCTCCCTTGTCCATTTCATCTGAAATATCTTGCATACCAACTGAGATTCACATGAATATGCTTCCCTAAAGTCATGTTGCCTACTTGAAAACCACTTACACTCCTCACATATATTTCTTATGTGGTTTCATATCAATTTCTCCATTAATTTACCTACCACTGATGTTATACTCATTGGCCTATAATTTTCAACTTTCTCATCCCTCCTTTATGTGCTGGCACTACTATTGCACTTTTCTGATCCTCTGGTAAGCAGCAAGTATCCAGACTAAATTTAAATAATGTTTCAAGATAAGGTACAATTTCACATCTAGCTATCATTAAGACATATGTAGTAATATTATCTACACCAGCCTCTTTATATTTTTTCAGCTTTCTTATTTCCTTAATGATATCCTCAGGATGAAATTCAAATTTTTTGGTCGGCTCATTTCTAATTGTGTTGTTAAGCTTGTTCTCTGATTTAGACCCTTCCATTTCTGATTTATTGTTCCTAATGTTCTCACTAAACCAGCTACTTAAAATTTCTGCCTTTTTAAAATCCTCAGATATATCTTCCCCATCAATATCTATAAGCATCGCAACACCCTCCCTTCCCCTTAGTTTTCTAACCTTAGCCTTAGAAATGTCAAGATGCATCAGTCCTGCACTGACAAAACTCTTAATAAACCCATTTTTAAGTCCTTGTTTAATTGTTTTAAATATTCCCTACTACCCTGCTGTTTTTTTTTTTTTATCTGCTTAACGTCTCTCTAACAACGAGGTCTTTAGAGACAGGACAGGATGGGGGGCAAGGAATTGGAAGGAATTCGACCATGGCCTTTTGAAGGAAACATCCTGGCATTTGCCTGAAGTGATTTGGGAAACCATGGAAAACCCAAATCTGGATGCCTGGACAGGGATTCGAACCGCCGTCCTCCCGAATGCGAGGCCAGAACGCTAGCCATTACACCACAACGCTCGGTGCCTGCTGATTATTAACTCTGTTATGTTCTCTTCTTACCAACCTCATTAACCCCCTCAACTCCCTATTACAGTGTGCAGGTTCTCTACTTCTATTTATTTTCTGTTTTGAATTAAAATTTTCCTCCTTTCTTATTATCTCCTTGAACTCTTCCCATCTTGACTCTATTATACTTGTGCCTTCCTTCCATTTGCTGAAATGTTCTCTGAAATATCTCTTCAAATTCTAAATCCATGCCTTTTGATAATTGTACCTATTTGCCCCTTCAATTTTGGCTGCTGGTTCACTGAATCATCTAATATACATCAAAGCTGCTTCATGATCACTTATTCCTTCAGTTACTTGACACCCCACAAGGTTATCAACGGGCTTTATTACGAATATATCCTAAATATTTTTTTCCCTAGTGTTCTGCTCTACCACTTGTGTAAATCCTTCTTCCCTCATTAAGGTACTTGCATATGTCTATATTTCCTTGAGTTACTAATCTTATTTTCTACCCAGTTTACACCTAGTAAATTTAAATCCCCACCAATAACTACCATTCTATTCTCACCTCTGCAATCTGAGTATAAATTTAATTTCTCCCCAAGAGCTTCATCTTCATCTGTCATTCTTTCATTGCGATAAGCAGCAAATACCCTGATTTTTTCTTTTTTATTACCCCAGAAATTGGTTCTTCCACTGTACTAAACATTTTCTGTAGTCCTCTTTAGAAATGGCGGACAGCTCCTCCCCCTTTTTTTCTTGACCTCTTAAATGTTGTCAAATCGGTGTCCTTTCATGCCTCTTTTCATGCGTGAAAATAAGAAAAAGTCACATACAGTCAGGTTAGGTGAGTAAGGTGCATGGGGCAGTGGAACCATGCCATTTTTAGCCAAAAACTGCCTAACAGAGACAGCTGCATTGTCGTGGTGGAAGAACCAGTCTCCTGTCTGCCAAAAATTGGGTCCTTTTTGACGAACACTATTGCGTCATCTTCTTAAAACTTTCAAATAAAAGGTTTGATTGACGGTCAAATGTGGAGGAAAAACTCTTGGCATCAAAAAAGCAAATGAGCATTGTTTGGATGTTTGAATTGACATTTTTCTTGGATGGGGTGACAATGATGTCTTCCATTGACTTGACTATTGCTTTGTTTCTCGGTCATAACCATTTCACCATAACTCATCATCTGTAATGACCTTCGACAGAAAATCTGGATCAATTTCAAGCTGTTGTTTCAAAGTGCGACATATTTCAACTCAGAGCCCATGGGACAAATTTGGCAGCAACCCTTTTCATTCTCAAATCCTCAGTTAAAATTCGCTCAACCAAGCTCCAAGTTAACCCATTAATCTCCGACAGTTGATCAATTATCTGTCGACAGTCTGGGAGCACAAGCTCTCGAATTTTTTCAACATTTTCACCGATTTGGGCAGTTGATGGACCAGAATGAGGAATGTCACCAATTGAAACTTCGAAATTTTGAAACCGAGCAAACCACTCATACACTTGAGTTTTTCACATAGCGTCATCTTTGTAAGCTGTTTTCAACATTACCTGTTCCAGCGGCATTTTTACTGAGTAGAAAACAAAAATTCACAGCTGCAAGTTGTTCACTTACACTTGCCATCATCAAAAATGAAGCAATAACAAAACAGCAGTTACTAATACAACCACTGCAGATTAAAAGAACAAGCAAGGTTGACAACACAGGTGGCACTGAATGGCAATGAGTTGTGCTATAAATGCCTAGCGGCAGAAACGTGTACTGCACAAGGTCTGCTCACCGCAATGTTGTGACCTGGTAACCTGTGCCTAACCAATCCTGCAGAGGTGGCCACATCTCTCCTATGGCTACTACCTAGCAGCAGAACCCTTTTGCCTATTCTTGCTGTAACATAGTTGACCTTATTGGCAACTGAGATAATGAGAAGGGAGAATGTTTGGTATCGGTTTTAGTAGGTTACCCAAAGTGATATTTCCCCCAAAGGATAACACTGTCAGGTGTAGAAGAGAATGTAACAATCACATTGGTAGTAGTCTCAATGTCATACGAATTTTCTGAAGGAAGTTATGTGCAATCTTAAAATCAGAACAGAAATGCTTTGTACCAGTGATGACGCAACAGCCAATAGATTCATAGAGGTATGAAAGAATGGTAGTAAATGCATTAAGATACAGGGATGAAAGTATCGAATCTTTGTTTAGAAGTACAAAATATGGTTTCAAACGGAATTTAGAGTAAATACGGCGATTTTTAAGGTACTTTTTCAATAAAGGAAAAAATAGTAAGTCGAGAATAAAATAGGTATTCAAAAGAAAATTACGTCAGATTAAAGGTCTTCTTGTGGAAAGATGATGACAGCAGTTTGAGATCGTTGAGTTGAGTGGAAGTATGTTAAAAGTAATTTCAAAGCGAAATCTGTTAACACATCGTAGCTAAACATAATGTCTAGAGTGAGTAGAAACAAAGGTCAAGAGAGGTGAAACTAAACTAGGCACAAAACATCTGGGAGGCCCACTATTTTTATGAAAGTGCAATTTTTTTTTACTAAGTTTGGCGGAAAGTTTTATCAAAACAATGCATTCTCAATATAAGATATTTAATTTCAAAGTATTTAATCTGGATTCAATGATGGCCGCCAAGAAGAGATGAAAACGCTATCTTTTTAAGGAAAGGTTTTTAGAAAGGAGTGAGATACACCAAATTAATTGTCGAGATATGTAGAATTTCTGAAGATTAGAACAAACATGCTAGAACAAATAGTAGGGGCACTAGATCTAGAAAATAGGTTTATTGAACTTCAAAGATTAATAACAACAATAGGAGAGCAGATGTGAAAATTTTTATAAGGATTGAAAATACTTAGAATGATGAACTCTACATTATTACAAAGTTTCATGAAAATCGGATAAACTTGGGGGGAAAGCCTTTGTGACCTGAGCTAGTAAGAGAGAGAGGGCGTAGAGAGGATGACAGATGGAGTGGAAAATTCCATCAGGGATGGCTTGGCTTGAGGGAGTATATATAAGAAACCATAAGGATGACCTCAGCCGCATTAGTCTCAAACAGGTTAGAGGGTGAACGTGTGAAGTGCGGGCGGGCGTTATGGTCAAGGACAGCGGTGTTGTGTGGCATCACGTAAACCAATCATGAATAACCAGACTTGGAATATTCGTAGACAGCAACTATAATTTTGAAATGGGTCATTGACTAAACAAACTTCTTTTACTGAATTTAATTTGTCAATTAGTGAGACTTCATTTGAGGTTTCAAGTGGAGTGAACTTTTATTGTGTCTGAATGGAGTGTAGATAATTATCGTGGCATTAATCTGCAATTTTCGGAACGAAGTCTTTCTGGTAACAATTCCTGTTGTCAGAGTAAATATGCCTTTGAATTTTGAACAGTAAATTACTCGACTTTAAAATCTGTGCTTAGAACAATCTTTTGATATTACCCCTCATTGTAAAATACTAGTATAAAATTATTGGGGTTGGCAACCGATCTAATTAAATTAAATATTGCAGAGAACAAAGTATAGAAAAAGAACTGAGATTTTGAACATTGGGACCATCAACATTAAAACGTCATCTGTTAAGAAGAACCCACCAAACATTTTTTTTCCTACATGGCGTACCGACTATTCGCAGTTGTGCAATTTCACGCTGAATGCCACGATAGGGTCTACACCCAGATTTCGCTTCGTGAGACTGTAAGCCGATGCCACTTGTCAGCAACGGGGTCAACCGACTAGGCTCTACACTGTTGCCGACTCTGAACCTCATGTTGTTGCCGAGTCTACCAAATGCCGCCACCAGGACGCAGCACTGTTAGAGGTCGCTCACCAATGCTGATGCCACTGTCCCCAGCTGACTGTCCTAAGCTGATTGACCAGATGACACCTCTGGGAGTCCACCATCACCCACAACACTCGCCTCACCTGCTGTTTGTCCATTTCCAGATAAGTGGAGTCAACTTTTATTAAACTTATCGGTAAAGTTCATTTTTTTAAAAAATATGTTATAACAAAAATCTGATTATTTGGCCAATGAAAATCTCCAGATTTAAAAGCCAAGGAGGACCTTTCTATCACGTAACTCATTTTTTCAAAGCGATTTGCTTACCCATGTACGAGGCGCATAGTTTTTTCTTCATTTTTTGATACAGCTTGCAGTAAGCCTTGCACTGCGTCAAGTTGGCAAGCCAAGTTTTATCTATGACTTTGCTGTGTGTGTTCATTTACCAGTTGTTTATGTTTCCAATGTGTCATAACCTATGTGTTTGTTTATTTCATAAGTCGCACATATACAATTTTTAATGCCATGTTAACTTTACAAAGCTATGAGTAACAGTTTTGTACCTATTCGCCTGTGAACTGTATACAGTTGCCAATAATAGCTCTGTAACAAGTTGCAGTTATGAATTCAATTCATTTTTGGGAGTGATAATATTACTTGTTACCTCGTTGTATTAACTGTTACTTTCTGTGTATACACAGAACATTCAAACTACGTTTGACTTACGTGAACCATTACTGTTCAGTTTAAAAACGATGTTTACAAAGTTTCTGATACAACTGCTGCTTGTTAGAAGCTTGGAAAGCGCATCAGCTGTTCAAGAATTATAACATACATTTTAACTTTGTTTTAAATTCACTAAATGACTTACTGATATTTGTGAACTTCCGGAAATTTTTTCTAAAGGATTTTTAGTTTCCTTTTTTTTTTCAATATAGAATTTTTTGGTGGTATTCAGAATCAAAAGTTGTGCTATATATATATATATTTCAAAACTCGCAACATTGAACAGCTGAGTGGTGTTTAAAGGCAGCCTGCTTATTTACTCACTACTGTATACAATTTTCATGTTAACAGGGATATTTTGTTGCATTAAGTATCTTTATTTTTAACTGTGACAGTTCCTTTTAATTAAACAATTCCATACTATCCTAGTACTGCTATGTTGGTAAGAAATGAATTTGTTTTGGTGAAAATATGGTAGTTTTTGACATTTGAAAAACAAACAAGGGAATAAAATTTTTCATTTTAAATGTTAATGATGTGTTTTCAAACTACAGGTGTTTACATACTGTTCACAGAAGTACAATCTTAAACCATTTAATGCCTTCTGTGTTCTTGTGGTTGTTTTGTTGCTGTTCTACTCCCTGTTTTTGATTTTTTTTAAGGTATATATGTCCTAGCAATAAATTTTAACCTGCTATTTTGAATTCTAAACCTTGTGTAACCAGTGCGTCTATTTGCTTACAATTGTTACAAGCTGTCACTGCATTGTTTTTCTATACTCTCACTATGTCTGACATTAATAGGGAATCCCCAGACTTAGCTGCCTCGGCAGAACAAATAACATCAATTCAATTAGTACTTGTTGAGGTTCATGAACCATCAGTAGACAGTACAGACACAATACAAACAAATCAGTCTGCTGACACTATTCCCTTAGAAGCAATTGATGAGCATTTACAGTTAGTAGAACTCCAGTCTCATAATGATATTGCAAATTTTCAACAAACAGATAATCCATCTGATTATCTTAACCCACATGACAATACCACCACACAACCTAGTTTACCACATTCTTCTTCTAGCATTGAAATAGACCATTTGTCTTGTGCCGGGTCTGACATAGAATTTTTACACAAAGCTGCTATAGACTCTGGTCTACTAACCTTGGAAGCCATAACAGCAATCTTGAGAACTTTTCAAGACCCAATTTTAAGAAAATTTCAAGAAACAAAACAAATCACAGAAGAAACAAAACAAACCCTTACTTCTCAGATACAACAATTTGGTGAAAACCTTCACATCAACTTTGAGAAACAATTGGACAAGAAATTTAAAACATTGTCCTCAGATATTCAGAACACTTTTAACCCATATGTAGAGGTAATTGATATATCTGGGATGGTACTGGATGAATTATTTCCCAGTAATATCATTGAAGTATCTGATAATTGTACTATGAAAGATAGTGAGCTGACAGATCAAGAAATGCCCACTACTATTACCCTCAGCTAGGAAGTTTCTGAATCAAAAACACAGCTTGTGTCAGCTGATAACATTTTGACAGCTGATCACAATTTTGTTGTAGCCCAGGAAGTAGTTCCTCCACTGATTACTACTTCTCTTGTTAACTTGCAATCTGAATTACCCATTGAATCTGTTAGTGGCCTACCAAGTACAGTTATTCTTTGTATGGCCCCCGACATGAGGAAGAATAATATTTCCAAAATTTTTGCAGGGTGTAGCAAGCCTACTATTGCTACAGTTTTGTTCAAGTATCGCAAACCAAAACCTGTCATGAAGTTTGCACACCATATCTATAATCTGATGTTTCCTTTTGAAATGATCAATGCCTCTTTACCTCACCACAATACTAGGAAATGTACAAATGGTGAGAAACCATTTTTTCAGGTCGAAGGGTTGTTGTTCAGCACATTCCTAGAGGATTGCAATGAAATTTTTTCAGATAACTTAATAATGGAAAGTTTCTTCAAACATTCACTTGTTTCGTTGGGAAGGTGTAACACAGTTATACACCACTCACACCAATATTGGTTTTATTGACCTCTTCAAGCGTTATGATCAACCCTGGATGCGTGGTCATGTACAGCGTACACAGGCAGATCTGAAGCGTGCATTGTGTCAGGCTGACTGAACACACATTGGTCTGATAGATGTTTCTTGCATAACACGGAGTGACCATACCTCCCATGGACTCCACCTGAATGTTCGGGGCAAGCAGAGGCTAACGCAAATGATTACCAGTAGCATCAGGAGAGGCAGGTTGGATGTGAACCCCATCCCAGTGGTAATTGGTGGTAGGACTCGGTCTTTTTTAGGCCAAATATCAAGAGTAGGAAGAGTTATTTAAGAAATGTACATAATAAAGAGTGTCAGTCTAAAATAGCTTTGTTCCATCAGAACATTAGGGGTATCTCAAGCAAACTTGATGAGTTGATAATATCTATAGAAGAAACCCAAAGATCATTGAATCTTAGCATAAATATCATATGTCTGACAGAACATCATCTAAAGAATTCTGAAATATGTTTCCTCCTTTTTATTGGATATAGATTAGCTTCATGTTATTGCAGGTCAGAGATGAGAATGGGTGGTGCAGCAATATATGTAAGAGAAAATACTGAGGCAAAATCGTTAGATGTAAGTAAATACTGTATAGAACAAGATTTTGAATGTTGTGCAATACAGTTAGAATTAGAAAACAAATATCTTATAGTGCTGACAGTTTATAGGGCTCCCACAGGAGACTTCAGTACATTTTGTAATAAACTTGAAGCGGTTCTAATAAATTTATCACAAACTAGAAGGGAAATTATCCACTGTGCAGACTTCAACATAAATTTTGCTGTAGAATGTAACCAGACAGATTATCTTCTAGGAATGCTTAGATCATTCAATCTCTATCAAACTGTAAATTTCCCAACTAGAACACAAAATAATAGTAGTACCATTATTGATAACATTTTTGTAGAGCACAATAAATTAGAAATACATGGAACAATTCCAATGGAAAATGGTTTGTCAGACCATGATGCTCAAATAATTACTTTGAATGTTGTGGGAAATGAAAATAACAAAAAGAAAGGATTTGTCAGAGTTAGGCCATTAAAGAACAATTCAATAAAAACATTAAATGATGAACTTCTCAATGAGGACTGGAGCAATGTTTATAAATTAAAAGGGGTAAACAATAAATTCAATTACTTTCACCAAAGGTTTTTGGAAACTTACGAAAGTTGTCTCCCTACTAAACTAGCTCCAATTGGTCAAAAACGAGTAAACAAAAATTGGGTTACAGTTGGTATTAAAACATCTTGCAGACATAAAAGGAAATTATATGTAAAAGTTAGGAATACTGATAATATGCTTCTCAAACAACATTACAAAACTTACTGTAGAATTTTAACCAAAGTAATAAAAGAATCTAAACATCTGGCCATAAACGATGAGATTAGTAGTTCAGATAATAAGATAAAAAGTGTTTGGAACATTATTAAAAGAGAAACAACTGTTTCATCCCCTGAACATAAACCTATATCTATAAGCATTAATGATAAACTTGTAAATGACTCCTCTTATATAGGAAGTGCTTTCAATAACTACTTCTTAACAGTTGCTGAAAAAATAAAAGGAAAATATAATGGGAATATGGATGCACCTATGTCTCTATTTCCCACCAGTCAAAATGAAATTGAAGAAATTATTAAATCCCTCAAAAATAAAAAGTCATTTGGTTATGATGAGGTTTCAACCCATGTAGTGAAACAATGTAACACCAGCATTAGTAGAGTTATTAGTCATATTTGTAATAGTTCTTTTGAAGAAGGTATCTTCCCTGACTCACTCAAGAAGTCAATAATCAAACCGCTTTATAAAAAGGGTGATACCTCAAAAATTGAGAATTACAGAGCCATTTCACTTCTACCAGCATTTTCAAAAATCTTTGAAAAAGCAATGTACAGAAGGGTGTATGCACATCTACAAAAGAATGACCTACTCAGTAAAGTACAGTTTGGTTTTAGACAAGGCGTTTCAACAGATTCAGCAATTTTTGCTTTTGTAAACAACATACTGGAATCAATGCATAAAAAATTAAATTCCCTAGGTATATTCTGTGATCTTGCTAAGGCTTTTGACTGTGTTGATCATGAGATTCTACTAGGTAAATTAGACCACTATGGAGTCAGTGGTAAGCCAGGACTTTGGTTTAAATATTACCTGGAAAATAGAAAGCAATGTGTATCACTGAAAGATGCTAATACAGGAAATGTTATAAACTAAGAATGGGGTATAGTTAAATGTGGTGTGCCTCAGGGTTCAATTCTTGACCCTCTGCTGTTCTTAATCTATATAAATGATCTCCCACATATACTAGATGATAATGAACACATGGTGCTCTTTGCAGATGATACCAGCATATCGTTGAAAGACCCATCAGCACAAAACCTCGAAAACACAGCAAATGATGCTATAAAGAAAATTAACAAGTGGTTTAGTGCCAACAAACTAATACTTAATGTAGAAAAGACACAGTTACTTCAGTTTGTTACAAAAAATAAAACAAAGGACAGCTATAATGTGATATCAGAAGGAAAAGCAATCAATGAAAGTAATTTCACAAAATTCCTGGGTGTATGTATAGATAACAAATTGAACTGGAAACAGCATATTCAACAACTTCTTAAAAAACTGAATTCTGCAACATTTTCACTTAGGGTAATATCTAGAATAGCTAATATAGAAACCAGAAAGTTAGTATATTTTGCATATTTTCATTCCCTGCTCACTTATGGCATCTCATTCTGGGGAAACTCGTCACAAGCACACAGGGTATTTAAATTGCAAAAACGTGCTATAAGAACTATTTGTGGAGCAAGCCCACAGACGTCGTGCAGAAATCTATTTAAAAACATTATTACTGATGACTTGTCCTATGTCATAAATTATGACTTCATGGATCAAATAAAATTCAATTCAATTCAATTCAACATGGGTGTACTAACAATGCCAGCACAGTATGTATACTCCGTACTATCATTTGTAGTGGAAAATCCTGAACACTTCAATCTTAATGCTGGCATACATAGCCATAATACTAGGAATAAATATAATATTCACAAGGATTACAAATCACTGTCAATTGTACAGAAAGGGTTAACATTTACTGGAGCTTCCTTATTCAATGTCTTACCAACAGAAATTAAATGTTATCTACAAAACCCAACTACTTTAAGTCCAAACTGAAAGAGTTTCTGCTTCAGAATCCATTTTACTCTGTGAAAGAATTTTCTTCTTGGAATTTGGTAACTAAGAATGACTGATAAAATAGTATTTATGGTGTATGGAAGGGGAAGGTGACAAAGTTGTCCACAATTACTAAAATTATATATAGTTTTTATTTCTGTTAAAACTTTTGACAAATGAAGTAATTACACTGTTTACAAAATTTCACTCATACATAGTAACTAACATGGGATAGCATGCACTCAAAAACTGCTGTAAAAAATTATGATACTAACAGGTTTTTAAGTAATTGACTGCTTAAGAGTTGTGGTAACTGGTTGGTAAGAAAATAACTGGTTGTTAGATGCTGGTAACAAGTTTATAGACTGTTCCACAGAATAAGTATTAACTAACTCGGGATTGTATCTGTAGATTTCAGGAAATATTGGTTATACTAATGGGTCGTAACTAACTTCTTGTCAATATATAATATTATCAATTATATAGTAATATTGACATTACTAATAAGTGTATGTACTGTTCCACATCCCCGAGATTATTCTCACATGGGATCAAAGTGAACATATCTATCTAGCTATCTATCTATCTACAAAGCACAAACAGACAAAGAAAAAAATCTATTAAGAATCATAGAAGAAGGGGTCAATGCCAAGAAAAAGCCTTTCCCTTTTGTGGTACATTGTACAACACTAAAGCACAGAAAGAAACAAAAGAAGAAAAGGGTTAGAAGCAAAGCAATACGTGTACATGTTAGGAAAAAGCTAATAATTTCTACACCATTATGCAAAGGTCAATTGACCTTGTTCCATGAAGGAAGCAATGTACTTAAATTTAAGTGCAGTTATTTTTCTTTTGACAAAGTAGATACAACTACATTTCATAGCAAGTTGCCACTTTGAAAATTTTTTCCAATTCATCAAGTGTTTTGCAGTTCTGTTACAATTCAAAAAGCATATTTCAGATGTGTGGCATGTCTACTGACAAAGGTCATATCCGGATTGTACGCAGCTAACAGAAGGAAACATCTAGCCGGGGAAAATGGTCTTGATGATAGCATGAAAGTTATTTCTGCATTGATGAAGGTAGAAAACATGGAAGTTGAACTGAAGTGCCGAAGAGTAGATGGTTTTCTTTCAGCAGAAGTGGAGACAGTAACCGTTGAAATGGTACATGTTCATGAGTGTGATTCTAACTAAGTTATTTAAAAAGAAGAAGGGAAGGTAGAAAGTGGAAATTCTGCACCAGAAAACGAGGACACTGGATTGCTAGCAATATTAAGATAATTATGCATCATCAGTTACGACTGCGATGAAATACTTGCATTACCTGCATTTACAGGAATGCCTTAATAAACACTAAAGCATCACCATTAGAGTCTTCATTGCCATTAAATACTTTTATGCATCAACAGCAAAGACTGTGATGACATTCTTGCATTATCTGCTGGGTAGAAATCATATCAACAATCAAAATCGAAGAAACTGACATTCTAGTCAGCTTTGATGTAGCATCAACGTACCTGTGGAAGAAGCAGTGACAATAATATGCACCAAGCAATCGGCCCTTAACATCTAAGAAGAATGGGCAGACCTGGCCGAGTTTTGTCTCAAATCAACGTTCTTCCAGTAGGACGGTAAATTTTACGCCCAAGTAGAAGGAGCGGCCATGGGCTCACCGCTATCGCTAATAGCGGCGGAAATCTTTATGGAGGCACTGGACACAGAAATGTTGGATAACACGTCCCTCAAACCCCATTTGTGGTTACGCTATGTTGACGACATTTGTTGTGTGGCCTCATGGATGAAGTGCCCTTGACAAATTCCTAGATTATATAAATAAAGCACATCCTAATATTAAATTCACCGTGGGAACGGAGGAACAAGGACAGCCGCCGTTCCTAGATATGCTAGTAACCAAATGTGACGACGGGAACCTTGGACACTCAGTGTATCGGAAACCGACACACACCAACAGATATCTACATGCTGCATCGAACCACCATCCAGCAACAAAAAGAGGTGTCCTCATGACCTTGTGTACAACAGCGACAAAAGTGTGTGATGTATGTAGTTTGACGACGGAGTTGGAGGTGCTGCAACACACATTCAAGTCCAACGGCTAACACAACCATTGTATTAGATGGGCATTACATGCAGCCATGATAGACAAAGATGCCAATTCAACATCTAATCAAGTCACCTCTCAGAAATGCCAAGTAGTGGTTTTACCCTACATAAGTGGCGTTACTGACAGAATCGGGAAGCTGTTCAAAAAAGTTGACATAAAACCTGTCTACAAAGCGCACAGCAAAGTCAGTAACCAGCTTGTCAAGGTTAAGGACAGGCTGCCTCCACTATAGGTTGCCAGGGTCTATGAGATTCCGTGCACCTGTGGTTGGGTGTACATAGGAGTGACGGGGTACATTATAAGGGACAGGATGCGCGAGCACTTTCGCAACTATAAATCTAATACCATTGATAAATCCGCCATTGCACGTCATGCAGCCGAAACCAATCATGCCATAGATATCGAAAACACCACCCTTATGGTGCGCGAGGATAAATGGTGGCCAAAGAGGGTAAAGGAGGTGTTAGAAATTGCTAAATGCCCAAACAATAGTAATTAAGACAACGGGCTTAAATTACACTACGCCTGGCTCACGCTGGTGCGGACAGCATGTCACGTGTCAGCTCCCACCAGACCGCGCCGCACCCCACCATGCCAATGAAACATGTGACGGCTCGGTCCTTTGATTGGCCGGGCAAATCAAACCCTGTAGACGGACGTGGGGCTTGGCTATAAAAAAAGGCCACTCACTGACCAAAGATGCAGTTCTGTCAGAATGGGGGTCAAAATGTCAGTTTCAAGAAACATGACGCGGCACCGTCCGGACAGCCATGAATCAACTAGTTGAGGTATGTCCGCAATATATAAATTAAAAAGCACAGGTGCCAGCACCAAACCATGAGGCAGTCCATTATTGAGAACATGCCAGTGACTCTTTTGGACCCCTCAGTGAACCTGGATTTTGCAATTACTCAGAATGTTGTTCAAGAGCCCAGCCATTTCTTTTTTACACGGTACGGCATTTAGGAATTTTAGAAGGAGAACTTGATGCCAAACAGTATCATAGGCTGCTGGTAATATTTTAATCTCATGGATCGAAGTCCCTATTTAAGCTTAGTGCTGTGACAGAATGTAATTTTGGTATCAGAGAGCATTTACAAAGAGCTTTTGGTTCATTAAACAAAGTGACTGAACAGTATTTGATATAAACATTATTCAAAACCATCCTGCAATTATTCTTTATTGTTGCTGTTGTTTATATTAAATAAGAGGTGGCCATTTTATTTCGGATAGTGAACTTTGTGACTATAAATTAATGAAGAAATAATTTTTAGTTATTTTGAAAGTACTAAGCATCATCATAGAACACACAAAATTGTTATTTAACAAACCCTCTCCACAAGGTACATCACGTGACAATGGTGTATTGTGTCCAGTGTGTCCGGTTTTTGTATTTATTTATTATATATTTGTCTTCTGTTAATGATTTCTGTATGTGATTGTTCTCTTGGAATGTCAGTGTTTCTGATTTATTGTTGTTTATGGCAATTGCATGCCTGTGCCAATATCTGTTGGTTGGTGGTTGAGTTCTTGTAAGTTTTCAGAAAATGTAGAGTGGTTGCTGTATTTTCGTGCTTTGATGTGTTCCGCGTTTTGAATTTTCTACATGTTTGGCCAATATATAAAGCTTGACATTCACTGCATGTTAGCTTGTATATTCCTGAGCTATGGAATTTATTAGTTTGTGTTTTAATTTTTATGTTTTTCTGTATTATATTATCTGTTCTAAATGCTGTTTTGAATCTTTCTTTTAAAATATTTTTGTAATGTTTTATGTGTCTTTTTCAATGAATGTCATCACATGCCATCTCTTTTTATGTTGTTGTGGGTGTATTGTACTATGGAGTTGAGCTATAGCTGTTCAATGTCTTTTGTGGTGATAGGTTTATGTCATGTGTTATCCTTATTTGTCTCATAATTGTTTAGTTGATGTATCCTGTGTTCTTTATGTCAATTTTTTGTGGCTATATAGATGATTGTGTTTAGTTTTAGTATACAGTTGTCTTTATTCAGTGCGAATTGTTCAACCTGTAGACCATATGTCTTATTTCAGCTTCTTTGTGTGTTTGTGGACGATTTGATTCAGCATTATCATATTTGTGGTAACGAGTTTCCTATAAATCTGAAATAAGTGTTGCTGTTTGTGACTTGTTATGGCTGTGTTAAGGAAGGTCAGTTTACATTTTGTTTCTTTTTCCTCTAAGAATGATGTTTTTATGTGAGGTGTTGACGTCAGCATGTAATTTTTATATCCTCTGTTCTTGTTCATTACCACCCTCATCTAATGACCTTGATGTTGATGGAGCATAAAGCCACAAACAGAATAATAAAAAGAAAACCAGAGCCACTAAAATTCTACAATAACTTATAAACATCAATTGCAAAGTAGAAAGAAGTTGAAATGGTTCTAATTATTCATAAAATTCATATAGATGATAAAAAAAAAGGATTATCCTATTAGATAATACTGAGAACAAATGAATTAGAACTTATAATATATAATTTTTTCATAAAGCTATATATCTAGTCTTAAAATCTCACCTTGCATAACTCCAGGCAGGCAATTTTTCTATCAGTAGCATGTTGTGCTGCCTGCTGATAGTAAAATCCAGGATGTTGTGTTTGCAAAGCGGGAAGGCCTAGTCTGATGGCTTCATCAAAAATTTCTCCAAAAATGAAAAATCTGAAGCAGCACAAACAATCTTTTTTTTAGTGTTAAAATAATGGGTTTGCTAAAGCAATTGAGTGAAGGTAACACTTCAACTACTTTATTTTGATAACATTATAATATTAAAGACAAATAATCCCTCACAATAATAGGACTTAACAAAGGTGAAACAAATCCAGAACAGACAATACAAAAAGATGTGACTTGGAATATGTAGGTATGGAGATTAGAATCAAGTTTAGATGAGCAAGAGGGAGGAAAAAACTTTGAAAAATGACTGAGCAGATATTTGACAATGATACTAATCAAGGGCTGGTAAAAACTCTAAGCAAACCAATTTTTTTTTGCTGTCATCAGTCTTTCGACTGGTTTGATGCAAACCTCCGTCGCTTTCTATCTTGTGCTAACCTCTTCATCGCTACATACAACTTACAACCCACATCTTCAATTATCTGTTTCATATATTCTGATCTCCATTTTCCTCTACAGTTTTTATCTTTGGCTGTTCCCTCCATGAACAAATTAACCGAGAACTGTACCATTTTTGGAACCTGCCAGAAACTGGTACTATCCTGTTGAAATTTACATCAGTTACTTTGTCAACATGTCCTCTTCACATTTTGTGATCATACATTGCGAAAATGTTGCCAGGAATTAAAAATGCCGAAATATGAAAGGCTGAGCAACTGCTAAATGCTTTCAATTCTGCCAAAATAACATAAAAATTATCGGTACAGGAATCATTTCAATCTAAACAGTTTAGTTTTGTAATGAAATCGTGGTTAGGTTGAAATACAGCCTGGACCAAGTGATAAAAAATTACAAAATTTTGGATATGTGGCATCCAACATGCAAAGGCGTATGGGTTCACAATGGAAGCAATCGATTATCTCTGGTTGCTCATTGCTATGTAAGATGGCAGTCATCACCGTATTACAACTCGGATAAATATTGCTATTTGTCAATTTTATGCAACTTTTTACAAAGTAGTAGAGCTGAAAAGGCAAGAAAACATTACAACAAAGGATTAAATCAACTGTCACTGATTTTTTCAATGTTGGCGGCATGTAACCGCTGTTCGTCATGTCATATATCGGCATTTTTAATTAAACTCCTTGCAACTTTTCTGGAATGTATGATCGCAAAACGTAAAGAGGACATGTTGTCGAAGCGACTGATGAAAATTTCAACAGGTTAGTACCAGTTTCTGGCAGGTTCTGAAACTGGTGCAGTTCCCAATTAACCAATCCAGCATGACCTTTGTTGCTTCCTCTACAAACAAGTTGGATATTAACAGGGATAGACTACAACCTTGTCTCACACCCTTTTCAACTGATGCATGTCTCTCATGATTCTCTATTTTTATTATAGCCACTTGATACTTATATAGTTTATAAAGTATTATTCTATCTTCATATTTTAGACCTGACTTCTTTAAAATTTTGAACATCTTGTCCCACCCAACATTATCAAAAGCTTTTTCTAAATCAACAAACGTCATATAAGTATCTTTGTTTTTCTTGATCCGCCCTTCAAATATTAATCTTAAAGCCAGAATTGCTCCCCTTGTACTCGGGTTTTTCCTAAACCCAAAACGGATCTTCACCTATCATCTCTTCTGCTACCCTTTCCATTCTTCTCTGGTCAGTAATTTTGAAGCACGTGGTATTAGACTAATGATGCAATAATTCTCACATTTGTCGGCTTGTGTTTTTTTTGGAAGTGTGAAGATGATATTTTTATTAGAATCAATTGGAATTTCTCCTGTTTCATAGCTTTTTGATATCAGTTTGAATAATCTTTTGATTCCTTCTTCTCCTAGGGATTTAAGAAGTTCTGCAGGGATCTCATCAATTCCAACTGCTTTATTTGTTTTCAAGTCATTCAGAGTTCTTATCAAACTCTGTCCTCAAAACAGGCTCTCCTAAGTCATCAATGCCGACATCGCCATCCTTTTCCATTACGCTAATGTTCAAGTTGGCCGAATCAGGAACAATAAAAATGGTGTATGTATCAGTATCTGCACGTGCAAGCAGTGTAACTACTAGTTGCATTTCTAAATTTTCCACCTCGAAATATCTCTGAAAAAATTTTAATTTTTGTGTTGTCATGTGCTGTCATCATACTATCTACGGTGGAAACTATGGATTCCTAATCACTAATTAATAGGAGTATACTTCACTTGTTACTGTAGCATTATAATGTTATTTATATTCATTACAATATCTAAATATACCACAGTTTATATTAGACTAACAAGTAGAAAAAATTGTGAATTAAATAATAACTTACTGTTTGGACATCCAAGCATGATGTTCAAATGCCAAATCTTTTGGTCCAGCACAGTTTCTGAAGAGTTCAGTATGTTTACGAAATTGGTTGATAGCATCTCTGGGTAAATTTTGTTGAAACATTATTTTACATAATTTATAGTTAATGAAGCCAGCAACTGTCTTCACTTCTAAAGCATTTGTATCAACAACTCTCACTTCCAGTAAATTACTATATGCTTGAGAATAATGTCTGAAATTTAAGGAATAGAAGTAAAACTACTTTATGGATTATTTCATTAAAACAAAGACAGAGTAAATCACAGATATTTCATACAAACTATGGCAGCAATCAAAACTTCTGTTGGATATTTCTACTGATTATGTTTCACTAAAATTCTTTATGTTTGCTATCTTCAATGTTTAATTTAATTTATGGTCTGATAATTAGTTATTCAACCTTCTGTTTCATTACAAGTTCAAATAATGTGTGCACCCTAATGTTCATTACTTACCAGCACTAACTAAGCATTACCCATCAAACAAGTTTTCTTATCCTTCAGTTCAATTTTTTCAGCAATATAAGTTTGAATCTGTACCAGTAAAAGTTAAACAGGATTAAAATAAAAGTGGTATAATGGAATCTATAGCACTCTGTTTACATTGTGCAGAGATCTAATGAATTTAATATTTTAGCCTAGATTTGTGTTGCTGCTCAACTTCAATCGGCTCACTCAGTGTTTTTGATTTTGTATCCAAAGTTTCAATACTCCTCTTCCACTGCCAATTCACTTAACCACAATTTCTACTGCAACTTTCTTTCTTTGTACTGAAAAGTATGAAGTATTGTTCATCACTATTCCACGTACAAAAACTACTGTTCAAATTTTTCTGATGCCATTTCACCAAAGTAATCAACAGCTTCTTTTTCTTTTCTTTTTTACAATAAAGCTTTTTAGAAAACTTGTTGATTGTACTAAGCTGTATCTGATAATCCTTCCTTATCATCACATTCTAACATAAATCAAACAAATGCACCTTCTCCTGCCTAGACTGGTCTTCACAATTAGTTGCTATCTAAATTTTACTGGTACATTAATTCTTATACTACAATTTTGTGGTCACTTCTCTGCAGTTATCTTCTTGACAGAATTTTAAGGTAAACTTTCTCTGTAATTTTAATTATTGGTATTAATGTGCCATCAGTTTTCCTTCTTCCATCAAAACAGCTTCATAAAAAAGTTCTTAAAACAGTGTCCCTTCCTACTCATCATTTCCTGAAGGAGTCATAAGCTCCGAGTCGTATTCACACTTCAGTAAAGACTGATTTTGGTACAACATATAAACTTAATTCATGATGCAGAAGTTTTCAAGGAATATTGCACACATCAGCTAAATGTGTTATAAGTAACAAATCTGATGGTACAATAGCATTGCATGGCAACACTTCAAAAAAAATCAATGGCGATATTGATCAAGCTATCTTTTCACCTGTGAGTATTTAATATCTCACAGATGTTCTTACAGTGGAAAAAGCCTAAATTACATATTTAAACAGCATACCCTTTGCACTGCTCTTATAATTTATAACCCACTAACTTTTTCCATATGTTATTTCCTATTTGTTGGTGACATCTAAAACATATTTTTAAAGAAGGTTTGGAATTAAATATATTTAAAGTAAGCAGTTAAAAAATGTGAGTACTCAAATAAGAAAACTCACTTTTGAGCTGTGTGACTGTCTTGCTTCATTTCATTCAAGAATCCAGTCTTGAACTGATGGCGAACAAAAAGATACTGGTGGGTAGTTTTATTGAGTTGATCTCTGTGGAGTTTTACATTGCGTGCTTCATGATGGTAATAATTTTGAGCCAAATCATAAAATGCATTTTCAAGCCTGGTATGTTGAAGAAAAAATAAAACCATTATAAATACAAAATCAGAAGAAAGTTTAGCATCTACATTAGAGCATGAGGTATCCAAACCCCATTTCTTATGAAACTTTGAAAGAAAATTCAAATTTATTAACATCTACTTGTGGTAAATATGTAAATAAGCATTGTGCATAACTGAACGCTTTGTAGCCCAGATCATCATTTAAAAAAAAAATACTGGTTTTTGAGCAAGTTTTATTAAAAGTATTACTTTTGATTTTTGAAATTTCAAATTGTTAAGATTAGTTTCCCACCACAACAAGCATGGGGTGGATGGACATATTCAACTAATAATGCTATTTATCATTTTGATCAATTACTACATCAATGCACTGGTGTGAGACACTTATGTTACACCGATTCAGCACAGTGAAATTCACTACTTAAGACTTCACATGCTTGTAACATTACTGTCACAAGTAATTACATATTGTTAAGATTAATAATCAGATACAATAATTAGGTACACAAGATTCAGAAAAATCTCAACTATTTATTTTTTAAATAAATAAAAGTAATGAAGGATATAGAAAATAACTCATCACATATGAAGTTAGTAGTGACAAACATACTTTACAATCAATTTTTTATTTTTTTGTGAATAATTGTACACGCCAATGCAATTGAAATTGTTGTTTTATTTCCCGAACGCGTTTCACTTCATTTTCTGAAGCATCTTCAGTGGTTTGGCGTGAGAATCATTCATAAAAATCATCTTATCGCAATTGAGGAAATGGCCCACAATATCCAGATACTTTGCAATATTTCAGTTAGTAACTGTACTATTGTTGGATAAACAAAGAGTTAGGTTGCGAGGGTGTAGATTGCAATACTGGTGGGAGGAGAAAGTTGACCAAAGACAATTGAGGGATAGTTTAATACCCGATTTGACCAGGCAAGGTAAAATAAAATAATTTCTAAAAATAATTTTTTTAAGTGAACTGGTTGTATAAGTAGAGTGAAGGTTTGAGATCAGGGGGTTGTCTGGTGTCTAGGAAGAGTTGATAGGCCATTTTCTACCTATACAGTTCTAGAAAATTTGGAAAAAAACTCTGACAGCTCTAACAGTAAAATAGGTGTAGAAATTGTTGGAATTGTGTTAGGTGGGTGGTATGGATCGGCTATATACCCTGTTTTCCTCTGGCCATTCATCCTGATGATAGTTGTTTAGTGGTGATACCTATGTAAATAGCAGTGCCGTAAAAGCATTTAACTTGTTAAATGAGGTGGTAGTGTGTGTAAAGTGTCCAATAATAGGGAAAGATTCCCCTGTGATAGATTTGGAATAAGAAGTAGTGGCTGATGTATGCTGCATTTTTTGCAGCGAAATCTATTGCATGGTAAAGATTCATGTAGCAGTCTACGGGAATCAAAAGGTAAGTACTTGTGGATCAAGATGTTTTTCAGATTAGGAGGTCTGCTGAAGCAAGTGTGTGGCAGCAGTTAAGATTTTGGGATTTTGTGACAGAGGAACGTAGAAGCTCATGCCTTTGGCGAAAGATATGATTAATAAACTCCAAGCCAGGAGAGAACAGCTTTAACCCTTTCACGGCTACGGGCATACATGTATGCCCTGCCGCTAGAAAGACCAGACAGCTACGGGCGTACATGTATGCCCAGCAGACGGGAAGACCAGACGGCTAACGGCATACATGTACGCCCGGCAGGTGGGAAGTCCTGACGGCTAACGGCATACATATACGCCCAAGCTCGGAAGCAGGTAAACGGCTAATTGCTGTTGACCGTATTTCTGAGAATACTGAGAATTTCTGAGAACACTGTTATACTCTGGACTTTCTGTAGGAAAACACTTTAGTTTTCACCTCCCCTGGGCCCTTACTGCTTACGAGTCTAACATTCGGCCAGTTCTGTTTTTTCTTCTGGTGAGACGACAGCGTTCGCATCTGTAGCCTCTGCCATGTCGGGATGCAGTATATCGGACAAGGAAATCATAGATATCCTCATGAATAGTAGCAACAAAGATTGTAGTGATACTTCAGAGCTTTCTTCCGACGAAGAGTTGGATACGTCTGGATGTAATGCTGAATCCTCGACATCATGAACAGAAGATTCTTCCTCTGAAGACGGAAAAGGAAATGAAGTAAGTGAAACTTCATCGGGAAAAAGAAAGTATGACTGGTTGGAGAATCATCCTGTGATGAAACGACACCGTTTTGCGAACACATTTAGCGGGTTGAAAGTAGACTTCGAAGAGTCAGTAAGTCATTTAGATTTCTTTTTGTACTTCATGTCCATAGAATTTGTTTCTGCCATCTGTACACAGATCAATAATTATTATAAATTTATTACTGAAAAAATGACGACTGCACCCAGTAGATTAGCACGCTGGAAGCCTATAGAGCCAGCAGAATTTTATTGCTTCCTAGCGTGTTCTCTGCTTATGCCTAGAAGTAAGAAGTTAGAAGTAAATGAATATTGGTCGAAAGATTCTTTGCTTAAAACACCAATATTTTCTAACATAATGGCCAGGGAGCAGTACAAGTTGATCCTGCATTTGTTGCACTTCAGTGACAATTCCACCACATCTCAAGATATCCTTGTGAAAATACGTCTCGTTGTAGGTCACACAAAAAATAAATTCCACGAAGCTGCAGTACCCTTCGAGAATCTAGTGATCGACGAAAGTCTGCTACTGTTCAAAGGAAGGCTCCGCTTCAAGCAGTACATACCAAATAAACGTAGCCATTTTGGCATTAAAATTTTCGTTCTTTGTGATGTACAAACCAATTATATTCTGGATTATATTGTATATACTGGTGCTGCCACGGAAATAGAAACTGGAAAAGCTGATTGGGGAAAATCAGGTGATGTTGTTGTTAGTTTATTATTGCCATACCTCAATAAAGGTCATACCATTTATTTAGACAATTGGTATTCGAGCCCCGAATTATTCCTGTGGCTCCATGATAAATGTACAAATGTCGTCGGAACAGTACGCAAAAATAGAAAACATCTACCACCATTGCCAGAAAGGCTCAAAAAGGGGCAATACAGTTCAAGTCTTGTGGAACATTAATAGCACTAAAATGGATGGACAAGAAAGAAGTCTGGATGCTTTTCACCATAAATGGACCAGAGTTTGTGGAGACAGAGAAAGTAGAACATAGAATGGGTCAAAACAAATTGAAACCTACCTGTGTTGTCAGCTATAATAAGTCAATGGGTGCAGTTGATAAGACAGACATGCTGTTATCTTCTGTACAGTGCATCCGAAAGACAATGAAGTGGTACAAGAAAGTATTCTTTCATTTGACTGACTTGTGTGTGCTTAATGCAAAAACTATTTTTGAAATACAAAAGCAACAGAAGATACCACTAGCGAAATACCACTTGGAACTAATTCGCCAGTTGCTAGACAAATTTCATAGTCAAACGTGTAAAAGTGCGACCCCAGGGACAACCAAAGAAGAAAGCCCTTTCCGTCTGCAGAATAAAGGACATTATCCAGGGTACCACGTAGCAACGGAGAAAAAGGAGATTCCACAGAAACGCTGTGTAGTATGTACTGCTCATTCACAACAAAAAATGACACGCATAAGATGCAAAAAGTGTGATGTGGTTCTCTGCATGGTGCCATGTTTCGAAAAATATCACACAATAAAGAAATATTAGGATGTTTTAGTAACTGTGTACGTTTCAACTAAAGGAAAGGAAAGTAAAAAAATAATTAAAAGTAAAAAAAAAAAAGTTTTAACTCATCCAGCGGCAGTCCAAAGCCTGCGTCAAAAATGAGGATGGGAAACCATTAAGTCAAATGGTACTGAACGTGACGAGCTCAGAGGGAAAATAGCGAGCAGGAAGACGCTTACTGTCGAGCTTTTTATTATGCAGAATCTAGTTTTAACTGCAAACTGACCTATAGGCTTATCACAAAATGAGTTATACTCATATATCGCGTGTTTAATTCTGCATCAGGCTACATGAGACAATTTGGTTTTAAAGATCAATAATTGTATCTTATAGACGACTATACCAAGTAGTGTCTGAGTTTTAAGGCACCTTTGCTAGGAACTGCTCACTTTAAAACTATGTATCTTGAAATGTGTGTGTCTGATGTTAGTGAACGTTTAATAGCTTATATTATATATTAGTAGTGCAAAATGTCAAGGTAAAGAATTTTCCAAATACAAATAAAAAAGGTTCTCATCATATTCCTAAATTACCTTTTTCTCTGTCTCTGTCCAGAATAAACTTACAGCAGGAAACAGGGGTTAACTTTAAAACACTCTTTCTTGGTCATTAGAAACTTCAATCGCTGAGATAGTACAGTGTGACAATGATTTTATAAGGAGCATTACTGAAGAGTAGTTGTAAGCGCGCTACGCACGCGCGATTAGCCCAGAGCAGCCGTAGCCTGCAGCGGTTGTCGGACCACTCAGCCGCCCGCAGGCCAGGCACAAGGTGGGTCCGCTCGTCTCAGCCACCGGGGAGGCAGTACGCTCGCCACTCGTAGCCGCGAAAGGGTTAAAAGGTGTAGAATGGGTGTTGTGGGTAGTAGTACCAGAGTTTTGCTTTTGTACAAGATCAAGGTGAAGCAGCAGCAAATGAGGGCTTGTGATAGTTTTTGGGAGTAGCTGGACAGCAATTCACTATCAGAACGAATGTGTTTGCCATGGATTGCTAGGCTGTACAGAAGGGAAAATTTGTGTAGAAGGGATGGTAAATGTCCAAGTGTAAGTACTGTTGTAAGTTTGTTGGTTTGATGAGCACAGAGTTATGGATTATTTTTTTTGTTTTTTGCTTATGACTATACGCCTAGTTGAGGTCATAAGAGGCGGGAAAGGTTTAAGAGGGGGGGGGGGGGAAATGAAGAAATTTGGCCATGGCCTATTAAAGGAAACATCCCAGCATTTGCCTGGAATGATTTGGATAAAGCAAGGAAACCCAAAATCTGGATTCCTGGACATGGATTCGAACCCCCGTCACGGAGGTGTGGAGGGCACCTTGTCGTAGGGAGATGTCCTCATCATAAAAGGAGACACAGGTGTGGAAAATGACCATTTGAAGTTGATGAAGTAGCTATTGTTGAGGGAATTGAGGAAATCTAGAAGATGGTCTTTCCTGTGGGTCCGTATCATAAATGTACAATCTATGTATCTGAACCACACAGGAGGTCTATGTGAATACTTCTTCAGGAAATGTTCCTCTAGACCAGTGGTTCACAACCTTTTCCTACTCATAGCACACCGTAAATTATCCGTAACTGAATCCAGCACACCACTGTAAAATCAACTAAAAGTAACGACCACTGTGAGTAAGTAATTAACATTCAATTTCTTAAAATATGACAGTATACTGGCTGATAGAGGCTGGCAGCTACCTCAATTTATTGTTGAAGAAGGGATATGAGCCCAAAAATGTTATCTCTCTATGTATACCTGTTTTTCCACGTTTCAAAGCCACAGCAGTCTTCAGCTTTGGTAAGCAATGGTTATTCATATATCCAAATGTCTAATGTATACACTTTATAGTACCTTTATTTCCTAAAAAAAAAGACTTGTAATTTTGAATTCTCACACTGCTTATTTCCCTTTTCTCCACTCCTGCCACTGTTATTGCTATGGGACAAAACTCTTTCGGGGTCCTCCCCACAGTTTCCTCTCATTTACCAACCTCGTTCATTTTTAAACCAGTTGTTGTCTATCATTGCCCAGTTGGCTACCACTTTTCGATTTGGCTATGTACTATTGTTCCTTAACTAACATTTTCTCCCCCTTAAACATATTACCAAACAAAACACCTCTTAAAACTTTACTGTTTTCATACCATCTGCATCCCCACATACTGTTTCTTAAATCGTCTCTTTTTCAACATACCCACGGTCAGGGCTGCATTAAAACAGTGTGGGGCCCATAGCAAATGTGAAGAAAGGGGCCCTTGGTTTTCGCTGTCCGGGGGCAGTTACTAACACCTGCTACACGGCTAATCCAGTACTGCCCCGGTTGGTCTGACCAAAAAATTGGCTGTTTTTGGCTGCCACACACCCTCCAACCCATCATTCCTTTTGTTTTACACAATCCCTCACTAGCACTGAATTTGTTTCCAATCTTATGTCCTAAATGCCCACCAACAATAGTTACTCAATTTTCCTCCATCAATAAAATCCTCCGGCAGACATATCCCACCCTGTTCAACATGTTCAGCAAATTCTTACAGACTGCAAGCAGTTGCAATAGAAATTTGTACAAAAACATTTACCCAAACTATCAAATCTAGTAAAAAGCTATTTTGTTCCCTTTTTTCTTGAATATACCACAATGGTCAGTAGTCAAACTAGCATTCACTTTTCTGTCCGACCCACACTTCTATATCCTGTCCAAAGGTCATTCTTTCTCATTCACTTCAAAGTTTGACTATGCTGCTCTGATCCGGATCTCACTAGCATTACTGATTGTTGTGGGTGAGCAGTAACGCTCTGTCTTTGCATTTGTGAGAATGAGGGTTCAAATCCACATTCAGCAATCCAAATTAACTGGATCCGCCTCCCCTTTCCCAAAACCATTCTCATTTTTCAAGAGTTCCTCATATCTACCCTGTCCTCAAATTCTAATAGTGCGGGAAGATAGATTAACTGCCAATAATATTTCTTGAGAAATGATGGAAGGGAAAAAGGTGAGAGAACCATAATGCTCAGAAATTTAAATTTTAATGCCCTCAGGTATAACAAAAACAAATTCAAACTGTAATGAACAGAAAATAAAAAAGAAATAATACATAGATTCAAACAAAACTGTTTCCAGTAATTCATGGCCAAGTAGATGACATGGATGATATTGCAGTGAACAGAGGTAAACAATGATGAACGGATTTAGCATTATGAACAAACAGCAAGAAAACATGGGAAGTATGAAAACAACCAAGAAATAGGTAGAAAGAAAACTCCTACCCACTGCCCCATGGACATCCTTTACCACCCTTTCCAATCTGAAAAACATCCTAAACACAAGACATCCTCCTGACCTCAGCGTAAGTATAAAACCCACCAGTAAACCTATCACTTAAATCATTAAAACTATTCAATCAATCAGGCAGGGCACGATGTGTACACGCCGAAGGCTGATTCACCACACAGCCTTCGACATGTACACATTGTGCCCGGCCTAGTGTCTCACTCCTGGCAAGAATAAGGCTAAACGCCAAATATTGCATTTCTTGTGTTCGTTACTTTTATGTTCATAATTCCCAGCCACCTTCATATGTGGTAAGTTGTCACATTACAGTAGGCTTGCCCCTTCAGTACTTAACTTATTTTAATTACATTTATTCTATGAGTATCGGTGACTTACGAGTCGAACAGTTGAGGAGCGGTCAGAGAGAGAGTGTGTGGTGTGGAGCAACAAACGCGTGCATATGGTTCCTCTTGGTTTTTTTGTGAAAGTGATTGAAAATTGTTGACACTCTAAGGAACCTGCATCTTCGGATCGTTTGTCACTAGTAATTTGCTCTGTGTGTGTTATTATTATTTTTTTCCATTGGTGCCCGGGTGCATTTGTGCAGCACAGAACTCAGAATAAATCTTTGGTCTACATACTCGAAGTGATTCCTTGAAGAAACTTATAGTTATATTTGTTCTGGATTTGTACCCTAGCCAGCCGATGGTGGCGACCGATAATTAATTATAACGAAGTCTGATGGACCTTATCTTAGGTGTTCAAAAAACTAATTATAAAGGGGACTAATTAGCAAGTCGGAAGGAACTGCTGGGATCATCCCGACACACTATTTCAAGCTTGTTCTCCGACATGTCGACCGTAAATACAGGACTTGTGAGAATAATAGACGGTTAAAGTGATTATAAAGGCCGTCTAAATCACAAAAAGAGTTTTAAGTGCGTGGCATAAGACTAAACAGTTGAACAACTGTTAAGAATTGCGAAGCGGATTCTACCAAAGACGGTACGCGCGAGAAGAATTACTCGGCGAACAGCAAGCTTGTGCAAAGACGGTAGCGCAAGAGAGTCAACACAGATAACCAGAGATGATTACTTCAGCAGTGGATACAGCGATGCAGTACCTGTGAATAACGCAACGCAGATAGCAGAACAACAAATCGTGGATCGGACGAGCAGTGAAAACGTTGCAGAAAATAGTGGGAGGAGTTGATAAGACATCTAACAGGCAACATTATACTATTAAACAACCAGGAAATATTTTTTAAATATAATAATTTTGAAGTAAAAGAATAGCAGATTAACGGATTTTGTTTCAAAGATCTGTACCATCGGTTGTTATTTACCGGAGCTTCCGGAAAATTTATAGCATAATAGTAAGAGTTTATACTCGCGGAAAATTTTATTTCGCTCTCCCATAACATTTTTTTTGTACAGAAATTTCAAATTTCAGTTCTACTTACGAATGAAGTTTTTTTCCTTTCTGGAAAAATAAAATAAAATAGATCGCAATTATTTACATTTTTCAAAGACATTAATTGCGGGAGGAAGACGCGAAAACTTTTACGTTAACAAGTATAACTTTTTCTGTGCATGACATTTTCAGGTGGCAGTACCATTGAGCGACGAGACAGTATAGTCTGCATATGTGGTTCGACACCAACAGTCAGCAGTAGTAAATAAAAGTATAATTACTGTATTATCTACATGTGTTTTATTTACAGCAGCAGATTGGAGAAGTGAAATTAACTGTTTTAAGAGCCAGTCTACGTTGTTCTTTTTTTTCTCTTTGGTGCAAATCTGTTTTTGGTTGTGGAATATATACTGCGTTGTTTTGTTTCATTTAACGAGTTATCACGGCGTTGTTGTGAGTTGATTTGAAACTGAAAAGATATATCTTTGACCGTTTTATCTAAGTTTGGGGAATAGGTAGCCTATTGCTAGAGCAACGTATTAATCTAATAGCGTCATTCAAGTTTGGTTTAGTTTTAAACTTTATATATGAAAACCATGGAATTTGTTATGGAAGGAGTAGCAGAGCAGAGTGATGAGGTACCCGTACCAGAAATGTTGGTGAAGTTTATGGAAGAGATGAGAAAAAACTTTCAAGAACTTAAGGTCGGTCAAGCTGACATTGCTGAAAACAGCAATGCTCTTAAAGCTGAAATAAATGGCGTCCAGGATAATGTGATTGCTCTTAAGGCTGAAATAAATGGCGTCCAGGATAATGTGATTGCTCTTAAAGCTGAAATAAATGGCGTCCAGGATAATGTGATTGCTCTAAAAGATGAAATAGGAGTGAAAAGTGAAGCTCTTCGCTCTCAAATCACGGCTGATTTTGATGATAGACTCTTGCAAATAAGGGGCGAATTAGTGCAATTACGACAAGACTGTTTCGTGAGGAATGAAGAAACAAGGACACTTTTTGATCAGTTCAGGCAGGAGATAGTGGCAGAAACGGAACAAACACAACAGAGGATGGAGTTTGTGGAGAACAAGATAGGATACCAAGACATTAAGTTCAAAGCTATGGAAAAAGATCTTAAACTGTGTGAAGAGCAGGTGGAAGGTATTAATGAAGAAGTAAAACTCCATTCAGATAAGATCAACCATTTGGCTGACCATGTGGAAAAGGTCAAATTAGCTACCAATTTCGAGTTGGAAAACAAAATACACAACGAGGTTCCACTTCTAATTAGACAAGAGGTGGAAGGAAATTTGAGGAGGCAAATCCCGAGTATTGTTAAAGAAGAGGTAGGTAAATATCAAGGGAATCTTACAGGTCTATCCTTTCCGAGATTTTTGGGAGAGGAAAAGAAGGAATTTGAGAATTTTGATGATTCTGGAAGATTACACCCGGTAGACTTTTTAGAAGATTTTGAGTCCGACCCATCTTTTCAGATGGCAGAAGATAGCAAGAAAATAAAATTAGTTCACTGGCCATATGAAGGGGAGAGCCAGGCTGTGGGGTGACAGATTTTCTAAAGAGTTCAAAACTTATAGTCTTTTCAAGGAAGAGTTTTTGAAGCACTTTTGGTCGGTGGAGAGACAAGTGGCTGTGAAATCAGATTTGATGCATGGACAGACCTATGCTCCCGGAAGGGAGACGCAACAGGATTTTTTTATGAAGTGCCTGGCGAGATGTCAACATCTCGACAGACCGTACAGTGAAGCTGAATATGTTGAAACAATTATGGCTAGGTTGCCTGAGCCAACTCAACTTATTTTTGCGAGCCATCGCATCGACAATGTAACTGAAGCCATTGCTATGTTAGGACGCCTTGACTCTCAAGAGAAAAGAATGAGACAGAAGAGACCTCAGGAGAGAGGGGAAGTAATTGTTTTCGAGGAAGAGAAGGAGGAGACTATAACAGTTATCAAGAAAGAGGACATAACAATGAACAAGGACATTGGCGAGGGAGACGAGACAATCGCGAGCATGGTAGAGGCTATGGCAACCATCAGAATGATCAAGGAGCACACAGAAGTAGGAGCAGAGAGCGGGACCAGCGAACGAATAATGGAACCCATGACCGAGGGGGAAAATACGAAAGCAAATCGAAAGGGCCAAGTGACCCACCGAAGGGTAAACAAGAGAGGGGAAACTGTTAGCTGCCACTGTTTTGGTCCGACCAGGGGCAGTAAAAGCAGTTGGACCACCTATAAAGCGAGGAGGAAGAGATGAAGGAAACTCACCACTTATAACTAGAGGCAAAAGAGTGACCACAGAGAAAGGAGCGGAGTTTGTTGTACATTCGGAGGAAATGATAGAGGAGGACGGTAGAATTGTGCCATGTATCTCAGGTTCTATGCTTTGTTCGAGGAAAGGGAGTTAATTATGCCAGTTCGCCAGGGTTGGAGACCTATGGAAGTACTGCAGAGAGAAGGAAGACTCAATAATGAAGATTGAGGAAAGTGAGAATCATGAAGACGAGGAAAATGACTCCACGTATTTGAATATGTTGAAGATGAACGGAAACCTTAACACTGGTGGAAAATTATCAGGAAAGAAAACAGACCTAACGGAAAGAGAGGCACTTTCTGACAGGGAGAAAGATGAACCACTGGAGCTTGTAGAAGAATGTGAACAGAGATTATATACCTTTGGCGATAAAGGGATGATACGGATAGCAAACGGGGAGGAGATTCCTACTGTAGGGTGTGAGCAGGGATTGGTCATGAAAAATGGAGAAGATAGACCCATCCAAGTGAGGGTATTACCAGTCGGAGAGGTATCTGAAATGAAAGAATTGGCGGAGAGCGAAGAACAGTCTGAAAGTTGGGGCAGTGAAGAGGAAGAGGATGGTGAGTCCTTAGGGGAATATGAGCGGGTCTGCAGATTTGTGAATGAACCAATCAAACAAATCATCACATCAGACGATTTTGGTGAAGAAGATGGAGAAATTATGGAAATTGATGTGGAAGGGGTAATTTCGACTAACTTCAAACAGCTAATTATAGAAAAACCACCCTTAGGAGGAACGAGGAAAACATTAACTCCGGGGTGTGGGAACTACTCACTCAAGAGGAACGTGAGGAGATCATTAAGGCGAAGGAGGAAAATGTGTCTTGTGGATGCTTCGATGTAAATTCGATATATGTTAACAACCCTAGGGATGATCTGTTACTGGAGGACAACCAATTACGACAAAGAGTGCACCAAGGTACCGACAGTGGAGATTGAAGTGAATGGAATGTGCGTTGAGGCATTGATTGACACCGGAGCAGAAGTGTCATGCATCTCGGAGAGAGTGCTTGAAAAGCTATCGAGTGTTAAGGAATTACCGTATTGGCCAATAAATTGGATAATGATTATGTCGGCAACTGGGAAAGGGAATAAGAAGGTACGAAAACAAGTACTGGTGGAAGGAAAAATAGAAGGAATTACAGTGGAGATTTTTATGTATGTTGTGCCGGAACTGAACGTGGGGTGCATCCTAGGAGTGGACTGGATTGGGGAGGCCGGAGTGTCCTTGTACTATGGAAGAGGATATATGGAGTTTTCAGTGAAAGGAGAAAGGGTTGCAAGTCGGCATAAGGACCAGTACTTATGAGAATTCAAAGAGAATCAGGGGTTAAGAATAGCCTTCGCTGAAGTGGAAGAAGTCGTAGAGGAAGAACAAAAGTCCTACGAAGGCGATTATCAGGGGTATGAACAGGCAGGAGGAAGTTGTGGCAAATGTCCACAAGAAATCTTGGATGAGTTTTCGGAGGTTTTCTCCGAAAAGCCGGGGCCTTGTGAAGGGATATAGTTGCCGGTTCAAGGTCAGAGAAGATAAACCCTTTGCGGTAAAGCCTTATCCCATACCGTTGGCGAAAAGAGTCAAGGTGAAGGAAGAATTGGACCGTATGGAGGAATGGGGAATAATTGAGCGGTCACAAAGTGACTATGTTAATCCTCTCGTGGTGGTAACCAAATCAGATGGAGCTATTAGGCTAGTTTTGGACGCGCGAGAATTAAACAAGATCTTACTAACTGACAGGGATCATCCACAACCCGTAGATGACCTGCTTCAGAAATTCCATGGTGCCCGATTCCTTACGTCATTAGACTTAACTTCGTCGTATTGGCAAGTGCCGATTCACGAACATTCCCGGAAATACACGGCATTTAGATTTGAAGGCCGATGTTACCCGTTTCAGAGTATTACCCTTTGGGTTGAATAATGCAGTGGCCAACTTCATTAGGGGCATTGGTTCAAGTATTGGGAAAGGAGTTGTTAGAGAAAATACAAGTCTATGTTGATGATATTATCATAGCCACCAGTACTATCGAGCAGCATTGGAACGTGCTGAGACAAGTCCTAACAGCCTTAAAGGATGGAGGCATGACGATAAAGTTGAAAAAATGCGTGTTTCTGAGAACAAAACTAAAATTTTTTGGGACACGTTATCACCCCTGAGGGAATTTCGATAGATGAGTCCAAACTTGAGGCCATCAGGAGTTTTCCCAGACCAACTAACAAAACCCAATTAAAGAGTTTCCTGGGGTTGTGTGGATACTACAGGAAGTTTGTGCCTGATCAACAACTTAACAGCATACATCTGCGAAGGCTAGAGAAAAAAATTCACAATGGTTATGGACGGAAGAGTGTGAAGAGGATTTCCAAGGAATCAAGGATGCTCTACTGCAGGGGATAGTTTTTATCACACCCAAACTGGAGCTAGACTTGTGCCTCATGACAGACAGCTCAGACTACGGTTTAGGGGCCGTGATCTTTCAGGAAGAGGAAATTGACGGGCAAGTAATTCACAAGACAATAGCGTTTGCAAGTAGAATGTTAAATAATCATGAACTCAGATACTGCGTTACGGAGAAAGAAGCTTTGGCGATTGTATGGATTTTTCAAAAGTTTAGACATTTGTTCCTGGGAAGAAAAGTGACTATCTTTACCGACCATAAGGCTCTATCATTTTTAATGAATTGCCAATTGGTCCATGGAAGGACTGACTAGGTGGGCACTGTTTACTTCAGGAATTTGAGTTCACTATAAGATACATACCGGGGAAGGAGAACATAGTCGCAGATTGCCTGTCGAGATTACATGTGGGGTTACCCGAACGGGGAATTAACCAACATGGCTGCTCGGGAAGTGCATTTGAATTTCTTGTCAAAAGTAGAACATGAAGGGCAAATAGTAAACTGGTTGAGAATATGGAAGCCGAACAAGATAAGGATGATGTGATAAGGTCAGTAAGAAGCAGTATAGAGGAAGTGGGACTATCAAGGAAAAACTAAGGTAAATATTATTGTATATATAAAGGTGTGATATTCTTCAGGAAGGTTGAAGATAGTAAGGAATGGAGGCTTTGGATACCGGAACATTGTGTAGATAAATGGATTTGGCACCATCATTACAGCTATGGCCATTATGGAGCCAACAAGTGTTACTTAATCATAAGGGAACACTGTTATTTTGAAAACAAGGCGAGGAGGATAACTAAAATTTTGGCAACCTGTGAAATTTGTCAAAAGGTTAAAGTTGATAATGTACAAAGGTTGGGAAGGATGAAGAGTATACTACCCTCTGAACCTAGAGAATTAGTATCTATAGACTTGTATGGACCCCTACCCATGTCCAGAGGGGGGGGTGACTCAAATATTAGTGGTTTTGGATGTGTTCACCAATATGTTAAGTTGTATCCTCTGAAGAAGGCCTCTACTAAAGCAATACTAAGTAGGGTTTGTTGGAAATATATTATGGAGCTAGGGAAGCCTAAGAAGATAATATCCGACAATGGTTCACAATTTGCGAGCAAAGTGTGGGTTGATGAAATGGAGAGTAAAGGAATTGAAGTTCTACGGACGTCGTATTTCCATCCTCAAGGTAATGTGTTGAGAGAATTATGGCAGAGATCGGGAGATGGTTCAGGACATATTGCCACCACAACCATAAAAGTTGGGCGAGAGAAGTCAACAGGTTGGAGGAGGTATTGAATGCCATTCCTCACAGTTCCACAGGAATGACGCGTTTCGAGCTGATGTTTAACCAGCCAGTGAAGAGATTAGTTACTCAAATTGTTGAATTCCCAGAGGAACAGGAAGGAGATTACAAAGAGAAATTAGAGAAAGCGAGGAAAAACTCTTGAGAAGAAGGCGAAAGAGAGGCAAGTCAGACATGATAGGAAGAAGAAATTTACCTCCTATAAGGAAGGAGATTTGGTACTAATACAAACGCATTATAAGTCATCGTTTCTAAACAGTGAAATAAAGAAGTTCAAGATTTTATATGAAGGGCCCTATAGGGTGAAAGAAGTACCAAGAGAAAATGCGTATACGGTGGAATACCCAAAGAGTAAAAAATTAAAGGGTACATACAATGTCATATCTCTTAAGCCTTTTAAATTAGCAAGTTAGTTCTTAGAAGGGTAATAAGTAATTGTACCTAAGTTTTGGAGGGTGTACCCTGTAGTGCTTAACGGAGTCCCTATCGCGGACACCCAGTAACCACCTCAAGGATATGTCGAAAGATGGACGTCTTTGTGTGTTAATAACAGAACTATAAATATGTTCTTTAGTGCTTGGTGTAGTCTTAAGTCGATTTCCTTGGAAGGGGTAGTAAGTGATTAGACCTAAGCGCAATTTCAGAAGGCTAGGTTGACAAAGCTTCAGGTCATTGACCCCATTTTTAACCGAGCATCTCCAAAGAAAGGAAATGTTACCTTATCATGGAAAGCTCTGGTAATAACAATCTGGTGTTTCACTGACAAAGAAGTTTCCTGGATAGAGAGTGATGTACTATCCACAGAGAAAAAAAAATAATTATGACTGATGTATTGGTGTTAATGTTCATGTGCGTTTGAGTGAGGAACAGACGTTTAACCTCAAGAGATTATTATTTGTAATTTTGTGCTTTCTTTCCAGGGAGATACAATTGTATGTGAAGATATAATTGTATGTGAATGAAATTTTGTGAATATATTTGTAATTTTGTTCGGTAGGGACCGGCCACCAATACTCTTGTATAGTAATTTAATTCATGGTGTTCTTGTATAATGTAGGGATTTTTTTTGTGTAACTACCTACTAAAAAACTAACCTAAAATATGTCCCAGGTTCAAATGTCTTGCCTGCGGCTTCACATTAGAACCGTGACATGGAAGGGGTTGTCACATTACAGTAGGCTTGCCCCTTCAGTACTTAACTTATTTTAATTTTATTTATTCTATGAGTATCGGTGACTTACGAGTCGAACAGTTGAGGAGCAGTCAGAGAGAGAGTGTGTGGTGTGGAGCAACAAACGCGTGCATATGGTTCCTCTTGGTTTTTTTGTGAAAGTGATTGAAGGAATTGTTGACACTCTAAGGAACCTGCATCTTCGGATCGTTTGTCACTATTAGTAATTTGCTGTGTGTGTGTTATTATTATTTTTTTCCATTGGTGGCCGGGTGCATTTGTGCAGCACAGAACTCAGAATAAATCTTTGGTCTACATACTCGAAGTGATTCCTTGAAGAAACTTATAGTTATATTTGTTCTGGATTTGTACCCTAGCCAGCTGATGGTGGCGACCGATAATTAATTATAACGAAGTCTGATGGACCTTATCTTAGGTGTTCAAAAAACTAATTATAAAGGGGACTAATTAGCAAGTCGGAAGGAACTGCTGGGATCATCCCGACACACTATTTCAAGCTTGTTCTCCAACAAAGTGTTGGGTCATATTTCCCTATCCTTCCTTAGTTTTGTTGCCTTAAAGCATTTTTCTGCTCACTGTTATTACTATTAAAAACTGTACACAAGGATCCATTGCGGAAGGGCAGTATACCTCAGTTAATCAAGTAATGGACACCTGTGCAAACAACTGAAAAAAAAAAAAAAATCAAAATTTTAAGTTAAAACTAAAACTAATCCTAATGTTCAATATATCTGCTTTTAGTGCCTTTGTTTCCTAACAATCAGTATATATATATATATATATATATATATATAGATAGGATAAAAAACCACCGCTTACCAAAGAAGGGGATTCCTGCGGCGTTGGTACACGAAAAAAACGATCACACAAAGAATAGAATTTTCGAGCATGGTTCTTCCTCAGTAGAAGTGAGATGGCTGCACGCAAGCACTGCCGGCAGCCAACTGCGTGAGCCACAATGTTGGTGGCTCATGGTGGGGGAAAAAACAACATGGCAGGAAGTGAAGGTGGGGGTAAAGGAGCACAGGATGGAAAACGATGATGAATAGCAAGTATAAAACAAAACTGTACACAAGGGCCCATCACGGAAGGGCAGTATACCTATGTTAATGGTCCACAAAAGCCCACCAAGCAATGGACACGTGCAAACAACTGAAAAAAAAAAAATTAGACTCTGGTGAGCGGTGGTTCTATGAGAGAAGGTGGAAGTGATGGGGATGGGTGGGAGGAAATTTGGTGCTATCTTAAATTTAGACCTGGAGATTGTCTGGTCCCCAGTTGGTACTGATAAGCCAGTTTCCACCTTCTAAGTTCTGAAATACTGCTTTTATCTGAGAGACTCTGATGGCACGGACCGAGAAGCAGGTGTTAAAATTGATGGTGCCATGTATAGTGGCATGATGAGATACAGGGTGGTCAGGGTTCTTGGTGTGTACTGATTGTCGGTGTCCATTCATTCTGATGGCCAGTGGATTTGTTGTGAGTCCAATGTAGGAGGCTGGGCAATGGTTACAAGTGAGTTGGTATATAAGGTGGGAGGATACACAATTGGCGAATCCTGTGATGGGAAAGCTTTCCCCAGTTACAGGGTTGGTAAAGGTGGTGGAAAGCGGGTGGATACTGCATAATTTGCAACGGGATCTGTTGCAAGGAAATGAACCTCAGGGCTGTCTTGCAGGCTGGGGGACCCCGTGCTTATGGACCAAGAGTTGGTTGAGGTTTGGAGGTCTGCTGAAGCAAGTTCTGGGTGGGTGAGGGAAGATTTTAGGAAGGAGGTTTCTCATCTCAGGGCAGGCTCGAAGGAAGTCGTAACCTTGTCTCAAGACTAGGTTAACGGATTCCAAGCCTGGGAAGTAATGGGTGATCAAAACAGTGCTATGGTGGGTTTTAGAGGGTAGTGGATTGTTGATAGGTTGAGTAGGTTGTGATGTGGCATGAGAAACCTGTTTGTGAACTAAATCTGGTGGGTAATTGCGGGAAATCAGGGGTTCAGAGATATTGCTGGCATATTGTTGATTGGAACAAATGTGACTGCCTCGAATGCCTAGGCTGTAGGGGAGGGAATGTTTGATGTGATGAGGTTGGCAGCTATCATAATGAAGGTACTGTTGTAGGTTGATGGGTTTGATATAGACAGCTGTGTGGATATAGCCATTCGTGAGGGAAAGGTCGACATCCAGGAAAGTGGCCTGTGTATGGGAGTAAGTCCTTATGAATTTCAAGGAGCTGACAGTGTTAAGTTTATTGAGGAAACTGAGTAGGTTGTCTTCCCCATGGGTCCAGATTATGAAAATATCATCCATGAATCTGACCCACAAGAGGGGTTTCAGATGGGCTGCAGCTATAAATGATTGTTCTAGCCAGCCTAGATAGAGGTTAGCCGTATGAGGGAGCCATACGAGTGCCCATGGCAGTGCCGCTTATGTGGTGATAGATTTTCCCCTCAAATGAAAAAAGTTTTTGTTTAGTATTACATTGTCAAACACATAACCTGCTCGCGGACCTATCCATTATTTCCTGCTCTTTTACGAAATTTTTCATGTTGTATGATAACCTTCACCTCCATACGGTATCAACAACTACTGCTGCATTTGAAAAACTAAATCATAACTATATTCTCCAGAAAAAAATTACAAGTTTGTAAAACAAATCATTTAAGCATCAAAATTCTTCACCATGTTAATAGATTGCAAGTACTGTTAAATAATTTGAGTCCAGCCAATCCTCAGAACCCCTAAATGTTTACAGTTACAAGAAGGTTGCGAGTATTACACATACACAAATCAAAGATTTTCTAAAATGGCCACCAGAGGTCACTTCATCATGGTATCACTTTTTGAATCCTGCCTACAAACACACCAAACACTGGTTCGACCTACAACGTCCCTGCTCAACCAACTTTTACTGACTGACCCCAAGGAAGTCTTGCAGCTTCTATATATAAATCGGCGTGGGAACAAGGAAAAATCCCCATTCTCATGAGCTCATCCAAAATGTCCAGGTACCCAAACTATTCCAAAAGACTTGAAATTTTTACAGTAGGTAGCTTGTTTCATAAATGTTAAAATGTATCTTGATGAAAATACTTTTATCTGTCCTCGTTCTGCCATAAAAAATTATTTTCTTCAAAATTCCAAAAATGATTATAACTTCCAAAGTTTTAGAGCTACGAAGTTGAAATAACCTTTAAATTGATTTATTTTTGCTCCTCTTTCATTTAGTATTGAAATCCACTCTGTTACTATTTTTAAACTGGGTTAACATAAAATGTGAATTCAAATCATAGATATTTCCTAAAGTATTTAAGTTGTGGCTCAGACAATTTCTTCAAACAATTCTGCATTAACTCTTCAATAAGATATCACTATCTAACTGTAAAACAGTTTTTTTTGGTAGCTTTTTAATCATTTTACAATTTCACCCACTCCCTCTTGTAGTTTGAATTCTGACCAAGCTCCTACCGACAACTGCCACGCCGGATGAATTGTAATTATTTCTTTTTCAGATATCAGCCAAACTAATGCATAAATTAAAAACCAATTAAAGTGTCATGCCAAGAAAAAAACATAATACCCTCAGTGAAAATTTTGTCTTACAAAACCTCAACACACACCCAATTTTCAAAACATCTTTAAATTTCAGTTACCTTTATCAAAATTTAATATGACATGTAAGCCAAAGTTATGCTTCTTTTAATTTTTTTTTAACTGCGTTACGTCTCTTTTTAACATTGAGGTCATTAGAGACGGGAAAGGATGGGGGGCAAGGATGGGGGCAAGGAATGGGAAGGAATTCGGCCATGGCCTTTTGAAGGAAGCATCCCGGCATTTGCCTGGAGTGATTTGGGGAAACCATGGAAAACCCAAATCTGGATGCCCGGACGGGGATTCGAACCGCCGTCCTCCCGAATGCGAGGCGAGAACGCTAACCGTTACACCGCCCCGCTCGGTGCTTCTTTTAAGCTATAAAGTTTCCCTACCTTCAAAATTATGGTTTCTGCAATTTTAAATGTATTTACTGCATCATTCTGATTTCATAAAAACTCGATTTTAAAATGCTGATCTCTCTTCAGGAACAATTCCTAGCTGTGAAGTTACAAATCTTGTTTTGCCACTTAGTGTCCAAGTTACAATTGAGACAGTTGCTGAGGACAGTAGACTAATTTTGTGTTGTATTTTACCTTTAGTGGTGTGTGGATTTAGTTAGTGTAATCTTTGAGTGTTTACTTTTGTAGTAAGTAGAGGTTAGATACAGTTTAGCATTCGCTGAGGACAGTTGTGTATTTTCGTGTTGTATTTTACCTTTAGTGGTGTGTGGATTTAGTTAGTGTAATCTTTGAGTGTTTACTTTTGACACCGTGCCTAGATCTGCAATGTGGATGGTATTAAGACGATTTGGATGCCCTGAACATTTTCTGGGATTGATTAGAGCACTCCACGATGGTATGGTTGGTCAAGTCCTTTATCAGAATGACGCCTCTGAAAAGTTCCCTATCACAAATGGTCTGAAACAAGGTTGTGTACTTGCACCAACACTTTTTGCCCTATATTTGGCAGCAATGCTCTACGAAACGTCATCTACCCCCAACACAGGCGTGGAGATCAGATACCGGTTTGACGGAGGACTATTTAATCCAGCAAGACTCCGCTCATCAAGATTAACTTTCCTCACCCAGGTAACAGAACTGCAGTATGCAGATGACAACACCTCTCCAGCACATACTCCTCAGCAGATACAACAGTCCGTAAACTACTTCAAGGACGCATATGACCGTTTTGGCCTGACCATCAACACCCGAAAAACTAAAGTGCTGGCGCAACCTGCCCCTGGAGCTACAATCCCAGACTTTGATGTTACCATCTCCGGCACAGCCCTTGAGCAAGTAGATAGCTTCTCCTACCTTGGAAGCATTCTCTCTACACAGTGCACAGCAGAGAAGGATGTAGAAAACAGAATTCGTGCAGCACACATAGCCTTTGGACGACTTACTCGGCGAGTGTTCCTAAACAAAGATCTTAATTTAAGCACCAAGCTGATGGTCTACCAAGCTGTAGTTGTCTCCACGTTGCTGTATGGGTGTGAGACATGGACACTCTACCGGCGAGATATTAAGAAATTGGAGCGATTTCACCAGCTAAAACTTCGCTCTATAATGAACATTAAATGGGACGACTATGTGTCCAATATTAGAGTCTTGGAAAGAGCTCAAATGTATAGCATTGAAGCCCTCATCATCAGCCACCAACTTAGATGGGTTGGACACGTTCAGCGTATGAGCAACAGTAGACTCCCTCGCCAACTTTTATATGGTGAGCTCAGCACTGGCAGCAGACCTCGCGGTGCCCCTAAGAAACGCTACAAAGATCAGTTCAAGAAGACCCTGAAGAAAACTAATATAGACCTTACCACCTGGGACAGCCTCACAAAAGACCGCGTTCTATGGCGCAAAACTACCTCCGCAGCAGTGGCACGTTTCGAAGAGGAGCGGCGAAGTCTGGCAGCTGAATCTCGTTTAAGGTGGAAAGCCCGACAAACCCTACCGCGCCAGCCACCCACATTTGGGTGCAGTGTGTGCGGACGGCTGTTCTATGCAAGAATCGGCCTGATCAGCCACCAGCGCACACACAAATAAACATGCAAGAGAGTAACATAAACTCGGAAACGAGTATGGCCGACGACGACGACTTTTGTAATAAGTAGAGGCTAGTTACAGATTAGCAGTCGCTGAGGACAGTAGACTATTTTCATGTTGTATTTTAAGTGGTGTGAGGATTTAGTTAGTGTAATCTTTGAGTGTTTACTTTTGTAGTAAGTAGAGGTTAGTTACAGTTGAGCAGTCACTGAGGACAGTAGACTATTTTCGTGTTGTATTTCATCTCTAGTGGTGTGTGGATTTAGTTAGTGAAATCTTTGAGTGTTTACTTTTGTAGTAAGCAGAGGTTAGTTACAGTTGAGCAGTCGCTGAGGACAGTAGACTATTTTCGTGTTGTATTTTACCTTTAGTGGTGTGTGGATTTAGTTAGTGTAATCTTTGAGTGTTTACTTTTGTAGTAAGTAGAGGTCAGATACAGTTTAGCATTCGCTGAGGACAGTAGCGTATTTTCGTTTTGTATTTGAACTTTAGTGGTGTGTAGATTTAGTTAGCGTAATCTGTGAGCATTTACTGTTGTGGAAAGTAGAGGTTAGTCAGACATAAGCAGTCGTTGAGGACAGTAGCGTATTTTTGTTTTATATTTGATCTTTAGTGGTGTGTCGATTTAGTTAGTGCAATCTCTGAGTGTTTATATTATGTACAAAGTACAGGTTATTTTGATTTTCTGATCTTATTTTCTTTTTCATGTTTTTCAAAAGCAGAATGGCTAGGACTGTGATTGCTGTGTGCAGACGCGAGCTGAGGTGGCTGATCTCCGCGCACAGCTTGCAGCTGTGTTAGCGAAAGTTACACAGCTGGAAGCTGCCATAAAAGGTTGCAGCATATGTAATATTGGCGAAACTGATGTAGCAATGCCCATAACAGATTCTCCCATATCGACCGTCGTACCTGCAACCCAGGCTGAAGAGTTGGAGGCTGTGCCTCGGTCGCCTGTCGGTGACTGGCGTACGGTCTCTAGACTTAGAAGTCTCACATGGGGGCAGTCGAGCAGGCTTAAGGCTTAAAGGCCAAGACGCTGAACTTGTTCGACTGTCCAACCGGTATGATGTATTGTCGGAGGCTGACACAGTCTCACAATTGTCATCCTGCGAGTTGACGGCCCCCCAGCCCGCTAGGTCTGAGCAATCACAGAAGGGGATTTCGGTAGTTGGAAGCTCTAATGTTAGGCGGTTATTAGAGCCCCTTAGGGAAATGGCGGATTACTCGGGGAAGAAATCCAATGTCCATTCAGTGTGTATTGCGGGTGGCCTGATCCGAGATGTGGAACAGGCCATCCCGGATACCATGGAAGGGACGGGGTGTAGCCAACTACAGATTGTGGCACATGTCGGCACCAATGATGCTTGTCAGCTTGGGTCGGAGGTTATCCTCTCTTCCTTCCGGCGGCTGGCTGAAAGGGTGAACTCTGTGGCCAGTGGCCGCAAGATATTGGCAAAGGTAACCATCTGTATCATTGTAGACAGAGTTGATTGTGGATCTCTGGTTCAGAGCCGTATTGAGGGGCTGAAACAGAGACTATGACGTTTCTGTGATGATATTGGCTGCAGATTCCTCGATCTTCGCCATAGGGTCAAGTCATGTAGGGTTCCCCTTAATAGGTCAGGTGTGCACTACACACGTGAATCCGCTACACGGGTGGCAAGGGCCGTGTGGAATGCACTGGGTGGTATTTTAGGCTGAGGGAGGAAGACCCGAAACACGAAATACAGTTACGGGCAACCCAATCAGATGCAACACCAGAATGTAGGAGGAGTGTAAAAGAATCTCGACAGTTAAAAGTTCTCGTAATTAACTGTAGAAGCGTTTGTAACAAATAACCGGAACTTGATAGCATTATTTGTAGCACAGAAGCGGATATTGTTATCGGTACAGAAAGTTGGCTAAAACCGGAAATAAGTTCCGCCAAATTTTTAAAGATAGCATGAATGTTTTTCGTAAAGACAAGATTACATTCTCATGGAGGTGGGGTATTTATAGCTGTGAGTAAATCTCTCCCATGTAATGAAATAGAAGTCGATACGATCTGTGAAATCATATGGATTAAACTCAAAGTTGCTAGGTCAAAACTCATCATAGGCGCCTTCTACCGTCCACCCGATTCCGACATAGCTATCGCCGAGGAGTTAAGAAATAATGTAAACAGTATAGCTAGCCGTTTTCCAGGATCATGCTATGATTCTAGGAGGCAGCTTCAACCTGCCTTATATTGACTAGCGTAATTACGTTCACATTAAAGGTAGCAGGGAAAAGGCAGCTTCTGAAGTAATTCTCGATTTGTTGTCAGATAATCATCTAGAGCAGCTAGTTAATGAACCTACGCGGTGTCTTAACGGTAGCGAAAATATTTTAAATCTGCTGATAACCAACAGGCCAGAATTATTCACCAAAATTTCAACGACCACAGGTATAAGTGATCACAAAGTGGTAATTGCAACAATCAGACTAATGACCAAGCGAAAAAGAAGAAAAGGGCGGATTGTATACAAATTCAGTAAGGCCTCTAAGGAGTGTTTTCGAACCTACCTGAGGAATAATTACCATAAATTAAAGTAAAAAAGGACACCGTTGAAGAGATGTGGCATCGATTTATACGAATAGTCAAGGAAGGTATGGATATACATATACCGAAGCGGATAATAAATGGGAAGGATGATCCACCGTGGTACACATGCGAAGTCAAAAGATTACTCAAAAAACAAAGGAGGATACACGAACGCTCAAGAAGGAAGGGGTGTCGCAGCGATTTGGAAACCTTAGCTGAGTTAAGAGGACATATTAAGAAAGTAATGCGTGAGGCCTTCAACGATTTTCATTCTAACTCTCTCCCTACGAGTCTCACAGAAAACCCAACGAAATTTTGGTCGTATGTACGAGAAGTCAATTGTACCAATAGCAATATTCCAGCACTAATTGGTGAAGGTTCAGAGGTTAATGAAAGCCACGATAAAGCTAACGTACTAAATACTGTATTCAAAAATTCATTTACTGATGAAAATAAGGATAGTGTTCCCTTTTTCCCACACTGCGTCGTGTTGGTGATGGAATCATTACGAATAGATACTGCAGGTATCATAAAGCGATTAGAGCTCCTGAAGTGGGGGAAAGCACTGGGTCCAGATGGAATTCCAGTAAGAGTATTTTCAGAATATGTGGCGGAAATCGGGCCATTTCTGTCTGATATATTCAGTAAATCATTAGAAGAGCGAAAAGTACCTTCAGACTGGAAAATCGTGCAAGTAACTCCGATTTTCAAGAAAGGTGATCGAAGTGATCCTGGAAACTATCATCTAATATCTATAACATCTGTTTTTAGTAGAGTTATGGAGCATATTATATGCTCGAACATTATGAAATTTCTAGACGATAATAATTTTCTTACAACAAATCAACACGGATTTCGGAAGAAAATATCATGTGAAACACAGCTGGCCCTATTTACACACGACGTAATGAAAGTTACTGATGCAGGTTCACAAGTAGATGCCATTTTTTTAGATTTTCAGAAAGCCTTTGACTCTGTGCCACACAACCACCTTTTAGCGAAGCTACGAGCGTACGGTATATCGGATCAGCTTTGTGAATGGATAAAGGATTTTCTAACTGGTCGGTCGCCGTATGTCATCGTTGAATGAGAAATTTCTTCTAATCTAGATGTTACATCGGGGGTACCTCAAGGAAGTGTAATAGGACCACTTCTTTTCTTAATTTTTATAAACGAGCTCAGAGACAAAGTGAAAAGCCTTTTTAGATTGTTTGCTGATGATGCGGTTATTTATAGGGAAGTAAGGAATTTGGCAGATTGCTTAGAAATTCAGCATGATCTGGATATTATTTTGGCATGGTGCGCTGAGTGGCAACTTACGCTAAATTGTAAAAAGTGCAAGACAATTAGCATAACTAACAAAAAGAATCCAATTGTTCAAAAATACGAGTTAAACAATTCAGTTATTAATATGGTCGATTCTATGAAATATTTGGGAGTAACAGTACAAAGGAACATGAAATGGGACTTACACATTAATTCATTAGTAGGTAGAGCTAATTCTAAGCTGCGATTCATAGGTTGAATATTGAAAAATTGTAATAAACAAACAAAGGAGATAGCGTACAAATCTCTTGTGCGTCCACATTTGGACTATTGTTGTGCCATTTGGGATCCGTTTCGTAAAGGGTTGATCGAAAGTATAGAGAAAGTACAGAGAAGAGCCGCTCGATTCGTGACCGCTTGCTATGCTCCTTATGAAAGCGTCACAGAACTGATTAGTATACTAGGCTGGGAGTCTCTGGTAAATAGATGATGCACGTTTCATTTAAACTTATTGGTAAACATGTGTACTCCTACTTTCACTCACGAGTGTAGGGAAATACTTCGTCCACCAACCTATTTGAGCCGGAATGACAGGAAAGATAAGATTAGAGAAATAAGGTGCCGCAATGATTCTTATATGAATTCTTTTTTCCCTCGTACCATTAGGGATTGGAATGCACAACAGAGAGATTAGCTTTGGTGCTGAGCACCCTCTGCCACCCACAATTTTGTGAATTGCAGAGTATATATGTAGAAATATCTCTGGAAATGAAGGCAACATTTTCTTTTATGAAATAATTTGAATCCCATTATATGAAAATGTTGATACTATGTTCTGACTTTATATAGCTGTTTAGTCTAAAATATCATTTGAAATATCTAAGCAAATGACTTTAAACCTGGTGTACAATGTTATGGAGGTGAACTCGAACCTCTATAAAGTAAATTTGGTTGTGAAGTAACAAAATTTTAGGTTACCTGACAGCTCACAGTAGTTATACTATTAAAAGCCAAATTTAGAGTTTTGTAAAAAAAATTAAAAATAGTTCAATGTTTACTTTAATTGATTTTCTTGCAAAGGCGTGAAGTCCTGGAGTTTATTTAAAGCAATGAAGAAAGAATTACTCACATTAGCTTGACCCTCAATGTAGCGTCGAAATTCGTTAATGTAGTAAAATGTGAAGTATTTAATAAAAAATAGTTGCACAAAAACCATAAACACAAGCACGGACTGTACACAGATACTGCACTCTTTAAATTGCACACAAAACAGCAGCCAAGACTCCCACAGTTGACTGAACTGCAATTGGATTACAAAACAGCAACACAGGTGGCTGCCCTATTAATGAGTGAACGCTTTCTTGGAAACAATAACTATGGGAAAGGGAGAGTCATGTGCCCTGGACAATGACATTAACAATTACTGTAAAAGACTTATTACAAGATAGTAATCAAGAAAAATATGTTTCAGCAAACAATGATTTACATAAGAATTACATGATCTTTTCCTCGATATGAGAAATTTTCTTCAAATTAATGAAAAAAATATTTGAATTATGGGCATTATTTTTCCACTAGTTTAATAGAAAATTCAAGGGACCAGAAGAAAATTTCAAATTATTGGGAAATTTGAATTAAGAAAGTTCCACTGAACCATGTAATTTATGACTGATTATACAGGTCCAAAGAATGAAATGCAAATTAATCTCGTGGTGAATATAATTTGTCTTTTTTTTTTTATTTAAGTTCACTCAAAGAAGTTAAAATATTTATGTTTCTAAAAACCAAACCATTCAAAGATTCATAAACAAATGAATTCATGTAAGATTTTCATTTACTGAGGAATGAAATAACCTTTTTACTCCAGTCTTGTTTGGACTGTATTCAATAAAATTTCTCTGGTTCATCAGTTATTCTACTCTCCTAACATAGCTCCTCATGATAGTTTGCTAGCAAACAGGCAGAAAAAACTTCTCCAAAAGACCTAAATGGAGTTTCAGCAGAACAAATTAGTTCAAATATACTCCCTTCCCAAGGTAGTTTATCCCTAGACTCTTTTAATAATGGCAGAGAAATATGATATATAAATGTAGAGGCTAGCTTAGAGCTCACCGATATTTCAGTGATTCATCCAATATATTTTTCACAGTCAAAGGTCGAATACTTCTTGAGCATACCACTATTCAAATATCAGTTTCATGAATAGCCTCACCTTATTGTGTACCCGTGCAAGTGATCTTCATGGGGCAGAACAAAAAGTGATTTTGCATTCAGTTCACAGCTTGTACAAAGTGCAGCTGCTCTTTCTGCAGCCATTACATCTTCACCAGTTGGAAGCTGGGCAATCTGCTGTATAAGAACCACTGCCAAACGAGTATTTCTACCTTGAAGAGCAACTCTACAACATTGAAACAACAATAATCATTCAGAGTCATATTTTGAACCATTTTATATTAACATATCAACACACAAAAATAAAGATGATCAAATTATTTTCCTGAAATTATAATTGAAGACTGTTAGAATAAATCTGATACAAATTTAAGTACTTACTGTTTAAGTTTATAAATAAAGTTTGAGATTGTTGTTTAGAAATTATTTATAGTATTTATGTATCTTAAAGTAGTACCCAAAGCTTCAACGGTCAAACCAATGGAAAGAGTGAAAGGTTATAAATTTTCTTGAGCTAACATCTTGTTACAGAAAGAATGACAGTTATTTCCATAAATGTTAAAAATCTCACTATATTTTTGTATGAATGGAAATTATGGAAGACAGTTGTTTGCAAGCATTCGAGAACAGTCTTCAATTGCCACTAACCCATACAGTCATTAAACAAGAAATAATTGGTTGGCGCTCTGGTTAACTGTAAACAGCCGAAACAATATGTGAAGTCGATGAGATACTGTGCCAAAGTCTGGTTGCCACTCAAGGTCTACTTAAAATCTGAGATTCACACGTTCTTACATAGGAAATTTCAAATTACAAATACAGATTACTGAAGTTTACTCAAACAACAAACAAAAGTTCCATTTCACCAGTACATACATTGATATGTTTCAACTTTGGATAACACTTTGAAAGTACCCCTTCAAACTTTCTTCGCACTTACACGCCAACACTCATTAAGTAGAATATTACAGGTCATTAACCAAATGCCAATTTTATACCCTTTACACAAAATTCACATTCCCCATTATAACAATAGACAATTGTTAACTTACAAAGGTTCCATGCTGAAAACAAAAATTCCCCTTCGACTTCCAAAAGTTTCTGTTCTTTACACAGTCTAGGTGTTAATTTTATGTACATTTTGTAACCATCAATTTTGTAATCTTAGGAATTTCAATCACTCATACATACTGTTAGCTGCTACAATGTTCAACAATGCACCAACCAAACACACCCACACTCTACAAATGCCGAACCATAAAGTAACTGTGGTACACTCACCGATGTACAACCTTGCAAAGAATTGGAATACTCTGTGTGTACATATTACGAAGCTGCTTCATTATTGTGATCTTGATTATAGGCTTGACTGAAGAATAGGTTAAATATCTTTGTCCTATCTTCACTTCCATCAAAAACAGACAATTGTGATTAACAGCATGTCACACTTCTCATAATGATCTTACCACCAAGTATTATTTCCTCCTAATGTAATTGTTTATATAATTTACATAAAATACATCAATTAGTCCAGCAATTATCTCTCTTTTCATAATTAGGGGCTAAAATACAGAATTTTGTGTTTTAATTCCCCTTCCTAGTCCATGCCAATATTAATAAATAATATCTGCCACAATAAAAATGAAGGTTATAATTCATCTACACTCTGCAATTCACAAATATTGTGGGTGGCAGAGGGAGCTAAGCACCAATCTTAATTCTGTGCACTGCAATCCCGAACAGAATGAGGATAGTAAGAATACATAAAAGCATCGGTGCGGCATCTTATTTCTCTAATTGTATCCCTCCTGCCATTGCGACATAAATAGTTTGGCAGAAGAAGTATTTCATTGCACTCATAAATTAAAGAATTTTCCAGATTCTCCAATAAATTCAAACAAAAACGACTTCGTCCCAGCTCAATCTATGTATCAACACTTTTTAAGGACTGTAACTAGCAGTCACGAAACGAGCAGCTCTCTTCTGTACTTTCTCTAACAAGTCAATCAATCCCTTGCGATACAGATCCCAAACTCCACAATAGCAATCCAAATGCAGTCGCACTAGAGTTTTGTACACTATTTCCTTTGTATGAGCATAACAACTTCTCAAAATACAACCTTATGAATTGAAATCTAGAATTAGCTTCGCCTACAACAGACGTTATATGCATGTCCCATTGCATGTTGCTTTCAAGCCCAGATACTTCAGGTAATCAACTGTGTCAATAACTAATTGTTAACTTTGAAATCATGAACATGCGGAGTCTTTTTGTTACTTATTTGAATTGCCTTGCACTTTTTGCAGTTAAGCAGCCATTGATGGCACCATTCCGAAATAACATCCAGATCGTGCTGAATTTCTAAGCAATCATCAGAGCATTTTTTTTTAATTGCTTAATGTCTTGTAACGTAACCATGAACGTTACGGTTATATTTGGAGTGGATAGTGTAATCTGAGAGGTATGTAAGGTCTTTGGCGGTGGGCGAGCGCCGAGCGGGGGAGTGGGTGATTGTCAGTGGTAGCGTACGGAACAGCCGGCGGGAGCGGAAGGTCTACGGCAGTGTGTTTATCCCGTGAATACATCGTACGGCCGCTTGGCGTGTGTTCCGTACTAAAGAACACTGTGGGATGTGTGCCAAAGTATATGTTGGACTATGAAGGTTCTTCCGAGAGACTTGATTCAATATAAACTGTGTTTAGTAAACTACTGCAGAATCGGACTATGGCGATTGTTTGTTAATTAGTTTCGAGAATTGTGCTCACTGCTTATTTAGTTGTTTTGACTGTACTTGAAGCTGCTATCTTCAGTGACGAAGAAACATTAGTATTATTGTCTGGTGGCATGCTTGTGGACTGTGTAGTCTCAGAGGAATAAATCTACGAAAACTAGTACGCATATGTGTTTTTTCTTCTGTGACTTTAATTAACCAATTAGCATAGCCGAAAGACTGGCGACCGCACGGCAAAATGAACCTTTAATTAAAAGAGTAATTAGTGGTGGAAGAAAGCTTAAAAAGAAAAATCGTGTTAGGAAGTGTAGCTGCATAATTGCTTCAACGAACTTTTAACTATACAAACACGAATAGCGTCGAGTAGCCGTTACAGTCTCCTATAACAACTAGGTCTTTAGAGACAGGAAAGGATGGGGGCAAGGAATGGGAAGGAATTCGGCCATGGCCTTTTGAAGGAAGCATCCCGGCATTCACCTGGAGTGATTTGGGGAAACCATGGAAAACCCAAATCTGGATGCCCGGATGGGGATTTGAACCGCCGTCCTCCTGAATGCGAGGCCAGAACGCTAGCCGTTACACCACCATGCTCGGTTCATCAGAGCACCTTACTTCTCTACAGATAAGTGCATCATCAGTAAACAATCGCAACTTGCAATTAACGTTGCCACCGAGATCGTTTATAAAAATTAGGAAAAGAAGTGGTCCTTCTTTGAGGAACACCTGAAGTAATATCTAGCTTAGAAGAGGCTTCCCCATCAACAATGACATACTGTGACCGACCAGTTAGAAAATCGCGTATCTATTAGCAAATCTGATCCAATATACCTTATGCTACAATCTACCCTAAAAGTCGGTACAGAGCAAAAAGCTTTCCGAAAGTCCAAGAAAACTGCATCAACTGGTGAACCCACATCAATAACTTTCCTTGTCTTATTTGCTCCATTATCTTTAACAGTTTACCTTTGTCATAAAAAAATTTAATAAGAAACCATAAGATTTCAGACTTATTGAATTAGTTTGTGTAAAACACTGAAAGATGACAGAACTGCAGTGAAATGATACGACCAAATGAAAAATGGTACATTCTTTAAGCTTTACTGCTGTCAACATAAGAGAGAAAGGAAGAGAAGGAAGAGAAAAGGTGTGGGGAGTCAGATAATATGAATATTATTAACCACAGTACTGTTTCATTAATCATGGTAGCCACACCTCATAAATAAGTGATAAAGAAAAAATCTTACCTCATGGACTGAACTCGTGATGAACATTCAATGCGTTTTTCATTCCAGTGAGGATCATCCCAATCTAATTCATAAAACACGACAACAACTGCAGGTATTTCACTCAAATGTTTGTTCATCCAGTTACGTTTTAGTATGCCTTTAGGAATATACCAATCATAGGAGGTCCTCTAAAATCAACAATGCAAATTATGATTGTCACACAAGAATCTTATCAAAATACACTAACACCATAACTTCTCTTTTCTCTGTTAACTTAAGTCAAATTTATACCAGCACTCTAAAACATCAAAGTAGGGTTTAATTTAAACCACAACTGAGAATAACCCTCCTGGTATTCAGTGGATAAAAGATTACATCTATTAACTTCACTGTTCTTTATATTCCCATGTACTGTAAATCAGCAGTATCCTGTTAATATCTGCAGTAAGTATAGATTTTCTTCTATTGCTTTACTTCAATTTGATAAAAATACTCTTTAATCCTTTCAACCTTGTTGCCATTTTGCTCATTTGAATTCCAACATCAACTTCAACTGTTTCATATTTATTTTTATTTTTCAACCTTTCCCCGCTTTCACCTCCTTCACATTAACTTCATTTCACTCTCCAATTCCTTTTTTCATTCTGCACACTTCATATTACAATCTATGATCACGCACGACATCATTTTATCTGCTTAACATTCATCTTTACAATAAATAAATCATATGATACTGGTCAATAAACTGTGATTGTACAACATATGAATTCATTGTCATCGACATGAGGTAGTGATCCCCGGTTAAGATGGATTATCTGAGGGGCTGAGCTTAAGCGCTGGTAGGTCCTTGAGATGATACAGTGTGCAAGCAGTCTCAGGGGGATTTGAAGTTGGGTGACAGCAAGAAAGGTAGAGAATATATAAGAATGCAGTTTCTCTCGGCGTTGAGAATATACAAAATGCTCTCGGGTGACTAGCTGAGTTAAAGAAGTGTTATTAATTATTACATGATATTTTGGCGATCACATTCGCTGTCTTCACCAGAAGATGACGACAGCAAATGTGAATGCCGAAATATCATGTAATAATAACACTTCTTTAGCTTGGCTAGTCACCCGAGAGCATTTCATATATAAGGTAGAGGATATTTTGCCCTGTTGTGAAATACTCACAATACACAACAATGTTTCAAATCCCAAGAGAAGCTTTTAACAAAACTAACACAGGGTGCTGAATGAGTATGACAGGCATGAGAATGTGGCAATAAATTGTAAGATCAAGGACTCTTGGCATTGAGATAAATCACAACTTGGACATTTTGCAGGTGGGGAAAAAGAGTATCACATTTCAAGGAACTGCAGTGTCATGTTCATGTGACCACCAAATGAAAGATGAATGATTGAATGAAGAGAGAGGAATGAAATTTATAGCAAATAGGAACTCAACAATGATGATTGTTTATAACTATTTTTAAATTTTGTTTACTTTCTTAGCATATCAGTGAAGAGGTGTGTCGACCGAGCTGAGGAAGGGATGCCCTAGTTTTTGTGACAAGAGACTCGCTTCTGTAAAATCAATACTAATACATCAAGGAGATTTGCTTCTGTCCAATCACTTGTGATATATCAGGGAGTGTGTCTAGAAGTATATCTTTGATAAGATTGCCATAGAGTGAATTGACTACACTTTCAGTAAAGCCAAATACTGCATACCGTATCAATGGGAGGCCATTAAGCCCGTAGCAGATGAGTGGCAGAACTGGGTCACTATATTCATGCATTATGGCACCATTCTAAAATGAAGATGCTTATTAACACCTGGTAATGTGGTACTAATGGACATGGTCCATTGCGCTCTGATTACATGATGATTGCAGAGACAGCAACATGGTAATATGAAAGACTTAACCCTATACTCACTGCAAAAACAAAATTTAAACATTGTGGTCACCTAACTGCATCCTGGTGATTAACATCATGTGATCTTCTGCTTAATTTGCTCTCAAAATTGTGTAGAAATGATATAATCCACATATACCATTTTTCACTTATTAATTTCATTGATATATGTATCAAAGGGGATTGATTACAATTATGGTTTATATTCCATAGTGCCCAATATTAAATGATGTCAACAAAAAATTAATCATGATTATAAAGTTTTTTTTTTTTTAAGAAATGTTATTTTTAATTTCTTTTAAACTTATCATGTGGTACATCACAACCATCTTACGCAATGATTTACTGAACAGCATTGTATTTTTTATTCCTCCTAAAACATAAGATTTCACATACTTACCACCAGGCTTTATCGAGAATACATTCACTACCTTTACTCCCCCCCTCCCCTCTTCCCCCACATACTTCCATTTACTGCTTGATTGATGCCACCTCCCTCAAAAAGGCACTTGAAAATCTCTGCAATCTTGTTTTATAAATTCTCTTTCCGTCTTGGATCTAACCTTGGAAATAAAAATCCTACCCATTATGACCACGCTACTCCCTCCTCTGAATACCAAATGTGAATTTAGTTTTTTGTTTCTTTCTGAAGACCTCATCTTGCTAATTGATTCATCCACTACTATAAGCAAACAAATCCCTTATTCCCCTCACCCCTCCCTTTCCTGTTAATCGCCTATGAACAGCAAATGTAATAGTCTTTGCTTATGAATGTGAACAACTCATTTACTGGAAGACACGATGAGAGTGAAGACAGTGCTGGGCAGGGCCGGCGTTAGGGGGGGGTTAAGCAGGGCAAAAGTACCCGGGGCCCGGGCCACCAAAGGGGGGCCCGCCGGCCTGGTTGCCTAAATAAATAGAAATCAAACACAAATTTTTAAAATCTGCACCAATAATTTAAACATTTTTGTATTAAAATTTTCTGAGTTATCCAAAAAAACAAAAAACAAAGTGTAAAGTAAAAAAAAATTTCGGGGTTGGAGGGGAGGGGGCCTAAGATCGCTTACCCGGGGCCCGAGAATCGTAGCGCCGGCCCTGGTGCTGGGAGAATACAAGGCATATATTGGGGATGAGGCTTGGAAGGGAAAAAATGACCATAACCACAAGTTGGCACTCAATTTCAAGATGAAGGAGAATGAAAATCTTTTGTAGTTAAGGATTAGAAAGCTGAATAGTTATCAAAAATGATGAAAGAATCTAAATTTAAAAAAGTGCAAAAGTAGGTGAATGGGGAAACTACACACAAAGACTTTATTATAAAAATTAATAAGAAAAACAGGTGTGTAGGAAAATTGTCATCAAGTATGCACTTCATTGCAATTAAATTAAACCCCTTGCCAACTCCTACTCTAGCTCTTTATAATCTTTGGAAACAACCTATAACACCTACCTTTAAGTTCTGATGCTAGTTGTATTCCAAACTAACTACAACTGTCTCCAATCTTAAGCCTAGAAAGCAGCATAAATTTCAATTTTTAATGATTTGTTCTTTGATAATGCTGAGGGATAATTAGTGGTGATACCCAGGGCTGGCCTTACGGGGGAGTAAGTGGGTCAAATGTACTCGGGTCCAATCACGATCACCGTCTGTAGGGACCCCCCACTCAATAAGTTGTAGAGCAAAAAAAAGGTGCCCATTTGGTCTGAGAGAGGGCCCTAATGGATGAATTGGCCAAAGGTGATACCACTAATGCCACATTTTTAATGTTTTCATATATGACATTGGCAGCCATTGAAAAAATATGAATATGCTGATTGTATCAGCTTAGTGATATTATCTAGGGTGGTGCAGCCTATTGTCACTGTTACAATCATTACTATTCGCATTTTGCACCAAAACTATGCAGTCAGAATAAATTGTTTAGTTCAATAGGAAACGCACTCTGTTCTTTAATAGAGATGACATATGAATTAAACAAATGATTTTAATAACACAATATGATCAGAGACAAATGTTTCATCACAATTAAAAATCTATCACTGTTTAATATTATAAAAACATCTTGAGCTCATTCTCCAAACTTCTCTTGGAAACTACATTAAATTCTCTGCAACTGAAAAGTACACAACAATTCTGACTATGAAATGTATATTAATTTTGTGCAGTCTTTAACAAATGATAGTTTGGAAGAAGTTCCATCAGGTTTAATATTTCCTGTCCAGCAAACACAACAGGATTCTGAACACTTAAACTATGTTTAAAAATACCGTGAAATATTATTATAATGTAAGAATCTAAAAAATACCAAATTTAAGCATCAAGTTGTAGAGCTAAGTTATGTTTCCATAAATTAAACTTACTGATTACACAATAATTCCTTACCTTAGGTTTCAATGGTGGAAATTCATGGGATGGTCCAAGAAGTTTGAAGTGAACTGGTGCTCTATCTGGTCTACAATTATTGCTAAAAGCCTCCCATATAGCTCTGTGCACAGCGTTGTTGAGGGAATCAAGCCCTGCTAATCCAACAAGAGCTAATGGTTTTGTACACAGCTCTGGAGGGAAATCAACCACATCAGCAGGCCCCGACATTTTCTTAAAAGTAAGAAAATATTAAAACCTTATAGCAGAAGCATCTATTAGTAGCATTGAAAACATTTTATAATTTTGTGTTATATTATATATATATATGAGAAATATTTTGAATACTACATTAACTATTACTTCAGTGATAATCAGGTTGCTTTATTTTAAGTTGCTTGAAGAAACAACAAAAAAATCCAAAGCATTTTTCATGAAGTATGCCAATGCATACACAAATTGACAGTTGGATACCCTTGAAAATTAGGGTAATGGAGGCAAGACGCTCATAACTCTAAGGTGCTAGAAATCATCCAGTATTATCTTTCCATAGTTTGCAATTCTTAATTACACTGTAACAAGGACGTAGCTAGGATTTTGTTCAGGAGGGGGAGGGGGGGGGGGCAGGCAAGAGAAAACTGATAATATGCATGCTACAAAAGCATTTATTAATGGAATACATACATATTCTATTAATTAATTAATACAATTAATATAATTAATATATTTTATAATTACACTAATAGTAATTTTTCGAGCAACTTCATCTGCAGTTTTATCACAATTTTCTTATAAAAATTTTCTGTGTACACTAATCATACTCAGACAGTTTAGATGATTTTCTAGCATCGTTGACCTCTACCATGTTTTAACAAGGCGCAGTATAGAGGAGGACTCTCTACTTGTTGTACAAGGCTGAGCCAAGGAAATTAGGCACATTATTTTGTCGCAGAAAAGGATATTACTGCCTCATTTAACTCTTTCATAAGGTCTAGTTCTCTAAGGTTTTCTGTTGTCATAAACTTTTCCTTCCATAGTTTATTCCATAGTTCGACTTAATAATCAAAAAATTGTAAGTTGCAGTATTGATAAAAACTTTGTGATTTAAAAAAAAAAAATCTACCAATGACATTGTAACAGCCCTCATACCTGAATTTTGAATAGTATTGTACTGTATGAAGTATTTGTAGTGAGCTAAAGTTTGCTCGAATATGATCTGGTATGTTTGTTTTGTAATTTCTTGTAAATCATTGTATATAGACTTTGTTTTATGAAAGAAAATTATTTAAAGTCCATTTAATATGTTTAAGAACCGAATGGTACAAGAGAATTTCTTAAATGTTTGTAATTCCATTTATTAATGCAAGTTGTGATGTCTACAGGACAATTTTCTACAGTTTGAAATGATTTCTGCAAATAATTTTGTATTTAAGTATCTCTAATTACCATTTCTAATCATTTTGTAATGTTGTTAAGTAATTTTGTATTAATTCCGATTGTTTTTAATATGTTTGATTGTTTGAGTGATTGTTAATGTTTGAGAAATATCGATAGAGACTATATAAACAGATCGGCTGGACAGATTCAGTATTCAGTTTTACAGAGAGATTCATCCAGTTAGTTTTTCAAGTTGAGTTCACAGATATTTTATTTGCGACGGCTCAGAAGTGCATCTCTGTATTGTATCTATGCTTGTGAATATCGCCGACTTCGTTTTGAGCAAATAAACAAATCTTCAACATAACCTTTTGGTGGATTTTTTAATTAATCAATATATATAAATTAAACCACCGAAGAACCTAATAACATACTTAAACTTTAACTAGGATTTCAATCCAACAATGCAGTCTGGCAGATCCAGCACCTAATTAAGCAGATCCGCAATCCGTAAAATGGGGTGAAAACATGTTTGTCTTCATCACCTTGCCTCCCTGTCTTCACTTTCCGGTCCGACTCGTTCTCTGCGGTTGTATCGCCCCTTTTACTTGTATCCGCCATGTTGATATTTGACTAACGGCAACAAATGTGTTTATGTCATCCTTAGTGATCATAAGTAAATAGATTCACTTTTACCTTTCTATAAGAACTCTAGTTTGTTTTTGTTGTGTTCATTACTGTAATTTGAGTTACGTCGCCCTACTGCAAATCTAGCTCCCAGATCGTACACACAAAAAAGATACAATTAGAGTTGTTTCTGAGGAGGAAGTAGAAACAGTACAAAAAGAAGGTTACAACTATTGACAGCTATTTCAAAATCTATTGAATAAATGATGTGCTAAAATGTTTTTGTTTTAAACTATACTTCATCATATTTGAGAAATTTCTTTTCAAAAAGTGGATTTCAATTTCTTAATTCTGCTAATTCTGCAAGGTCTATGATAACAAAGTTTTCAATTACTGTAAAAGTTGACATAATTATTCAATTTGAATATTTGAAGAAACAATGTCAAAGATGAAATGAATTCTTCACAGGAGTTCAGCCGCGTAGCGTCGTAAAATGACAACATTTCAACAACCGATCTATTACTTCAGATATTATAATCACAAAACATTGCTCCAAAGACACTATCAAGGAATTTAAACAAGGCATGAAAATAAATCCCTTTCAAATATCGTTTAGAGACTCAACATGGTGATTGGAACTATGTTGTTGGACAGATACAATGCACCGGACTTTTAAATCGGTTCCAATGGCTGCTGCATTTCTGGTACATGTGTTTAAAATATTTTAGCTCTCTGTGTCCGCATTGCTGCCATGACCTTTTATGACAGACACTACTCTATTAATATGATCCATGCATGTACACACGTCGATCGTCTTTGATTGTAATCCAGTGGCAACAGGTTCCCAATTCCAATAATCCTGAGTAATGATCCAACACATATAGGGAATTCTGACTTCGTAGCAACACACTGTAACTGGTAAGCCCCTTTCCTCACCACATCATTCCCTTCTCTACAAACATTCGAAAATCCATTGACAATGGTTTCAAAATGCTCATTAAAAATGGTAAAACACGTATATTATTGAGACCAGCGGGTCCCATATAAAATTAAAAATTTGGCATGTACTTTCTCTGTAAAAAGGTTTCTTGTAATATGATGTACTCTATGGTGCTAATTGTGTTTCATATTTCTGTAATTTGGTTTAAATTATTTACAACCAGGTTAAGTCTGTGGGTTGCGCAAAGAAAACGCAAGGCTTTTTTATAATCCTCTTAAAAAAAAAATTGAATACCACCAACGTAGAACACCCTTCATATCCTTGGCTGACGCACCAGTCAGGTCCATGACCTCCGTTTTCTAAAAACCTCTCAATTTCTGATGCTATAATTTTTCAATCAACGCCATCAGTTCTACGAATTCGATAAATTTTTTGTGGATTGTTATTTTATCTTCAACATAAAAACTGATTTTTATAGAAACCTGTTCTTTCCTAGCTATGTCACACAGCTCATCTGCCAATACAATATAAGCATATGTTCTTCTTTGCTGCCTGCATAATTTCACTTTTAATTACAAAGCCACTCAGGGCAATGATTTTGTTTTGAATCTGTGGGTAGATATACGTGAAATTTTTCTTAACCTAATAATGATAATTGATAAAATTCCAATGGAATGCCCGTTCAAGAGGCAATCTCCCTACACATCCATCTTTCTCGTTTCCTCTTTCAACCTACTTTTGCCGTCTAGTAATTTTTACTTCAAATTCTTTCAGTGTTCATCACTTCTCTTGGCAATTTATTCCAGTCCCTTACACCATTTCCTATGAAGGAAAATTTTGCCACACCCTTATACCTGAAATCAAGTGCCAGCTTGTGGTGATGGTGAACCTTACCCATCCAAGCACCTCTCTTAATTTTCCCACCAGTATCTTTCCATGCTTCATCCCCAGTATAGGCCTTGTAGACTCTCATGGCTTTCTTCACCCTCCTTCTATCCTCCAATGCATCCCACTCCAGCTCCTTTATCATATTCATTACCGATTGTGTTTTGCGGTAATTTCCAAAGACAAATCTGGCAGCCCTCATCTGCACCAACTCCAGTATTTGATACCCAAAATGTGGGTCCCAAATTACACCACCATATTACAGCAGTGGTCTGACCAGAGTTTTGTACCCCAATTCCCTTCCTTCTCTGTGCATCCCCCCATCACTCTTTCCAACAGGTGAGGGATTTTGAACCCTTTATGTTATGCCAAGGTATTTACATTTCGAGTCTTCAATAAGTAGCTCTTTCCCCACTTTATAATCATAATTAACCTTTAGCTTTTTATCTGTGTACCTAATAAGCTGGCTATTCTTTGCATTTATCTTTATCCCAATTTTTCATATTGCTGTTTCAAAACTAGGATTCTTGAATCAATTCTTAGTTTCAGCAGGTCTTTAAGAACACCTTGATGTTGCTCTTTACTTCTTAAAGGCAAGTCATTTGTACAGTGTACCACAGAAAATTATCGAAGATATTATAGACGAAACGATTTATCGATTGTCTTCTTCTTCCTTATGGTGAGCAATATTCGTCATTACAGTGACCGGTATTTTTTCTGAGAAGTTTCTTAGCATCGTTAGCTGCTGATTGAGGTTAATTTAATGAAACATGTTTTGCAGTGTTCATTTTTTAGCGACAGAAAGTTCGAGCAACAAATTAATTAGAATATACTAGCAGAGGAACGTAATTCTGCTAGCAACAATTATTAAATTTTCATTTCAAATTAGTGGCTTTAGCATCAACAGAAACATTGTAATTTTCAGGAAGGTACCCAGCAGCGTTTTAGCATCTCTCTCCAACACCATTGTACTTAATTCATAAGACTGAAGTTAATATGAAGCCTGGCCTGTGGGCTGTAACACCGCATGTAGCAGTATGGGTACAAGCACACAATGGGTGAAACAAACTGACCGCTGGACTGATCCAACTCTTATCCAGGCGAATCCGGGCACCTAGGACAAATATACCGTAAATTCAAGAGTAATAAATATTTTATTACAAAATTAGCTCTTACACTATCGACTTTTTAACAATCGTTTAATGGTAATAAAAATAAATAAAATACAAACGAATGCAACTAACTTTAGTTATTAAATAGAAGTCTTACTTTTTGTAGGTACTGTATGTAATACCACTAAGAGCCGTTGTTAACCTTACAGTAAATATGAATTAATAACTTTTTAAAAAACTTCCTTATATCCTCTGTTATAAAAAAAATAATTAGCGTAGTCACATCATCTTTCAGTAATTGAAATTGCCTCCCGAAATTGAGTTTTCACTGGCCCAATTAATGGTTTTAGGGACTCTACCATTGTTATTCTCGCAACATTTGTTTATTGGATCCTCTATGGCTTCATATCTCATGTCTTCCACGAGTTTCTCGCCATACTGTAGTAGTCTTCTCTTTGATATTGGCCAACTAAGGACCACGAAAAGTAATCCCGTGCATTTATTTCAATCCTTCTTTTCTTGACTTCCAATAGTTCTTCATCCTTTCACTTTGCTGTTTCCTCCTTTCTTCCGTCCATATGTTACTACATTTCCTCTTCACCTTCTCCTGGAAACCCTTGAAATTTTGGATTAGTCCCCTTAAAGTTGCTCTATCTTGTATTAAATCTTCTGTTAGTTCGATCTCAATCATATCTTTATTTACTCCTTGGATCCACTGGTTGCCCATTTTAATCTTGAAATTGTGGTTGAAAATTCTTTTTGTAAGTCTGTTTTTATCTATTCTCATTATGTGACCAAACAAACTGATTCTCCTCTTTCTGATAGTGTCTGACATCCTTTCAATTTCTTCTTCTTTGTATAGATCTTTATTCCTCCAGTGTCTAAACTCACCATTTTCAATTTTTAATGGTCCCCAAATTTTTCTCAAGATTTTCCTTTCCCTTTTCTCCATCTCTTCTATTTCTCCAGTTTTCATAGAGAACAAACATTCTGAGGCATACAGACCTTCTGGTTTGATTACTGTGTTGTAGAGTTTGATTTTAGTTTGCCTTAAATGATTCTTCTTCGTTCGGTGTGCACACACGTTCCGAGCCTAATGGCCTGTTTTTTTCTATTTGTGAGCAAGGCATATGCCGAAATATTGTGTAGTTGTTTGTCAGCATTAGTGTTCTCTCATCGCATCCGTCCACTTTGGTATGTGGTGGGTTAATTTCCCTTTCTTTTCTTATTTATATCGCCTAGAAGCCGCTTCCATTTTCCTTAGTTGCATCTTCTTATTGTGTGTATCTTTAGTCAGTTGGTATGCTAGTTCCAATTTTCTTGCTCTTGATATGTTTGCTTCCTTATCAAGCCCATTAATCTGAATTACTTCACCTAGATATTTAAATTTATTGACCTTGTTAATTTTTCCATACACTGTGTTTAGTACTGTGGGTGAATCCTTAAGTCATGAATTTAGTCTTCTCGAAAGAGATCTGAAGTCCAACTTTACCTACTATTTCTTTCAGAAGATTGAGTTGTTCGAGTGCGGTTTCTATACTTCCAGAGAGGACTGCTGTGTCATCAGCGAAGGCCAAATAGTTTACCCCAACCCCTTTGTGCTTTGAATCTAATCTTATTACATGACGAATTCCCCTTTCCTTGAGTTTCTCTTTCCATACTCTTATTACCTTCTCCAAAACGCAATTGAAAAGAATTGGGGAACGCCCATATCCCTGTCTGACACCAGTTTTTATTTTAAATTACTCTGAGATCTCTCCCATAAATTTCACTTTTGAATTTGTTCCAGTGAGGATCTGCCTGATTACATTGACTGATTTTAAGTCAACACCAAATTCCTGTGAAATATTCAGTAATGAGACTATCTATTGAGTCGTAGGCTTTTTTGAAGTCCACATAAACTATAACATAGTTTTTGTTTTTTGTAACCCTGTCTCATGGTTCAATTCTGTTTTGAAGGGCTTTTGACAGTATCTTATATGTCACTGCTACCAGGGAAATTCCTCTGTAATTGTTCACATCTGTTTTGTCTCCATTCTTGTACAGTGGGTCTATCAGTGCGTTCTTCCATTTGTCAGTAATTTTTTCTGTACACCAGATTTCCTGCAGTATGTTTGTCAGTTTCTACCTTACTTGACCACCTGCCTCTTTCCATAACTCTGCAACAATCAGATCTTCCCCTGCAGCTTTATTGTTTTTCAGACCTTGGATTATGTCACGTATTTCTTTCTCGTCTGGTGGCTTAGAGGGTTTAATGCTTGCCTGTGTCTGACTGAATTCTAGTCTTTCTTGAGGTCTTCACAGTTTAGTAGTTTTTCAAAGTAACGGGATAAAGTTTTGCAGTTTTCTTTGTTGTTTAGACCAATTTTTCCATTTTAATCTATAAAGCCAAGATTTAGTGGTTGATACTTTGTTGTTTCCTCTTTGATCATTTTGTAAAAGTACCTTGTGTTACATTTAGTGAAATCTAGATTAATTTCTATGAGTCTTCTTTTTTCATGGTTCCCCTTGAAGTCTCTTATAGTTTTAGAAGTTTGTTTTCGGATTATGTTGAAAGTTAGGAAATTCTCATCAGTTTTATGGGAATGCCAACTTTTCCAAGCTAACAGTATTTCACTTATGGCCACTTCACATTATTCATTCCATATGTGCTTCTTATTTCTTTTCACACAACATAATTCAAGGGTAGCTTCGGTTATTTTTGTTCTCAGATCATCCCAGTTCGTTGCAGTATTGTTTTCCAACTTTTCTTTGAATTTTTGATTTACTTATGAGTTTCGTAACATTTTAACATCAAATTTAGTTCTCCTGTTTGTTATCATGCTACGTCTGTTTTGGGGGATGAATCTCACTTTTATAGTTGTTAGGTAGAGGTCGCTTTCAATGTTGACTCCCTTTCTCACCTTGACATTATGGATCTCTATTTTGCTCTTGGAGGAGATAGATACGTGGTCAATTTGGAATTCTCCAAGGCTTGGGTTTGGGGAGCGCCATGCTGTTTGCTTTCTGATCCGTTTTTATTAAAAAAAGAAGGTAGACATCAATTAGAGATTAAAGGCCTTGCACAGTTTGACAAGCCCTATTCCATATCTATTTGTTCTTCTGTGTGCCGGAAACACTCCTACAATATTCTTATAAATTCTTTCCCTCCAAATATATGCGTTGAAATCTCCGAGTAACTCTTTGATGTTATCTGTAGGAATTTTATGGATTTCGTTTTCTAAAAGTTCCCAATACTCTTCAACTGTATTCTATTACAATACAATTTCCATATCCACCAAATCACTTTTTGTTTAGGTGTCTAATATACAGTTCAATGCACCACAGTGAAAGTAGCAGCTACTCGTGCTTGTGAAATGTCCTCGGTGGCTTCAAAAAAAGGCAGTTCCTGGATAGTTTGCCGCACAATCCTGGCTGGGTAGCATTGCCTAGCGCGACAGCCGCGCTCGTCAACAGAAATGGTTCGCGCGGCAAATAACCGTTTTGGCGTGCTCGAACATGGCTCGCGTGGCAACCGCACATAGTCGATACGCAACTTAAGCAACACCGTGCGTGGCACATTGTGCCGCCTCGCCTTCGCCAACGTCTGTTTCCCGCATATAGCAGTAGCAAGCAGGTTTCAATCGCGTGAACTGAATTAATTTTTTAAAGTTGTTTAACATTGTTTACTCTTCTCCTCGGCAGAACTTTGATCGAGCACATACCCGCATCCTGATAGGGGGGGGGGGCAGCTCCCCCTCCCCTGTCCATACCTGGCTACGCCCTTGCACTGGAAATATAAAAATGTTTCACCAAGCAAAGATATATATTTTAATATTACAGGAATAGAATATACAAGTTTTAACACATATTTTCAACTCCTCTTCCACATTATCTTTGAGGTACACCTTGACAGCAATTCAAGTATTCCTCCTCATACATTAAGACCTGATCTTATAAGATGACTTATTACATTTATCTTCAGTTCAAATTACCTTATCAAGCTAGATATCCCTAGCTACAAGTCCATTTGTAGCTGTTCACAGTGATTTCTTGTCTTAATCCAATTGTATGACAATATTTGTCCTGCATAATGTTGCACCTTTAAATGTAAACCAAAAATAAAATCATTCATTAGAATAATCGATATCAATGGTCCTAATACATCATCATGACACATTCCTGTTCTCACGCCACACATTTTAACATAACTGTTTCCTTCGTTCTCTTTAATAATTCCTGCTCTCAGCAAGATATATTCTGATTTACTCCAATTTTGTTATCCTCCTTCAACATCAGTCTATGGCTCAAATGGCATCGAGAGATTTTGCACAACACTGTGAAACTTGTTCATTTCATCTAAATACAACGTGTTTCAAAATGAATATTGAGATTTTGAGGATTTGCAGAATTTTTATTATTTGACATACAATTAAAAATGATCCATCAAATTAAAGAGCAAATTGCACAGTTTTATTGTAAATGTGCATGTGCTGTGTTTCCTCCAGCAATAGAAGTTGACAACTATTGAACAGAAAGCTTTAGCAAGGTGCGAATCTGTAGATACAGTTCAATGAGCGTTCCGTATTATGTTCAATTCAAATCCTCCAAGTTATAATAACATTCGTAAATGGTATCATCAGTTTCAAGACACTGGCAGTCTTTGTTAGCCAAGAGTATTGAACGACCATGCATAACTGAAGAACGTGTTGAACAAGTGAGAAATTCTTTTGTGTGTAGTACCAAGAAATCTGTTAGGAAGATTAGTCATGAATTAGCAATTCCAGCGATGTCCGAGTGGAGAGTTTTAAGGAAACGCATACATCTATGCCCTTATCATTTACAGCTGTAACATGCTCTAAAGTCTACAGACTACCATTTACATGGCAACTTCATAAAAGAAATGATGAAGATTTTCTTGATTGTATCATTTTAAGCAATGAATTGTCATTTCAACTAAGTGGAAATGAAACATTCATAACCTAAGCATCCACCCGACCAGGCGGTACATTTGCAATGAGACTCCCAAAAATTGAATTTTTTGCGTGCTATATTATGGTAGAAAGATTACGAACCTTTGATTTATGGTGAAGCAACTGTAACTAGTGTTTCTTATCTTGATGTGCTACAACTGCAAGATGATGAACCAGAGAACTTTGATTGGAAGTAAGATGGTGCACTACCTCACTAGCATGTCAGTACATGACTGGTTAAACAATGATGTACCCAATCGCTGGATTGACCACCATGGGCGGATGACATGGCTTGTTTCACATAGCTTTCACGTTCACCAAATATGACACCATGCAATTTTTATCTTTGGGGATTCATAAAGGATCATGTGCATGTACCTTAGCTACCAGCTGACCTAAGAATCAGGGCTGAAGCAGTTGTTGCATCAATTACTTCAGACACACTGATCAAGGTATGAGAAAAACTCACCTATCGACTGGGTGCATGTCATGTGACAAATGGTGCTCATATTAAACACTTGTAGGTAAAAAAAACAACTGATATACTCCTTCATTTGATGCATTATTTACAATTGTAAGTCAAATAATAAGTCTCTAAACTGTGATAATCATTTTGAAACACCCTGCACATTACACATAGGCCACTAAATGAAATTTACTTGAACAATCTATAAACCAATACCACCGGTTTATAAACAAGTTTCTTTCTTCAGCACATACATATCTTGTATAGTCGGGTACAAAGTAGTCTAACAGTGTGCCTACTTCTATGCACAATAACTGCAACTGGAGTGTGTGTTTCTAAAAGGTGTTTTGTTTTTGTGACGAGACATCTTTCTCCCATCATATTTAACCTGAATCAATAAATGAGGTACCATTTTAAAAGATCAAGTTCTTCACTTTGGTAACGTCATTAATTAAGAAAAGAATTTTTCAAAATTCAAACTTTAAATGGCAATATTATCAAGGTCATGGGTATATGACAGTTCATAGAGATTGTAATATGACGTGCTGTCGCCACGTTACAAGGTGCATTTTTTTTATCATATATGTCATAATGTTAGAGTAATTTACATAAATCTTGGGCGACCACCAAAATAGATTTTTGTTGTAATTTTATAAAGTACGCAAGATTCCACGTGAGGACTGCAATGAAATGGTGAACATACAGTGTATCTTGGTAAAGCGAATATTAAAGAGTTATTGAGCTGCGTAGGCTTGAAGATAATCGTGGTCTTCCCGAACCATGGAGACAGGAAGTCGCAGATCTGGGGTTTTGCCAGACCACACATTCTGCTCCATGGGGATGGGTGGTCAATAGGGTCACTCACCTGGCGGGAAATGCCTGCCGCCCGACACCCGAATGTGCTCTCACCCCGGTGAACTTAACCGAATATGTCCGACCTCTGTGATATGAGCGGGGCAAATAAGATATTGGGGATATCACGTGACATTAGGTGCCGACCTGAAGATCCAATCCCAATGAGCATATAACTTAAAATCCTGGGAATTTCTGTTATATGTGAGCTTCGAGACTACAGGGGGTGAAGCGAGAAGTTTTCCTCGTGGACCGAAGAGCAAGGAGCTGGACATTCTACATTTGATTTTATGCGAGTCTAGTCTGAGGTGGACTTGGAAAGTTGGCTTCTCTCGCCATCTGCCGCTGTACGACTTCTGACGGCCGGCTTGTCGGAGCAGGCTTATCACGGCGACACCGCCAGTAATGCGATGATGCGCATTAACAGACAGGACGTGTCTGTAGCCGCCGTGTGAGATAATCTCACATACCATGGGTCATCTCCGGTCACCGCAGACATCAGACGCAGAACTACAATGGTAACTTATTACGACCAAGCCATCTGACTGTACATTCCGTGAAACTGAATCCTTAAACGACTTTGAGAGGATAGATCCATGTTCTAACTTTGTAATTGAAAAACCCCTGAGCTAGCGGCATAATTTACTAGAACTAGTTATTTTCGAATGATATATTGTTCATTCGTGGCGCCCATGATTTTATTTTTAACTGTAAAGTCACAGTATTATGATACCTTTGTCTGAGGTCGTCATAACTTGTGTTTTTCATTGTTTCCAATTGTCATTATTTCTTGCATTTTGATTCTGGGATATATTTAAAAGTAAATATACAATTGTTTGCTTGCTCATGACGGCTGATTGTACCTCTGAGTGTTGCTTTTATGATTTTGCCAATTTGTGTTAATGTTAACGGTAAATTCGCTCAGCCTTGTAATCGCCAATGATGAGAAAATAAATGTCATATTGTGACAATTTTTCCTAAATTCCAACTAACGTCGAGATTCTTGCTAAATTAATAAATTTTCACTCCTTCATAAAAATCCCCTGTTATTAATCATAAAGGTATGAAAGATAATTGTAATGTAGTTTGCCCACCAAGGCACCCACTACAAGATGCTGATAGGCTTTGCTGGCATTGATAAGGAGTGATCACATTACTGCTAGATGGAAGCACAACACATCACAGAGATATTGATAAAATGTTTGTGTTTCTAGAGCAAAGAACTTTTTTGATATTTTTGATTCTGTTAGGGAAACAGTTCAATCATTCATAATTGTTTTGTCAGACATTCTGAGTTTTAGATATGTACCTGTTTCAGTTGGCAAATAAAAAATTGCTACAAATGAGTCAGTTCTTATTTCATTCTACTACAAATCACCACCTTGTTATTAATCATATTTTATCTGTAAAGTTTTCATGCAGGCCACCTGGTTTCTAGGTATTGAGCAAACCTTGTATTCACCTGTCTTTAACACACCTGTGATCATATAATCATATTCCAATCCTTTTAAATAGATATCTTACAAGGTTCTGAGGATTGATTTATAATTTTATTGCTCATTCGTCTTCCATGGATCCTCCACTTATACATCCCCAAATAATCTCTGCAAGATAATTGCTAATGGTCTCAAGAAACCAGTTGTACATCTTTTCCTATCCTCCATAACTTCATCCTGATCCCTACCTAAAATTATTTTAATGCCTTCTCTGCCCCTCATTATTTTAACATAATCATGGAAAATTCTATTTGCATTATTCAGCATTCTTCTTCCAGTCATTATAATCTTCCTACCTTCAATGTCACTCTCCCTCTACTAATCTAAGTGCTATTATCAGTAAATATCATTTTATGGAAAAACATTTTCTTTCTTTTTATACTTTCTCAAACAACCCTTGTATTTTGGAAAATAGCATAATTTAACGGTACTTATATTTTCATGGAAGCAGCATGATGACTTTTTTTATTCTGCCAAACACCTAATTGGGGCGATGGAGAAAAACAGCTTAAAACTCAAATATCCAAAAGTGCTGACCAAATTTTCATATGTGGAAAGGTAGAGGCACAAGAGCCCACAGCGAGATACTAACATTATAATTTTCATTAATTCTTGGCTGTCCTGGTGGCACCGTGTCATGTTTCTTGAAACCGACGTTTCTGCACTGGAAGAAGACCCCAGAATGAGGGTCGAAACGTTGGTTTCAAGAAACATGACGCGGCACCACCTGGACAACCAAGAATCAACTGACTCTGGCTGCGGAAGCATATGATTACATTATAATTTTTGTTGCCAATGAAATACAATTTCCATTTACACACTCTCCTCTCTCCCCATTTATAGGGCAGCCAGTATCTTATATCTAGATTTATTTTCTATGATTCAGGTTATGTCGAAAAATATTTTGAGTCCATCGTTCACAATGACCTAAATTGTAGTAACAAATACAAACAAGGAATCTTAACCATATAGAGACGTTGATTCAACAAACATATATTTTGTAACTAAAGATATGGAAGTTAGCCAAATAGTTATGTATAAATCAGTATGATTGCAGGTCTCAAGATATTCTCCAGTTTAACCTGAAACATTATAACTAGTTGAAAAAAATTCATAAATCCAATGAAGTAACTTGAATTTATGTGATTAATATTTTAAATTGGAACTAAATTTGTATTAACTTTTTATGCATGCCAAATGGTAAAAAGTAAATTCAATCTTTTTAACAATTAATAACTGGTTCATTGTGGTAAGAACAAAAGTGGAACTACTTTTTGTGAAATTATGTTTTTATAAAAATCTTTTAATCTTTTAACCTGGACCCAGAATTGGGAAGCCAGGCTCTGCCTGTCAGAAGCCAGGCTCTGCCTGTCAGAAGCCAGGAGTAATGGGGAGTGATAGGAGAGTAACACCTCTTTAAAAAACCTTGCCCTGGCTGGCAGCACCTAGTGAGGGCTCGTTAGGGAGCGTGCACAAACTACGTGGCTGGAAAGCTACGCTGGGCTACGTGGGGGGAGGCGGAGTTCAAAGCCAGAACATGTAGCTTTCCTTTCGTAACATTTTTCACAGTTAAAATGAGGAACAGAACACACAACAGCACATGAATATTTATTTACCTCAGTTAATTACCTTTGTTTGTAATTTACAATAGTCTGACAACAGAAAATAGTATAAAATGTCTCCAAGAATCAAAAGGGGAAAAAAGCTATGTGGGGGGAGGGGGTAGATACAAAAGCCACGTAGGGCTAAGTGGGGGGAGGGGGGTTCATAGGAGGCCAAAATGGAGCTACGTGGTTTATGCACGCTCCCTTACCACAGTTACAGAGAAGACCTCAACGAATCACTTGGCGGAGAAGAAGGACTTTGGTACGGCAAGGAATGTGGAAGAGGCAGCCCAGCCCACAGGGATTAATATGAGTGCATTCATTATAGCATCTGTCTCAAGATGAGCGGCTACACCCAGCATCTGACCCAAAGTGGGTGGCTGTTCAAGAAATCACCAATCTGTTCTGGAGCAAGCATAGTGATAATACTTCAACCCTTTAAGCAACTATGATGAGTGACATTATTGGAAATCAATACAGAAGTAAAACATTCGGTTCTCCGGGAGAGGTCTAGTTCAATGTCAGCAGTCAAAGTTCCTAATGAACAAACCAGACCATCGATAGGAAAGGAGCAAATAATTAATAAATGCACTTACAACTGCAGGTCTCTTAAAGGAGAAGCCCAACTTACAGAGTTGGAAGTTGCGCTCCAAAAAATCAAATGGAGTATAGTGGGCCTCAGTGAAGTTAGACATCAAGAGGAAGAATGTATCGAACTTAAATCAGGCCACATCCTGTACCATTATGGAAACTCTCTGTGAAAGCTAAATGGAGTGGGCTTCCTGATAAACTGTAGTGTGAAAAAGAAGGCATTTCAGATCAAGCAGCAAGATTAGTGTTACAACTATCAAATCGCTACAAAATACAAGTACTGGAGTTATATGCTCCAACATCCTCGCACTCAGACGATGAAGTAGAGTCTTTCTATGAAGATGTCACGACATTGCACAATAGAGGCAATGACTGCCATTTCCAGATTATCATGGGAGACTTCAATGCCATTGTAGACACCAAAAAACAAGGAGACACTATGGTCGATTAGTTCGGAATACACACGAGGAACAGAGGGAAACGGCTTGTGCAGTTTGCAGAGCTCACAAAAATCTGCGTCATGAACACATTTTTTTAAAAAACATCAAAGTAAAAAATGAACATGGAGAAACCCAGATCACAAAACTAAAAATGATATAGACTACATTCTGTCCAATAGCAAACATTTTGTTCAAGACGTCACTGTTCTAAATCAATTCAACTTAAGGAAAAGAAATGTGTGACTGTCAAACAATCATACAGAGTCTTATCAGAAGTTTTTAAACTACACGTAATGTCTCCAACTGGAAGTGACATTGATCTAAAAGATACACAGGCCAACTTATTGTGCAAGACGTCAATTATTTCCAAAACATGTTCATTTTTTACTTCATCTATCAACTTAATTTTTATCATCCTTCTATTGCACATTTCAAATGCTTCAATTTTAATTGTTACTGGTATATCTAAGTCCAAGCATATCTCCCATAAAGAATTGAACTCTAAGCTACGGAGATATTGATATGCAACAACATTGGAAATATATGTAAGTGGTATACAAGTCAGTAACATGGCTTTAGGCAAGTATATTCATATGAATCTCAATTAGTAAGTTACGTGCAAGATATTTCAAATGAAATGGGCAAGTGAAAGCAAACTGATAGTGTGGCACTAGGCCTTTTAAAGATTTTTCTCAGAGTGATCCAAAAAATGGTAGTAAATAAAGTAAAAACTGTTGGAGTCTATGAGGGTTTTGTTGGGTAGAGGAAGTCTTAAAAGATAGAAAATGCAGTGTCAAAAGAAGTGGAAGTGAAAACTGAAGTGCCACAGGGTATCATATTGGGACCATTGCTGTTTATTATTCTAATGAATGATGTGTTGATGGTTTACTATCAGAAGTTAGGTTGTTTGCAGATGACATAATGCTATATAATAGTATCAAAATGGTAGAGGACCATGAACAGCTGCAAGGTGATCTGGACAGGATATCTAGCTGGGTTGGTAAACATTGGATGAAGATAAAGACAAAGAAAAGTCAGCTTATTAGGTATACAGATAAAAAAAAATTAAATGATGATTATGATTATAAGATGGGGAAAGAATTGCTTATTGAATATCTTGGCATAACATTTGATAACAATCTCAACTGGCATGACACATTGGACAGGTAGTAGGAAAAGGTTTCAGAATTCTGCACTTCTTGGAGATGTGATGAGGGGATGTACCAGAGAAGTAAAGGAACTGGTTTGCAAATCTTTTGGTCAGATCATTGCTTGAATATGGTGGGGTAGTATGAGACCCACATTTTTGGTATCAAATACACCCAATATGATAAAAGGACTGGAACAGAATTCACTGGAAGAAAGAATTAAGGTGAAGAGAGTTATTGGAATGTACAAGGCGGATATTGGTGATGGCGTGGAAAGATATTGGTGTACGACTTACAAGTAATTCATGAAAGGGAAAATATGACGATGGCCTTAAGCTGGCACTCAATTTCATGCACAAGGGTGTGGGAAGATTTCTTTCATAGGTTAAGGGGTCAGGAATTGGAATAAGCTACCGAGAGCAATGATGAAATATTTATTAAAAATGTTAAGAGAATTTAAAGTTGAATTTCGTAGAGTGCAAAAGTAGGTGGAAAGCGGGTATGCAGGAAAATTGCTATTGGAACTTGTGCTCCATCACAACTAAATTAAATAAAGTTTTAGACTCCTATTGCAATGATTAAAACTAAAGAAGTACCTCTTCACTATTGCTATTCAGCTGTTGTCATTATTCCTGCCTTGGCCACGACACAATTTTACTTCCAAAATAACGGAATTCTCTTACTGCTTCAACATCATCTGATTTTTATTTTTAAGCTCTAGAACTCTCCAAGGTATTGACAAGAGTGAACCATAAAATGGTGTTAATTATGAAATGAGCTATTGCAGTGGATGAAAAATTACTTGCTGATTACAGAGAGGACTTTCTTCAGCTACAGGTGGATACTGATATCTAGATGGGTAGTTCAATACTGGGAATGGGTCAAGTTTACATCGCGGTATAACGACTGAGTTATTGCACATGCTTTAGTCCAGTTGCAGTTCTACCTAAGGTGTACAATGAACTTAACTGTGATAATTTGTGATACACTAAGTAAGAATCCTGATATAGAAAGTGTTGCTATTACTCAAAATGTAGTTTCAATGCATTTAATGTATTAAGGTGTGCTATATCGTTTGATTTTGTAGTGGCAATATTAGCAAAGATAGTGGTTAGGTTGCAATGTTGCCTGTTACAACATAAGGAAGGAGTCATTTAGTTATTATTGGTAATAAATAAGCTGCTTTCATAAGTGTCATGTTAGTGATGATATGTATCTTGATGTAAACTAATCGCCTGGAGCCTACAGGAAATTATGATTCCACTACAACAACACTAATGATGTTAAAATACTATGGTAGTTAATTCAAAGATGTATCTTTTCAGGCAGTAATTAGGTTGAAGTACATCGTGGACCAGCATGTTACTGCTAAGTATAATTCAGAAAATATTTATAGCACTGTCTTGCATTTAACTATTGCAGAATTATGATGCCAATTCCTTGTAGAATTGCAATCTCCAGTAATCCTATGCTAAAGAATAACTATTTAGGTGGAGGAGGATTTACCTGCTAAGATAAAATATAAATATGTTGATACAATATTTGATGATAAACTCATTTGGGCAAACCACATTTGGCAGGTGGCTGGAAGGGGCTTTTAAATCCTGTATTTATTTGGGAAGCTGACAAGGGTATGTACCAGGGTAGTGATCGAACTGGTTTACAAAACTTCACCAGAATACCGCTCTAGTATGGTATGGAAGTACCAAACCCACACTGTGAATATCAAACATAGAATTTTTAGAGGATGCAAAGGAGGAAAGCTGGATTTGTTTGTGTAAATTACTGCAGAAATTGTGATTAAGGATAAAGGTGATGAATGGGTAGTCATTGAAGAACAGATGGGCGAAGGAAGTGCTTGGAGTGTATAAGACATATACTGCCGACAAGGCCTGCATGGAGATTGGCGGAAGAGTTATCAGTAGTACGTAGAAGGAAAGACATTACCTTGAACACAAATTAGAATTTGATTTGAGGTGTCAAGTAATTGTAATTTTTCGGGATTACTGGAGATAGCGATTCCGCTAGCATTTGGCGTCATAATACGGCAGTGATCAGACGCAAGACACCGAGAAACAATTTCGGAAGTACATTTCTCTTATGGAGGTAAAAGACTCAAGAAGAATTGAAATATTACCGAGGGATATGGTAAATAGATACCCGAAGCAGATACACACTCAA